>ML058512.1:1200000-1758522 GCA_003013855.2 Liriodendron chinense
CATCCTCTCTCTGGCTGGGTGTATATCATACCAAAGTTTATTTTACCACTAAAGGACGCTAAGATAGGCAGATACAGTATAGGACTGTGCATAGTTTTGAGGGTACATGTAGGGGTGTCAATGGGCCGGGCCTGGGCCTAAAATTCGGAATTTTGAATAGGGCCGGCCCTATGGCCCGGCCGGAATCAGTGTAAAATCAGGCCGAGACTTATCCCAGGCCCGGCCCGGCCCATTGACACCCCTAGGTACATGTAACAAAGTATTTTCTCAATACCATGAAAGAGGGTATATACATGTGTGTGCACGTGCCATTCTCGTGGACTCAAACTGAGCATGATCTATTTCAATCCAAAGGTGTCAATTCATTGATCATAGAACATATGCTTAGGGAAAAAATATCTTTGTGAATTGAAATTGCACGATGGATGACAAATTCAATAGTCAAGATGATGAGTCATGCTTATGCACATGGTTTTAATGATTTTACACGCATCAAACAAAATCAGATCAATTGTGATGATGGATCTAAGCAATATGAACATATTACCAAAATTCAATTGTACAATGGTTCATTGAATCAGGCTATAATTGAAATAAATCATGGCCACCTGTACTCTTGGCCTAAGATCATGATATTCACTTAGAATAAAAATATGAGAATCATATCATTTAAAAGCTAATAATAAGAGAAATAAAATGAATAATCAAATCAATTTGGATGATCTAGATGATTCGTTCACTCTTTTGATAATTTTCAAGGGTTTGATTGTCAATCCAAGAGTCAATCATCAATCTATATGATTTGGATATGAAATTCATGTTGTGGATTGGTATTTAGATGGACAAATCATCATAAATCTAGATCAAAATGATTTGATAGCTAACTCGGAGACCATTTTGGTCCAACAAAAAAAAAAACAAAAAAAAAAAAACCCTACCCCTAGTTTTCATCAAGGGTGTTACACCACCCGTCTGGCTAGGAGGCACGTCCCAGTGTGAATCCCCATCATCCAATGATCAGCTAGCATCTGATTTAGGTGGGTCATATTTTCCCCCTCTCCTTTCTTTGTGTTTTCAGCTTTTCTGAATTTTTTGAAGTACCAGATTGTATTGCAAGTAGCCCCTTTTGACACCTCATGGTGGGCCCTGCGCTTTGTAGGTAAGGGTCCCAAAAAGGGGAATGTTTAGTCCACATATCAGAGGGTTGGGATGTCCCACCAATTAATTGGAAACGGCCACTAAGTGTTTGAGAAGTGGGCCCCGAGTTGGGACAGACCCATGTTTTGAAATTACATGTCCGATTTTTTTGGGGTTTTGGGCTAACTTTGGACATCCGTGGTGGGCCCCACATAAGAGATATGTAGGGGCCAGCAGTTGTAGTTTTTAACCTATATGTATAGCTAGAGAAACGGTCTTTTAACTCGGCCAAAGTGGGCCCTATGTGAAGGGGAATCATCCCCTAAAAGGGGTCCAGCTCTGCAGAAATTTCAGTTGCCATCTTGGGCCTTGTACCGTAATTCTTATATCCACAGTGAGCGGGTCCCACCTTGGGGATTTGGTATCCCATCCCCAAACCATACCCATTTCTGCAACAAATTCTGCAACGCACCCACTGGTGCTGTCAGCAACGTGGGTTTTTCACTATTGATGGGTTTCGAAACCGAGACCCCTTGTTGAAACTCCACAGAATCAACCAACGAGGCAAGGCCCCAAACCCAAGGTAGCTAATTCAACGAAGCAGAAGAATACCTACTTGAAACATCTGGAAAGCTAATGAGGAGTTGATTCAAGCACGAGAGAGCATTTTGAGAAGCAACTCAAAAAGGCGCTCAAAATGATATCAATCCATTAAATAAGTTGTCAATTATAAGAATCAATATACGCTTTCCTTATGTAGGATTGAGTATAGAGTTTATCTCGTAGCTTCCTGTGTAGGATCGTATCGCCACCAACATGGGTGTTTACATGAGTAAGTCTTCGTGGGAACCTTCGATGGGAAATGTTCGTTTGTAAGTCCTTGTGTAGGCTTCCGACAGGAGTGTACGTTTGTGAAGTCCATATGTAGGCCTCCGACAAGATTGTATTTGTAAGTCTTCGTGGGAGCCTCAAGCAGGAGTGTATGTTTGTAAAGGTTAGGGGTAAACCTATTGAAAACTCTTAAGATAGTGAAATCAGGTACACTAAAGGAGAGTGCGTCCGTCGGAAGTAGAGTAGACAATTAGTCGAACTACTATATATCCTTATGTTTACAATTGTAAATGTTTGCAATTTTATTCATGTTTGAATTGGATTATATGCTAAGAACTTAACTTGTAAAGCACACACAAGATCACTATCTCTAATTTGTAGACTAGTTGCTTATTGTTGCATCTCTTGTAGTCTATTTGATTGGACCCACTTAGATTGAAAGAATAAGTGTTACTTGCATTATTAATTTAATTGGTAAATTGTTTTAATTAGGCAAGAATTTTTAAGTGGTCCCATTCACCCCCACCCCCCTTTAGGACTTAACCATAATTCTAAGCTCCGCCAAGCTTCCACATGTAATGTGGTTGTTAGACTATCAACGTAATTTCAGGCATATGAGACATGTATGATGTAGATAACTTGAGATGTATTGCATGATGTAAGAATATGATTGACGTTGGACCGTGGGTTAAGCTTATGTTGAGGCCCATTGCTTATGGGTACTAATTTGACCTGCGTTTAGGTGAGATGAAGGGTCCGGATGGACTTCCCATGAACAATGGGCTATGAGATAAGGGTAGTATAAGGACCATGATATACCTAGTGTAAGTTGCATATGGCATAACATACATGATTTACATGATGACTAACTTAATAGATCGATTTCATGAGCATCCATGGAACATATACATGAGCATATCATAATGTTTAGGTCCCTCGTGTGTGTCCGTATATCTGAACAAATTTCAAAAGAGTTGGAGTGTTAATGTCAGATTCTGGTAATAGGCTCTTCCCAAGTATCCGCCCTTCTTTAGGTGAGCTTCCCTCTAAACCTGAAAGTCAAAGAAGCAAACTAAGGGTGGCCGGCGTTTGGCCGTTGGCCCTCCGAAGCTTAACTCAGATGGGACTTGATAGTAAGATGAAGTGTGAGACGTGGGTTTTAGATTGCATACCTTTGTCATCAATGGGGTCATCTATTTATACAGGTCCAAGTGGTCCAGTTTGTTACGCAAGCCATCGAGATCACTGCTGATTTTAAGGGATAAGGTGCTTATCTCGTTAATCCTTATCCTTAGACAAAGGGATGTTATAACCACTCTAGATGTCTAGTTGGTTACGTCTAGTCATGGAGATTCCTCATGATTCGGGGCTACGAATAGAGACAAGCCCAAAACCGGCCTATAGGGGCTGCTGGTATTATAAGACGAGAGACGTCCCTACCAGACAGAGATCAGGGCGGCTCACATCATGGGGGCGTCATCACTTGTTTCCTACTCACATTCTGTGACCAGCGACCAATCCTGCTCGTATATTTGGGAGTGTATAGGGACCCGTCTACGTGATATACGAGCTGCGACCATAGAGGCTCGTTGGTCGAATGATTAAGTTATGACCTTACGGAGTCAAAGGCGCTCGCGGGTCTTGGGTCTTCAAACCTCTTCGACGACTAACTTTATCCTATAACATGGAGTATTGCTATAGATATTATTGTTGTGAGACCATGTGTTGTGAGACATGGGCTATGAGACTGTGAGAGGTGTGCCTTGAACCCAAGAGGTTCTATTATGGATTTTGAGCTCGTTAAGTCGATACCGATGGGTCCCTTCTGATGGTCGAGTAGCTAGAGCAATGTAATTACAGGCGTCAAGACCCTCTATAGTTGAGACTGGGAATGGTAGAGGTGAAAAGAGCCGACTTACTGTTTAGACTGAATGAGGGTATTAGTTGAAGACGGTGGCCCCACTGTCAATGGTTAAGTAGGGCAAATAAATGCAATTCTTGTTGACAAACTAGGCGAGTGAGTCCATTGCCATGTGTCGAATGTGAAGGAGTTGACAAGCCCAATGTTTGCCTCATTGAAAAAATAGTGTCACCCACACCATCAAATGGGAGCTTATTCTGGATTCCGAGTGTGGCAGACATATATACATATGGGCCATTGTGAGGGAATGGCATCAGAGTTATGATTTGAATATAGTTTTGGCAATGATGGTACAGATGCGACATGCAAACATGTATGATATTCATGCATGCATTCGAGATTGTTGATCTGTAAAGATAGCTAAGGTATATATATTTGTGGGCCACGACCCCTAATAGGTATGAGACTATTTGAGATCAGGAGTCATCACCTAGGAATCACTTTGCACGTTAGGTATTTGACTAACATGGGTTGTGGCCCTTGGTGTGAGGTCCCTACCTACACGCCATACTACACACTATGACTTGATCATTCATTATGTATTCTTTTATAACATGCCTACTTATGATGTCATGCCTATTGTTCGCTTGCCTTAACTGCATGGATGCGATGTAGTAATAATTCTCAGTAAGACCGAGGTTGATCCATAGGGAAAGAAGTAAACAATTCCAACTACTATAATAACTAGAATCTAAGAAGTTTAGGAAAACAGTTTTTAACATAAAATAAGAAATTTTGAGATTTGGAAAGAACTAGAGCATCGAGGATCCACTAGTAGTAGTTCAATACCAATCTATTCATCCAAGCACAATACAATTAAAATCAAAGTCCTATCTCTCATCTAATTGGAAGATATAGCATTCAAGCACAAACAGTCCCACTTAAATTTGAAAATCAGATTTCTAGATCTAATGAAGCACATATAACTCGAATTTGTAGCCTTTGAAGTAACAGTCATGCCAAGAGACTATGGCATGCTTTAAGGTTACTACAATTTAAATCCAAACAAACTCATCATGGCAATCTTAGAGAATTGCAAGGAACTCATGTCCGGAGTACACGAACTCTCATAATTCATCTAAAAATCCAACTTTATTCAGACTAAAAGTTCAAAATCCAAAATTAAGAAAATGGTATTTGCATAAACGAATTAAAGCATTGAAACTAACTATAAGCTTCACCTCTAGCTTTAGCTAAAAGGTTAACTAAGAAAAAGTTTATTAAAACTAGAATTAAAAATAAGAAAATAAAGAAAAAATAGTTGTATGAGGTTAGGAAGCCTCCTAGGTCTTGATCTCTCTGCTCTCCACGTTCCTAGATGTCTTAGGAAGAGAGTGGAGGTGGTCTTTTATAGGAGAAATTGCGTACCAAGTTGGAAACTTCCAGAAATCGAAGAGTCCTTACCCAGTCTAGACGCTGGTTGACTGGTCGAACCTTGCATAGCAACAATAGAAGCCACTGGACACCATCCGACCTGTCTACCAACCGATCGGCCGGCCGGCCGGCAGGACCTGGTAAAGAGAGTCCAGTGAGTTCAGCCCAAAAAAAGCCTGAAAATCTGACCTATTGGCCGACCGACCGAATCTGGCTACCAGACGGCCGGAGGTGTAACAGCAGGGATGTTTTCTGCAGTTTCTGCACTTTACTTTTCTGGCCTTGTAGCTTTGCACTTTGGTTTATCTGGCCATTTCAGGTCTTCAACTTGATTCCTTCAAGGCTTTTTCTCCACTTCTTTGGCTCATCAAAGCTTGGTCTCCTTTAGTAAGATTTAGGAAATTTTTTTATAATTTAGATACTGTATAGAAAGAAAATGGATGTTTATGTTTTGGTTCGTATTCAGGAATTGAAATTCTTGAATTTGATACGTTAACACGATACTTAATCCCAATCTTGTACTTATTAAGTCTCGAGTTGTGTGAACACTCTATGAGCCTCTATACAGATACCTGGATCTCCCCCACTATACCTGGAAAAAAAAAAAAAAAAATTTAAGAAAAGCGGATGAATACGTTAAGTTATTTTATTCGAAACATTCGTTCTTGTGGAGCCGAAGGTTCGGAACCACCCAGGTTTGTTTTCTGATCGTTCTCATTTCGTTATTCGTTAGGATCAGTTCATACGTATCCATGTATTTCCTTAGTTTATTAGTTCGAGGATTGGATACATAGAACACATCTGAATACTCTCACCTAGTTACTCGAGTTCAGATGTGTTCATCACTTCTATGTAGAACACACTCCTACGGATATCTCACGGAAGCATGCATTCCTATCAAGAATTCATAATTAAGCAATTAAACTAACAATGCAAAGATATAAATGTGCTCAAGTACAATCGCAAACACAAGGATGTATAGTGGTTCGACTACGTGTCTACTCCACTCCCGGTTCAAGTACTCAACCCCTTTGAGCACACCGGCATTCACTATCGGAGGTTTTAAATGAGGTTCACCTCTCAACCTTTACACGGAGGTTTTATCGGTTCACCTCTCAACCGTATCCAGAGTTTTAGACATAGGTTAACTCTCAACCTTATCGCACGTTTACTCCCGTGTCGGAGGCTCCCCCTTGGAGACTTAGTTTAGGCCCGGCTGACGGGCCAAGGAACGACTAATGTCCCTAGGTCGAGTTCGAAAACAAACTCTAAAATGGACTCTCAAATAAGACAACCTACTTGTCGGATGAGCCCCTTGTTTAGCGCCGGATTGGGTTTCTTGATCTCCGCTCTCCCGTGCTTCAATCAGCTTCCCTTTGCTCCCTCGATCGTGCCGCTGTTGCGTCGCCAATGCCTCAGCCACATTCGATCAAACACCTTGCATTCGATGCCTTGAAATGCCCAAGGTGCTAGGAGGATGGGTTTGAGAACTCTACAACTTAGTGGGAATGGGTTTCCTAGAGTCTCTTACCTACAATGATCTCATCTTCGAGTTTAGGACAAGGATATACCAATCAAGAAACTTCCTAACTCTAGAGATCAAGAGGGGATGAAGGTCATCTTTTTCATGAGCTTGGAATGCTCTTAATCTTGTGTTAAAGCACAAGGAAGATGCCTTGCATAGGTCAAGAAATAAGCCTCAAAAGAACTCCTTCAATGGTGGCTTTCCTTCCTCAAAAATCCCTCTACCAATGACAAAAAACGGAGCCCCATATATAAGCAAATGAAGCCCCAACGGTCAAAAAACGGCTTTATGCCGACCTGTCCCGACCGGTCATGACCGGTCGGAGCTCCCTGCTGGAGAACAACATGAGTATAGGCCACATACACTCGCCGACCGGTCATGACCGGTCGGCTACCCTCACTGGACAGGCCATATCACTCTGGCCGACCGGTCATGACCGGTCGGCCCCCCATGCTGGATGTTGAACATTACAAGAGCCAAAAAAACTGGCCGACCGGTCATGACCGGTCGGCCCTCCTAGCTGTATACCTTCATTTGTGAAGGCCGACCGGTCATGACCGGTCGACTGGCCTTGTAAAAACAGCAGGGATGCTGGCCGACCGGTCTTGACCGGTCGGACCAGCCTGGGTCCCCTCTCTAACAAGCTGAATTCCATTTGTTTCAGCTCGGAGATTAAGGCCAAGGTTTGGTTGATCATTTTGGACACCTAGGGCCTATCTATGATGACTAAAAGGTTCTAAATATGGTCAAGGTCATCAAGGATCCAAAGGGGTTAGGTTTTGGTCAAGGTTAAGGCATCAAGGCATCTCTTTTACCTGAATCTTCTTCCTTGATGCGGCTGGACGACTTGAGTCTTCGGTCTTCGTCCAATTCAGAGCTCAACACACCCGCCCCTAACCAGCATTTTGCTAGTCTCGAGAAAAACATGTGTGAAACAAATCAAACTTTACAAAACCCAACTCTCCCTCGAAAATTATGCTTCTATAAACTTCTAGACATACAAGTACAAAATTCAGATAAACTTAGTAATAGGAAGCTGAAATCTTAAATTCCTTAAACATAATAAGTATTTCACATAGAACCCCCACCGATTGATTAATAAATAGAAGAATCTGAACAAGTGCGGTCTAGTGTGCATAGTGAGTGTTCATCTCATGAATTTCTAAGATTACCTTCTTCATAGATTAGTGAAACTAAAGATCTAAAAGTGTACAGATCAACCACATGCCTATGACAAGAATCTGTCTTACCGTTCCTTCGACGACTTTCACACTACTTCCCATTTCCAACTTAGGTTACAGGAAGATATTCCCCTGGTTGGTAATAGGTAGCCCTTTTCGAATTCAACATATTTTCAACATAAATCATTCTTGTCTTTCTTTTTCTTTCACTATAAACATGAGATAAGATTTTTAGAAATCCATATCTGGACATTCTTTTCTTCTTCTTATTTCTCATGAATAAGGATGGATAACGTTCCCTAGCTTGGTTCCTCAACACCTTAAATCTTAGTCTAGATGGTCTACAAATCTACATAATCCCTTCAAACTATGAGAATCGTGTAATGTAAACTAAACTCAAAAGTGTTCAAATTTTCTACTGATCAACTCAATAGGGGAGTTCCTATAGAAAACTATCATATTATAAGTAATTCAATACTTTCAAATCAATCACTTCATCTATCTTCCTTTCATACTTATAACATCCCAAGTGCATAGAAATAAAGTTTTCTAAAGGAGTTTTTTAATTTTCAAAAAAATTAAAAAAAATTCTACATAATTGCTTGAAATGTACAAAAACTAACTAGATTCATATGAGAAATCTCACCCCCCCTAACCAAAATCTTACATTGTCCTCAATGTAACAAGATATGCAATATGCAATGATATGAGAATAACAAAAGAAAACAAAGGAGAGTGAGAACGAGAGTACCTGAGGTAGCAATTTGATCAATTCTAGCATCTTTCATGTCTCTATGAGACTTATTCAATCTTAAATGCAGAAAAATAAATTCTAACCTACCTACCTACCTACCTTTGATTAGTCCGATCGACTACATGATCAAATTTGAGCAAGATCTTCATGAATTTCAGCAAGTTTCTCATGAGGACCATCCAAAGTCCTGCTCGACAGTAAACATAGGTGATTTTCATCATTGAAGTTCAATCGTAATATGCACCACATGCATGAAAGGAAGAGATAAGAACAGCAAAAAGATATCTCCTCAAATTCTGGACTGGGTTGTGATTGATTAAAATGGGGTCATCCTAGTCAAAATTCTCAATGGGCTGAAGAACCCATGGTGGTGGAGAGACATTCATTGTGTTTCCATCAGTTACAGTTGCTCCTCCACAACTTCAAAATTGTACGGTGCTTCCACAAACAATGATAAAGAGTGTAAATCAATGGAATGGTGTTCTTCAGGGACTAATACCGTGTCTAACAAAATGTCTAACTCATTAATCATCTTATCCTTAAGATCATCAGAGTGGGCCAAGCATTCCTCTAGGAAGTCGGGATAGTCGAATGAAGGTTCTTCGTCCTCCCTACGTGATTGGAAAAATTCAGTTTCTATGATAAGGGATTCGCACTCCATAGAGTAGAATTCTTCTAGGCTAGGTTCCTCATAACTACTATGGGGCACCAAGTCAGAAGTTTACAAGGCTTTAACAATATCTTGAATAATGGGATCTTTTGAATTTTCAAAGTGAGTCAGGCATTCCTCCAAAGAGTCTAAATTTTCACTCAAAGGAAAATCATCTACAATAGAATTTGGCATGTGTTGTTGATGGAAAGACTCAAAAAGATCGACTTCGGCCATCTCTCTAGCATGCATATCCTCTAGAGACTCATAATCATTATGCCCTTGGAAAAAAGAAACCATAGGTTCATATGCATCCATTGAACCCTCATTGTAAGTAACCCCACTATCGCTTTCAGATTTTATAGATTCCTCGGGTTTGTTAACCGTCATTGAAATCTCTTCATCATTAAGTTCAAAGCATCCAAAAGAGATAGTGGACTCACCATAATTGATAATGACATTGGGATCATCGAGATCGATCTTCTCTAAAAGTTTATTCATTATATCAGAAGAAGGTGGGACTTGGGTAGCCCCATCTTCCTCATTAGAGGGGATTGATTCGATGCCCCCAATTTTGGGCTCAACGTCTTCACAAGATGACGAGTAGGTTTGATTTGATTGCTCGTACTCGCATTCTTTCACCAACTGTTGAGCTCTTAAATATGCATATTCTAACCCCATTTCATCACTAACTATGCATGATTTACATGTTTAAAGACCTACTTAATGCATGGTTTTGTGATTGTAGGATGAGAGAAAGATTCCACCATTTTGAAGATTAAAAAGCACTTCAAAGGATCATCGAAGAATCAAGAAAGAGAGGAAGAAATTAAGTGAAGAAAGTATGAAGAGAAAGCAGAAAAGATTGAAGAAATAAGCAGTTTTGATGGATCCCCAATAGGTTGTCGATCAATCGAAGGACGTTTCGATAGGTCTCTGATCAATCGGACCATCCATCGGACACACTATGAAAATTTTAATTTTTAAATAACTCTCTGGACAGATTTTCGATCCATCGAAGGATTTTCGATCAATCGACTAGGGGTGTTCCGGTCAATCGGAGTCATGTCTGATCAATCGAAAACAGTGATGGAAAATAGCAACTCTCTGGACACTTTTACGATCCATCGACCATCGTCCGATCAATCGAAGACTACAGTCTGTTCAATCGGAGAGGAGCTCCGATCAATCAGACATGTCTGCGTAACTGCGTAAAGAGTTATGCAATTTTAGAAGATTTAAAGTTGGTGGCAGACTTTTATTACAAAAGGGCACCTCTACTTCATTCCTAGGGTATCCTAGAAGAGATCTATTGCAATGGGAGGTTGAGAAGGGCGAATTTGGAGTTCTAGAACTCCCTTTAATTTGTTTTCTTTCTAGTTCTTCATCTTTAACTTAGATTTCATGTTTTTGTTTAGCATGGTTGGCTAAACCTCTTAGCTAGGGCTAAGAGGGGAAGCTTGTAGTTGATCTATTCATAAATTGGTTTTAATGTTGAACAATGGTTGTTAAGTTGGAATGAAGTTCTAAGTAGTTTTTCTTAATCTCATGATGACTCATGGATGTTTGGAAGGATTTTACTTAGTTTTTAATTGTTTTGCAAAGATCTAGACCTGTACGCTCTGAGGAATAAGATTTAATATGCTCTAGAACTTGGATCTTTATGTGAAAACTTCAAACCAAAGTTCTATCTTTTCTATAAAATTTGAAATATGAGTTACTTATTCATGTGATTTGAATTAAGTTCAAATTATGATACTAGTTAAATCTAGTGACAGGGTTTGATGCTTATCATAGTTGTGATCCTAATCTATTGGAACTAGGATTGACCTATGTAATTGAGTGTGCCCAAGTCCTAACTTGAATTGAGGGAATCGTGTTGATGAACAACACATGTGTCAGATTGTTTTGCTGAATTAACTGCCCTATAATCCGACTAGATAGGATTTGATTTTGATTCTAGTTGTGTAATTGAGAAACCAAAGAGAATTATGCATCAAGGATAGCTACAAGTGGATCCTTGGTGCTCTAGTGCTTCTTTTATATTATTAAACTCATCTTAAAATTACAGATTGCTCATACATATCCTATTTCTAGATTTAGTTTTACTTTGTTTCAATTAGAGAATATTTGAAGAAATTCTGTGAATTCCTTAATTAGTCCCTGAGGACGATATCGGTCTCTACCGAATTATTACTACATCACAGCCCTATACTTGGGGAAGTGAACAAGTTTTTGGCGTCGTTGCCAGGGACTTGACGGTTTTTACAGGATTTCTGAAAATACTTTTCTATTAAGGATTTTTAGGAATCTTTCTAACTTACTTTTTTTTGTTTTATTTTTGTAGGAATTTTTGGAAGTTGAAGAAGAAGTAAGTTGATTCAATTCAGGTTTTATCTTTCTAAGCTTATTCTTCTTCTTCTCTATTCTTTCCTATTCTTTTCATCTATTGTGGAGTGGGTGGAGACTCCTATTGGTCTGTCTAACCATCTTGGATCTCTGATAGGTTGGCCTCGAGCCGCCTTGATTCCTATTAGTCAGTACTGCTGTCTTGGATCACCTTGAGCTTAGAGGCTTCTCTTCTCAACCTACTCTTTTTTCTTCTTTTTCTGAACTTTTCTCAAAGATTCAAAGAGTGGATGGGGAGTTCTCTGAACCCCTATTGACCAGGAGAAATCAATCTCTATCTTTGCTTCGGGCTCTGCCATTGTAAGACACCTTGTGCTTCGGTCCTAGAGAGGAGTTAAGAAAAGAAGGAAAAATTCTTTTTCTGTTTTTTTCTTTTTGTTTTGAATTTGCATGCCCCATTGGGTTCATGATTCAAACAATCGCTTAATAAGTGAAGGGAAGATTGTTGAGGGAATTGATAAGGAACCACGGACCAAAAAATGTTTAAATTTCTGAATTTTATCTAAAAATATGGTTGACAATCAACCCAATCCAAGGGCCAATCAAAATATGGGCCAAAATCAAACTGAAATAGGAGAGAACGAAGTTAAGATTGCTCCTTAACCAAGGACTCTACGTGATTACTTGCAACCTGCAAGAGCGAGCACTCCCTCATGCATAATTTTTCCATATAATGCAGGGAATATTGATCTCAAACCGTGAGTAATCCAACTCCTTTCCAAATTCCATGGATTAGATAATGAAAGTCCCTATCAACATCTTAAGGAATTTGATAAAGTAATACCTGTTGACGTCAGATTTTGATAATAGCTCCCTCCCAAGTTTATGCTCTCCTCGAAGTGAGCTCTCCTCCAAACCTGAAAGCCAAAGAAGAAAACTAAGGGTGGTCGGCGCTTGGCCGTTGGCCCTCCGAAGCTTAAGTAAGAGGTGACTTGATAGTAAGATGAAGTGTGAAACGTAGGCTTAGAGATTGTGTACCTTTATCATCTGTGGGGTCATCTATTTATGTAGATCCAGGTGATCCAGTCTGTTACGCAAGCCGTTAAGATCACTGCTGATTTCAGGGGATAAGGCACTTATCTTGTTAATCCTTAGATAAGGGGATAACCTAACCACTCTAGACGCCTAACTGATTACGTCTTTTGATGAAGATCTCCCATGGTTCGGAGCTACAAATAGAAATAAGCCAAAATCGGCCTATATAGGCTGCTGGTACTATAAGATGAGGGACGTACTTGCTAGAGACCAGAGACTTGAGCTGCTCACATGTCGGGAGCTGCTCACATGTTCAGGAGCTGCTCACATGTTCGGGAGCTTCCCCACTCAACGACTAAGAGCAGAGCTGCTCATATGTTGGGAGCTTCCCCACTCGACAACCAAGAGTAGAGCTGCTCATATGTTGGGAGCTGCTCACATGTTCGGGAGCTGCTCACATGTCGGGAGCTGCTCACATGACGGGAGTGCTCATATGTCGGGAGCTGCTCATATGACGGGAGTGCTCATGACGGGAGTGCTCATATGTCGGGAGCTGCTCATATGTCGGGAGCTGCTCATATGATGGGAGTGCTCATGATGGGAGTGCTCATATGATAGGAGCCTCCCCTGGAGGGGGTGTATAGGCAGTCGTAGGTTTGAGTGATATACAAGACGTGAGCAGGAAGGCTCTGGTCTTAACTTTTATAGAGAGACGCTCGCTGGTCGCATATCTTTTATACTTCTTCAACGACCAACTTTATTCTACAACAGATGCCCCCCAAGTCCTTAGTGTTGAGGAGCTACGCGAAGGACTTGTATGTATATGTAACCGCCTATTTTCGGAGGAGAAGCCGTACATGATTAAGCATGCATTTATGAGTGTTAGCTTTCTGCATAAAGATAGGCTGGCCTACCAATTGAGTCTTTGGTCCTGCTGTGAGCAGAGGACTTAGTCAATTCATGATAGAATGTTTTACTCAACTCATGAAAATGAGTTGGGCTCAATTAGGGAGGTCTTGGCGACCATCTCCGCATAGAGATAGGCTGGCCTATCAATTGAGTCTTTGACTCTGATGTGAGCAGAAGACTTAGTCAAGAGAATGCTTATATTCTCTTCAGGGCTATTCAGGTCCAAAAAATGGAGTAGCGACCAAGTTATAGATTCCCTAGCTGAACAGCTGGAATGAAAGAGATCCTCTTTATTTAGGAATGATCCAATATTCACATGCTTTATGAAAGTATCAAAGTAAATGTCCCACGTGCCAAGGGTGATTGTTGAGCTCATAATTGTGCATATTCTAACCCCAATTCATCACTCATTATGCATGATATACATGCTTATTGGACCAACTTAATACATGATTTGTGATTGTAGGAAGAAGATGGAGATTTCACATATTGAAGGCTAAGTGGAGCTCTTTATGAGCATTGAGGATCAATAGATGAAGTATTGAAGGAAGAACAAAGAAAAGAAAGCAAGGAGAGAAGAGAAAAGAAGAAAGAAAGAAAGAAATAGAGAAGGAAGACCGGTCGGCTGACCGGTCAGCCAAGCAAGACCGACCGGTCATAACCGGTCGGCCACCCCATATAGATGTTGGACTGAACAAGTTTTTGGCGCCGTTGCCGGGGATTTTCTATGCGGTATTTTTAGAATTTTCTGAAATAACTTTTAGTTGAGATTTTGTTAAGATAGGTTTAGGAATTGTTTTGCTTTCTAGAGTAGGTTTTCTTCCAAATACTAACTTACTTTGTTTTGATTTTTTTTTTGCAGGATTCTAACATAGGACTAATTCAGGGATTTTTAGGAAGTTGAAGAAGAAGAAGGCATCTTAAGTCACAAATCAGGTTCTATCATTCTAACCCTATTCTTCTTCTCCTACTCATTTCTATCATATTCATCTCTTGTAGAGTGGGTGGAGACTCCTTTTTGGATCTCTGAAAGGTTGGCCTTGTGCCACCTGGATTCCTATTGGTCGGCTCTGCTGCCTTGGATCACCTTGTGCTCAGAGATTTCTCGTCTCAACCTATTCCTCTTTCTTCTTTTTCTGTACTTTCTCTCAAAAGACTCAAAGAGTGGGTGAGGAGTTCTTTGAACCCCTATTGACCAGGAGAAATCGGTCTCTATCTTTGCTTCTGGCTCAGCCATTGCAAGACACCCTGTGCTTAAGTTTTAGAGAGGAGTAAAGGAAGGAAGGAAGGAAGAATTCTTTTTCCTTTTCACTCATTCTTTTTGGTTTTGCATGCCACATTGGGCTAGGACTTATAATAACCGACTTGTAAGGGACGGAGTAATTGTTGAAGGGATTGATAGAGAGCCTCGTGCTAGGAAACATCAAAATTTTCCTGAAATTACTAGAGAGATGGCTGAAAATCAACCAAATCAAAGGGTTAATCAAAATGCAGCCCCAAACCTTACTGAATTGGATGAGAATGAAGTGGGGGATGTACATCAACCTAGAACTTTACGTGACTATTTACAACCAGCTAGGACGAGTACTCCCTCTTGCATAATTTTCCCTCACAATATGGGAAATATTGATTTTAAACCGGGGTTGATCCAACTTCTTCCTAGATTCCATGGACTCGACTCTGAAAGCGCTTATTTACATATTAAGGAATTTGAAGAAGTTATAGCCACAATAAACTATGATAATGTGACCAAGGATACTATAAAACTTAAATTGTTCCCTTTTTCCTTGAAAGAGAAGGCCAAATCATGGCTTCATTCCTTAAGGCCGAGGTCTATTGGGACATGGGCTGAGATGACTAGGGAGTTTCTAAAGAAATTCTTCCCTACTCATCGAACCAATGCATTAAGAAGGGCCATAATGAACTTCGCCCAAAAAGAAGAAGAAACCTTTTTCCAATGTTGGGAGAGGTACAATGAGCTATTAAACGCATGCCCACATCATGGCTATGAACGGTGCAGGTTGATTAGTTTCTTCTATGATGGATTAAACTCAGCCATGCGCCAACTTGTGGAGATGATGTGCAATGGGGAGTTCATGAACAAGGAAACGGAGGAAGCTTGGGATTATTTTGACATATTGGCTGAAAATACACAATCATGGGATACATCTAAGCCAACAAGTTCAAAACAACCCCAAACCAAGGAAAAAGGAGAAATTTATGTTTTAGATGAGCAAGATGATCTATGTTCTAGAGTGGCTAAACTCACACGAAAGGTTGAGGAGATGGAACTAAAGAAAGTGGATACAACCCAACAAAAGGGGGCTGTTGAAACTATTTGTGGTATTTGTGCTTCCAATGTGCATCAAACGCCGGATTGTCCAACAATCTATGCGTTTCGAGAACTTTTATTTGAACAATCGAATGCCTTGAAAAGTTATCAACGACCTTTTAGTACTCCAAATTCAAACACGAATAATTCTAGTTGGAGGAACAACCCAAACTTCAATTGGGCGAATGGAAACACGGCTAATCAAAATAATCCTCAAAGGGGGCCCCCAATGCAAATGGCCCCACCTCAAATGCCTTTAGAGGATACTTTGAAAGCATTCATGGAAGGTCAAGCTCAAATAAATCAATCCAACCATACAATAATGCTTGAGCTTAAAACTTCGGTAGAGGAAATCAAGGCTCGCTTAAACGCAAGGGAAGGGATGCTTCCAGCCCAACCCGTACCAAACCCAAAAACACAATGCGAAGTAAGCGTACCTAGTTCTTCTAACCAACATATGGAACATGCTAAGGCCATCACCACTCTTAGGAGTGGTAAAATCATTGAAAAATCTGATCCGGTGAAGGCTTCACAGCCTAATGATCCGGTATTTTCCAAATAGGATGATGGACCTAGCACCACCATGAATGAAAAAGAGCCACTGAAAGAATATAGGCTCGTTGCTCCATTCCCCCAATGCTTGATTCCAGCCAAACCTCAAGATAAATATCAGGAATTTTTGGAGGTTTTCAAGCAAGTCAAAATCAACATCCCATTGTTGGATGCCATTAAACAAATACCGTCATATGCAAAATTTTTAAAAGACCTTTGCACGGTTAAAAGAAAAATACATGTGCAAAAGAAGGCATTTTTGACAGAGAATGTGAGTGCCATTATCAACCACGGGATGCCCAAAAAGTACAAAGATCCCGGTTGTCCAACAATATCATGTGTAATTGGAGACTACCGGGTGAAACATGCTTTACTTTATCTAGGGGCAAGTGTAAACTTACTTCCCTTTTCGGTCTATGAACAATTGGGATTAGGTGAGTTAAAACCCACCAAAACCACATTACAACTTGCTGACCGATCAATTCGGATTCCAAGAGGGGTAATTGAGGACGTACTGGTCCAAGTTGACAAAGTTTACTACCCGGTCGACTTTATTGTCTTGGACACACGACCCACGGTTAATATTGGTCCTTAAATTCCTGTCATACTTGGCCGTCCATTCCTAGCTACGTCAAATGCTATCATAAATTGTAGGAGTGGGGTCATACAACTGTCTTTTGGCAATATGACGATTGAATTGAATGCTTTCAATATTGACACCCAACATGAGGATGAGGATGAGGAGGTCCACGACATAAACATGATCAATTCTATCGTGGAAGATGAGTCCCTCTCATCTTTTTACTCCGGTCCCTTAGACGAAGAAGTGACTCACTCCCTTGATGAGAACGACGATATGATAAGGGATATGGTCACACTTTTTGAGTCGGTATCGGCATATGACACTAGCCAAGAGAAGGATGTGGAAACAACACCTTTTTATGCTGAGAAATCAATTCATATTTCCACATCTTTGTGGATCATGCATACCGAACTCCACCAACCCTGGGATGATCCTTACTTGCAATATCATTGCCCAGGAAAATCTGATTGGAGACATATTTTTTCTAATAAATATGATGGTGTCTCCCCTGATACATGTGGTGCGCACACTCAGGAACCCGCTGGAATTCCTTCTTGGGATTTTGAGTGGCTTATTTCGATCATTCACACACATGTTCATTGTAAAGCAGGATTTTGGATGACGTTACTGTGAAACCTTTTGATCCATCTAAAGATTCTGCTTGACTTTATGCTTTTGGATGAGTTGTTGGGATTAACCTCCTAGTCTGACGGAGGATGATTTGTTAGAATGCTTTCCCATTAGGATTTGCTTTGATAGTTGATTTAGTTGTGAAGTAATCCATCTCCAAAAGCTAACCTTGCCATATGCTTCAAGTGATATCTCTCTTTCTCACTCTCCTTTATTTCATGTCATTGCTCTCATGTCATACATATTGCGTATCTTATTACATTGAGGACAATGCAAAGTTTTGGTTGGGGGGTGAGAGATTCCTCTGATGAATCTGCTAGCTTTTGTGACATGTCGAGCAAAGATGTAGAAATTTTTCGATTTTTCTGAAATTCGAAACTCTTTTGGAAGACTTTGATTCTATACATTCGAGATAGCATGGGTATAAGAAGAAGAGATACGAAGTGAGGGATGTTACAAGCATTGAATTTCTCTTAATATAATGGTTTTATATGTGAATTCACCTATTCTTATGATTGATAGAAAATTTGAACACCTTTTGCACCTAGTTCACATTACACGATTTTCATGAGTTGAAAGGATTGTGTGATTTGTGGATTAGCTAGACTTTGATTTAAAGGTATTGAGAAACCAAGCCGGGTATTTTGTCCATCCTTGTCCATGGGAAAATAACGGAAGATATGGATTTCTAAAAATCCTATCTAATTTAAAAGAAAAAGGAATGAAAGGATGAAATCGGGAAGGAAATAAAAATGGTGAAAATTCCGATTAGGGCTACCTACTACCAACCGGGGGATGGTCTACCCGTAACCAAAGCCGGAAATGGGACGTAGTGTGAAAGTCGTCGGAAGGACGGTAAGGCAAAATTCCTATCATAGGCTTGTTGTTACTCTATATACCTTGAGATCGGAAGTTTAGTTGATTTATGAAGAAGATAATCCTGGAAACTCATGAGATGAACCTTCACTATGCACACTGGGTTGAATTTGTTCAAGTTTTTCTATTTATCAAGCAATCAGCGTGGATTTTATATAAACACTTATTATGTTCTGAGAGTTTAAGGTTGCAACCTTTATCACCTAATTTCTCTGATTCTTACGCTTATGTGTCTTGGAATATATAGAAGAATAGTTTCCAGAGGAGAGTTGGGTTTTGGAAAATGAAACTAGTTTCACGCATGTTTTGCTCGGGACTAGCAAAATGCTGGTTGGGGGGTGTGTTGAGCTCATAATTGTGCATATTCTAACCCCAATTCATCACTCATTATGCATGATATACATGCTTATTGGACCAACTTAATACATGATTTGTGATTGTAGGAAGAAGATGGAGATTTCACATATTGAAGGCTAAGTGGAGCTCTTTATGAGCATTGAGGATCAATAGATGAAGTATTGAAGGAAGAACAAAGAAAAGAAAGCAAGGAGAGAAGAGAAAAGAAGAAAGAAAGAAAGAAATAGAGAAGGAAGACCGGTCGGCTGACCAGGTCAGCCAAGCAAGACCGACCGGTCATGACCGGTCGGCCACCCCATATAGATGTTGGACTGAACAGTGATGTAGGGGTCTTCCACGCGTGTCTTCCAGATAATATGTACCTGGTCGAGTAATCTCGATGACTTGGTACGGGCTTTCCCAGTTAGGATCCAACGACTGAGTGGCCGTTCTGATGTTTTTCCTGAGCACCAAGTTACCGAGCTGAAAAATTCTGGATTTGACCTTTGAATTATGACAACGGGCTATACGTTGTTGATAAGCCGCTACTCGAAGACGAGATATGTTCATTTTCTCTTCTAGGAGATCGAGGTGAAGTAATCGACTGCCATGTCCTTTTCCCATAGGTAGTGGTCTGATTATATCGATTCCCCATTGAGCGAAAGGCCAAGGGCCATCCATCGGCGTCATTTTCTCAGACGGTAAATGAGGGACTAGAGAATATCGTTGACATTTGTCATATTTCTTTGAGAATTCGATAGCATCCGCCTTCATAGTGGGCCAATAGTATCATTGCCTCATTGCTTTGTATGCTAGAGATCGTCCTTTGGGATGATTACCACATGCCCCCTGGTGTATTTCATCTAAAACACGGTGTGCTTCTTCTGGCAGCACGATAACGAATTGCCGGGTTGATTTTTTATCATCTGGGAGTCGTCCGCTTTGGAGGTAAAGGATGATGGGGTCCATCCAACATGAAGATAAAAGCAATGTGCGACCTTCTTTGGAGCAACTTGATCGACACTCGGGGTAGATAGATGCTCGATAAGAACAAGCTTGCCTCAGATCGGACTCAGGTGCAGAAGATAATTTTGCCAAAGAATCTGCGAGCTTGTTCTCCTCTCGAGGAATATGACTTATTTTATATTTGTTCAATTTGAGCGAGCAAGATAGTACCTGAGATTTGTACGAAGCCATCCGCTCCTCCTTTGCCTCGAATTCGTTGAGCACTTGATATACAACGAGCTGAGAGTCGTTGTGATTGAGTAGGTTCCTTATTGCGAGTATATTTACTAATTCGAGGCTGACAATTAAGGCTTCATATTCTGTTTCGTTGAGGCACGAGAGCTTTAACGCTACAACGATGGAATCCTTATGAGGAAAATGGATTCCTTTACCATCTTCGTGAGAGAGAGAGATTGGATGATGGCTCCAAACTTAACGTGTTGGATGATATCTCCACCCAATAAATATACTAAGGCTTTTGGCATACCTTTCGAGTATATGCTTTTCCTGAGGCTTGGGAATCTCCTCCACAAGCTGGACCACTTGCAATGGATGGAGTGTGTTGTTACCAAAAAATGGTCAACAGACACAAACGTAGATCCATGATCTAGATGGTTGAATGACGCTGGTTTTCTGGTATGAGAGGATGGAGATGTCGTAATTCTCAGATCCTGTAAAAGAACACAGAGGATAAGGGGGGTGGCTGGGGGTCCAGCCAATGACCCTCCGATGCCTAAGTCAGTGATCTTGAATAATCGGATATTTTTTTAGAGTAGATTGATATTAGCTTGCATACCTTGATAATGGCGAGAATATTCTTATTTATAGACTTAGGCCGCGAGATTGCTTGCCCTTTGGAGAGTCGTGATTTTAGCGGACTGCCAGTTGGGTTTCCGAGATCTTAGGATATATTCATAACAAACGAAGATCCTTATCCCTAAAAGCTGGGGATGTCGATCATTTCTCCTGATATCTTGGCGTGAGCCCAAGATTGCGGATTTACAGCTCAGCTCGCTTAATACGATCTTCATTACATTGGACCGAGCCGACCAGTTTGAATCGGGTTAACACGACCCGATTCGTATCCGGGACCTGAGATGGGTCGGCTCGTCCTTCTCGGGTCAGTAGAATCTGCTCCCTATCAAGTCGGCTCTTTTACCCATAACAGAAGCCCCCTTTTACCCTCGAGGGTGTTCTGCTCAGCTCGGGGGTAAAAACTCAAGAGAAAATTGCCGACCTATATAATTTTTGTCTTTCTGTATCCGTGACGCAGTCATTTCGATGGGCGGGAAAATGGCATTAAATGCGTCCCTCGATTTATCGAGGGCATTAAATGCGTCTCTTGATTTATCGAGGGCATTAAATGCGTCTCTTGATATATCGAGGAGTCATCATTTCTCCGTACGGCGCGATATCGCCGATATGATTTAGACGAACAGGGTGTCGCCGCGTGTCCTGAACGGCGCAGCTTTTCGAATTCATCAAGTAGGGAGTTGTCACGTGTCGCTTTCGCATTGAATGCATTGAGACCTGCGCAGGGCTCAAATCCTCTCCCGAGTATATAACCCAATACTTAGCCGAATTTTGGAAACCTTTCTTCATTCTCTTTTCTGCATCCGTACCTTGGTTCTTCTTCCTCCCCCATTTTCTTCAACTTCCTTCTTCCCCTGCAGCTGTGCCAGCGTCCTGGTACGCTCATTTTCTTTCCTTCAAAGAACTTTTCCCTCCCCCTCCTCTTTTTTTTTTATTTGAGAAATGTCAGAGCCAGAAACTTCATGTTCTGAGGCCATCCTCAAGGTGAGGTATGATGATCGTGAGTCCGATTTACCCCTCCTTTGCCATGAGGGGGCAGGCTCCAGTGAATTGGATTCTGGGTTAAGGGTGGAAGGGGTCACTGGAGAGGGAGAATCTGAGCCTCCTGAGTCAGCTGCCGGTAGTGCCATGGCCAATAGAGAGCCCTTCGAGTTAGATTCTATGATCTCGCAGATTGCCCAGGAAGAACTGGACGCTGCGAAGGAGATATACGATATCCCGGACTATATAGAGTTTAGGGTTCCTGACCGAGCAGATAGGCCGAGCCGACCCAGAGCAGGGGAGGTAGTCATTTCCTTGATGCACTTGGAATCCGGGCTGAGGTTGCCCTTACACCCCTTTGTGAGTGAAGTTCTTAGCGTCTTAGGTTTATCTCCGAGCCAATTGCAGCCGAATGCCTGGAAGTGCATGGTCGGATGCTATATACTCTGGCGGAGACTAGGAAATAAGGAGTTTACCTCCAATGAACTTTTCTCCATGTATATTCTCAAGTCCTTGGGTGGCCAAGGACTTTATTATTTTTCGTCGTTGCCGGGTCAGGGTGGCTCGTTGATTACTGGTATGCCCTCCTCCACCAAAACTTGGAAGAGGAAGTGGTTCTTCACGTCAGGCAGTTGGGAGTGTGCGCCTGACGAGCCTCAACCCCTGAAATTCCGAGTCCGAGCCGACTTCGCTCTGCCAGGTCGGATGAAGTTCCGACCTAACTGTCTCTTCTGATTTTTTTCCGAAAACTATATATGTTTTTTTTTAATGTATGTATCTGCTCCTTCTACAGTGTCGGCGACTATTCGGGTGGCGTTGTCTGTAGTTCAAGAAAGACAGATTCACAAAGCCCGTGTCGTTCCTGTTGCAGAGAGGGACTTCCGGAAAGTAATCACCCTCAACTCCGTTGCTGAAGCAGGTCGGTAGGCTGAACTAATGACCCACTTTTTCTGTTCTTTGTTTTGCTGTCCTCACGTTTTTTTTTATCTTTACTTGGGCAGGAATGGCTCCGAAGGCAATTTCCAAGCGGAGGATTCCGGCTCGGTTCCTAGACAGAGGGCAGAGCTCTGCGGAGCCCCCTAGGAAGAGGGTGGCTACTGCCGAGGTGCAAGGACCGCCTCGCCTGCCCCAATCCTTCGTCTGTGGATCAGGACAACATACCAGCTCGGACTCCGCTCAGCTCAGAACCGAGCCAACGGAGCCCAGAACTGGGCCAACGGGGCCCAGAACCGAGCGAACGGCCGCCCCGGTGGCATCTGCTGATGACCCGGTGATCAATGTGCCGGATAGCTCGGGATCCCGAGCTGAGCCCATGAACATATCCGTGCCTCCCACCGTCTCCTCTCAGACCTCCCGACCTGCCGCAGCTGGACCTGACCAACCCGCTGCGGGTGCCTCCTCTTCTCAACCTTTTCGACCTCATGCTGCCCCGGCTGAACAACGGCTGGACCGGGTCTAGATGCCTCCGCTAACAGAGCAGTATTCAAACTGGATGGAGGGTGTCAACGCGTATATGCGTGTTAACCATGCCATCCCTCAAGATTTGAATATCATTGCCTCTTCCGACCCGGATCAGATGGTTGGGGTGGTGATAGAGAGCTGCCTCAGGGTAACTTCACGAACTCCTTTAATTTCTTTTCCGCGTACTTGTGATGCTTCCTGTGTTGCGTGCTAACTGTATTACTTTGCAGGATTCGGCCGCACTCATCATGATCCGTAAGGTGGTGGCCGAGCGGAACCACCAGGCGCAGAAGGCTCTGGTTGCCGCTTCTTCTTGGAAGAAGAAAGCCGAGACTGAGAAAAGGCTGAGCTGGACAAATGTGTCCTCCTTCTGAAGGAAGCTCAGTCTAAGCTGACGGCTTCTCGATCCGAGCTGACGTCCACCCGGTCCGAGCTGGCGTCTTCCCAATCCGAGCTGAAGGTGGCGCAATCAGAGCTGGAAGTATCCCAAGCTCAGGTCCAGTATCTGGAAGAGGCTCTGAAGGAGGCTAAGACCAAGGCCGTATCTGACGGGAATAAAGCCGAATCCCTTGAAGCTGCTCTGAAGATGGCCGAGGAGGAGAAGGTACACTTGGCTGAGCTTCTGAAGGAGGTCCAGCTGAAGTCCCTGGCGGAGGCTAATAGGGCGAAGGCTGAGTATGAGAATTTGTCTGCTATTTCTGAGGACTTGTACAACAACGGACTTCAGGAGTACAGGCGCCTCGTGCTTAAGCACTTTCCAACTCTAGATTTTACGCCAGTGGACGAAGACGAGGAGGAGGAGGAGGAGGCGCGGGTTGGAGATGATGGTGCTGGCCCGTCTGGGGCTGGCAAGGATTAGATTGTATCTGTATCATTTTTTTTTGTACACAACAAATTTTAAATACAAGCCCTTTGAGGCAAATTTTGCTAATCCTATTGCAAATTTTACTTTCATATTGTCGTTGATCTTTCGTATTGTCGAAACAATCTAGGACCTAGCTAGCCAAGTCGGCCGCCTATATGCCCACCTGTCAGTAGAGTTAAATGTACTATACTGATACTAAGTTGTATTGAAAGATCGTCATAGAATAACTCCTAGGAAAGGATTTTTATTCAAATAATCGTTCCGAAAAAACATGTTTTGAACTGAGCACAACTCATCGTTCATGGGTAGTAGATTTTGAGATGTTCGGCGTTCCACGGATAAGGAAGTGGTTTCCCCTCCATGTTTTCGAGCCGATAAGTGTCGAGACGACGTGAGCTGATGACCTTATATGGTCCTTCCCAGTTAGGGCCGAATACACCAGCCTTGTCATTACTGTTTACCTTTTTAAGGACGAGGTCACCGGCTAGAAACCGTCGTTCTCGTACTTTCGAATTGTAGTATCGTCGGACCCTCTGCTGATATGCTGCTATACGTACTTGAGAAGCTTCTCTTGCTTCATCAAGTAGGTCTAAGCTTATTCGCAGTTGTTCTTCATTTTGGTCGGGTTTATGATGGCTCGTCCTGCTCGTGGACAGTCCGATTTCCACAGGCACAACGGCTTCAGCTCCAAATGCCAGGAAGAAAGGGGTTTCCCCAGTAGTAGACCGAGCCGTGGTTCATAGGCCCACAACACTTCAGGAAGTTCTTCCGCCCAAGCCCCCTTTCTTTCTCCGAGCTTTGTTTTGAGATGATTCTTGATAATTTTGTTGACTGCTTCGACCTGACCGTTGGCTTAAGGGTGGTGAGGAGACGAATATACATTTTTAATGCCCAATCCGGTGCAAAATGTACGAAACCCTTGATTGTCGAACTGTCGCCCGTTGTCAATGATTATGGTATTCGGAATTCCGAAGCGACACACAATCGCTCTCCAGATGAAGTCTGTCGTCTTCTTTTCTGTGATGGTAGTCAGTGGTTCTGCTTCAGCCCACTTTGTAAAGTAGTCGACGGCGACAATTGCATATTTAACTTGCCCTTTTCCCGTTGGGAGTGGACCGATGATGTCGACTCCCCATTGAGCAAATGGCCACGGTCCAGCCATGGGCGTGAGCTCTTCAGGTGGTAGGTGAGGTATTGGGGCGAATCGTTGGCACTTATCGCATCTTTTGACGGTATCTCATGCATCTTACTGGATGGTAGGCCAATAATATCCCTGTCGGATTGATTTCTGTGCAAGTGCCCGTGCTCCAGAATGATTCCCGCAACATCCGTAGTGGATTTCTCGCAGTACATAATTGTTGAGCTCTTAATTGTGCATATTTTAACCCCAATTCATCACTCATTATGCATGGTTTTCATAATTTAAAGACTAATCAAATACATGTTTTGTGGTTGTAGGAATGAGAGTTACTTTGCCCAATTGATGACCAAAAGAGCTGATTTAGAACCTTGGATGAAGACCCAAGGAGGGCTGAAGGAAGAAGGAAGCAAAGAAAGAAGCAAAGAAAGAAGAAAATAGAAGAAAGAAAGGAAGAAAACAAGAAGAAAAAGAGACCGACCGGTCTTGACCGGTCGGCCAAGGAAGCCCGACCGGTCTTGACCGGTCGGCCATGCTTGCTGGAGTAATGCCAAAGAGGGCCTGACCGGTCGTGACCGGTCGGCCAGCCCTGTCCGACCGGTCGTGACCGGTCAGCCATGCAAGTTTCAGATTCCAGTTTCTAAAACAGCAATGTATTCCCGCACCTGGTTTTTCAGACCAGTTTTCTGGGCCGATCTTGATGATATTTGGAAATCCAACACATCCATGTCGAAGAGAAGCTCGACGCCGAACTAACCCAAGTGGTTTCGTGTCGATCGGAGCTACGGATTGATCGTGGTGGCCAAAACAATACGAACTGTCCAGAAAGTTCCAGATTTCGCTGTTCCACTCTGGGCCGGTCCAGGTGGCCCATCATTGATGATATGAAGAATCTACTTTGACCATCTTTTAGACCACATCCATATATGAATAACCACAAAAGTTTCAGATCAAAAGGGTGCGTGGTTTGATCGTACCGGTTGAAGAAAGATGGACCATCCAGAAAGCTCCAACTGCGCAGAGTTTATAAAAGCCCTAATTGTTCTAATTTTCGGACCACATTCTGAGATCTTTTTGGACAATCTAATCCGTCTATCATGTAGAGGAGGAAGTTTTCTACTCATTTTCAAAATTTGAGATCAATCCGACCTCTGTACACTCCGGAGCGTTGAAAGCAAGATGACTGGTTCTGAAGGTACCCGAAGTGCGCGATTTTGAGAGGCGGTCGGTGATGTGATTGGTGGGCCCATTCAGAGGACAATCTTGGAAATCTAAATCATCTATGAGGAAGATCACATTACAAGGAAGCTACAAATCAAATTTGAAGGCAATCCGACCATTGGTTAAGCCGTACCAAGCGAAACAAATTCTGCTATGTTGCTGTACTATTGCTGCACTATAAAAGGAGGTGCTCTCTTCTATTCCAGGGCAACCAAGGACGTGGGGAGCAAGGAGTTCAAGTCATAGGAGGCTTCCTAGCCTCCTCCAGCTAGTTTTTCTTCCTTTTCTTAGTTCTAGTTCTAGTTTTTAATATGCTTTTTATTAGCTAATCTCTTAGCTAGAGCTAAGAGGTGAACCTTATAGTTTTCTTAGATTGTTTAATTCGTTTTATTGGTTTTAAGATTGGTTTTCATGATTATGAACTAAGGTTTGAAGTTTATACAAGTTTTTAAGTAATTTTTCTTAGTCTTGTGATGACTCACGGATGTTTGGATGAATTACTTAGCCTCTTAATTCGTTTGCAACGGTCTAGACCTGTATGATCTGAGGAATCGGAGTGCGCTCTAGTACTAAGCTCTTCATGAAGGGACTTCCTACCAAAGTTCTATTTTTCTGTTTTTCTGGAATATGTATGGACTGTGCTTGTGATTTAAATCCAGTTCAAATCCTGATCTAGCCTTGTCTTGTGAGAGGACTTGAGGATGGTTATGATTGTGAACTGGACTTATAGGAAAGGGGAATGACCTATGCAATTGAGCATGCTCAGCTCAGCCTTCATTGAGTGAATCCTATGCATAGAACTTGTCACGCCCCAAACTCGGGGACCGGGCTTACTAAATTCCCGGCCGCCGAATCCGGTGCCAACAGCCTCCGTAGTACCCCATTCTCGGCCCCTAGCTCCCATACGCCAGGTTCCGATCCTGGGATCCCACAAGGAGGATTTTCAAGGTAAAATTTTTTTTTATAGATGAGCATAAACATAAGTATACCAAACCAAAAAAAAAACATCACATCACATATCCACTAAGATAGTCTTTTGAGTACAATGCTGTAGAAAAGGAAACACAAGGTATAACTGAAAGCTGAAAATCAAATGCGCGCCCCTGTCTCACTGCTGTCGTGCTATAGTATGACCTGCACGTAAACAACGTGCATAAGCTTACTATGAAGCTTAGAGAGTGCGTGGTGTGTGCGCAATGCATATGACAGGTATACAGATATCAGAGTAAGCGGAAATGATGGCAGGCTACACTACCAAGTCTATGAATGTCATTAGCCATCTCGAGGCTATGCAATGCAATGGGCCTATATGGCCGAGTGTCATATGCTAATGATGCCATGTGCGCATGTCAATCCTCAACTGTCATATATCATACGGTTTTACAACTGGGACATCACCGGGGTCTAGTACACTCCAGACATTGGTTGCCGCCCATCGCGCGCATAACCAAGCGAGTGGAAGAGACCTCACTATCCGCCTCATCAATGACATATAAGATAATTCACCCGGCTCGTCGATAGCGAACCCATTCACGAGTTGGTCAAACTCAACCTAGTATATAGCCCTCTGCACCCGGGCGGGTAAGGTCACACCCCCTTCCAACCGACCCCGACACAGTGGGAGACGCGGCCTACTGGTATTTGGCCCTCATGCGCTCATAAATCCACTCGGTCTAGACATTGGAGCATCCTACTGGTACCACAGGGTTTAGGGACTTTCACCCAAGGACATCTTTGGCGCCCAAGTGCTAGAACATATTTCCGGTGTCCATTCCTACCATCCACGATGTGACTGTGGTGGTCAAAACCCCGATGCCGCTGGGGTGAGAATCTGATCATGACATGTATAATGCGAGATGCATGAGTCACACTATTAAAGCCATGCACCAAACCTGCGCATACCGCGCGATCATGTAGGGTGACCCTATCTCATACGGGTCCCCTAAGTATCTCAAGCTGTAAGGCATATGCTATGATCGACATCGTCCACAGTCAGGCATACATATGATGCGTATGTACAAATGAATGGGTATGATATTCATTACACTAAGCATATTATCAGTGTGACCTATCCAGCTAAGTATACTAGCATATTACCAGACATATCATGTACTGTTGGCCTTGAATGGCCCAATATATATACAGAGAGTGGGACCCGAACTGTGGATCCCATTGGAATGTAAGGTCTTCGTGGTATGGCCCACTTAAGACTACATCGGCCCCATACTTGGGCCTGCATATACAAGATAGGCAACATGAATAAAACAGATACATCATGGTGGAGCTAATAGATACATCACGTTGGGACCCATAGGGTGGGCCACCTGCTGGGCAGCGTGGTACCCAACTGATCCCAATAAGTTTGAATCAAGCAGATATTTGTGTTTTCTCCTTCATACATATCCATGTGATCTTATGAACCGATTGGATGGCAAATAAACATCACTGTAGAACCTAGAAGGGTTTCAATGTTGGAAATCATTATTTCCACTGAAGCATGGTCCACTTGACATTAAGATATGCTTAAATTTTGGGCCCAGCCACTTATGGATAGGTTGGGTGACAATAAACATCATTTTGGGTCTAGGAAGGTTTCAATGGTGGAGATTATTATTCCCACTGTTGTCCCATGGCATGGCCCACTTGTCATTTGGATATGCTAAGATTTTTGGGCTCGGTCACTTATAAAATAGATTGGATGACAATTAAACATCACTGTAGGGCTGGGAAGGTTTCAACGGTAGAGATCATTATTCCCACCGTTGACCCGTGGCATAGCCCACTAAAATGAGCTGGAAAAAACATATGGACGGGATAGGTACAGCACATACATTCTAGGTGGGCCCAACGAGTGGGGCCCATTGCCAAAGCCCATACAGACAGGCTGCTGGGCAGCAGCGTCCCCTGGACGCTGTCTGTCCAGCAGCAGCACTATTTTATTTTTATTTATTTATTTATTTTATTTTTTTATATATATATATATTTTTTTTTACATATATATATATATTTTTATTTATTTAATAAGTGGGGCCCACAGGAGTTCTCGGTCAAGCTGATCTTTTTTATTTTCCTCCCTCCATGTCTGTGTGATCTTATGAACAGGTTGGATCTCAAATAAACATCACGGTGGCCCATAAGAAGGTTTCAACGGTGGGGCACTGTCCCTACTGTTTTCTGTGGTGGGGCCCCCTCGAGACTTGGATCTGGCTCATTCTTGGGGTCGTGCCCTAAAATGATCTCCCCAACTGGATGGACGGTGTGGATACAACACATACATCATGGTGGGACCCACAAGTGGGCCACCAGCGTGCCAGGACGCTGGTACGCCCAGCGTCAGCGTCAGCGACGCTGGCTCCTTGTTACCTTCTTTCTTTCTTCTTTTTTTTTTTTTTTTTTATATTCATATCAAGTGGGGTCCACATGGCACTGATCCACTCCGTTCATCAGATTCTCCATCTCATGGGGGACCCAACAAGCCCCACATTGGATATACAAATCCATCTAGAAACGTAAAGGTGGGCCAAAAGATTCTGACAGTAGGAATCATTGTTCCCACTGTTTCAAGCGGTGCGGCCCACTGAAGATTTGGATCGGGCTCATCTTTGGGCCCTGGCCCTAAAATGATCTGGGAAAACCGATGGACGGCGTGGATGGAACACAAACATCAAGGTGGGTCCCACGAGTGGGGACCCCAGAGCAGCGTTCAAGTGACGCTGGACGTTCCAGCGTCAGGACGTCCAGACGCTGGACGTCCAGCACATGCATACATATATTTTTTTTTTTCTTTTTTTTTTTTTGTTTTCCTGCTATCATTTCATGTGGGGCCCACTTAGTGAAGATCCGATCCGTCCATTAGATTCCCCCTCTCATTAGGGACCCAACAAGCCCAATATTGGGCGGCTGATTCGGCCTAGAAACTAAAAAGTGGGCCAAAGGATTTCTGACGATAGAAGTTATTATTTCCACTGTTTTACACGGTGCGGTCCACTGCAGATTTGGATTGGCGTCATATTTGGGCCCTGGCCCTAAAATGATCTGAGAAAATAGATGGACGGCGCGGATGGAACACAAACATCAAGGTGGGTCCCACGAGTGGGACCCCTTGCAACGTCCAAGGTGACGCTGGACGTTCCAGCGTCAGAACGTCCAGACGCTGGACGTCCAGTGTCCTTGTATTTTTTTTTTTCTTTTTTTTTTTTTTTGTGTTCATATCGAGTGGGGCCCACTTAGGGGCGATCCACCCCGTTCATCATGTCCCCCAGCTCATTGGGGTCCCAACGAGCCCAATATTGGGCAGGTAATACGGTCCCACAAACATCACGGTGGGCCCAAGAAACTCCGACAGTAGGCTTCATCAGCCCCACTGTTTTCTATGGTGTGGTCCACCTGAGATCTGGATCTTCTTCAGGTTTGGCGCCCAGCCCTAAAATGGGCTGGAGAAACAGACGGACGGCATAGATCTAGTACATTCATCAAGGTGGGTCCCACGTGTGGGGACCCTGTTCGTGGCCGACCGGCTGCCCTTGCTGGGCAGCAGCGTCCCCTGGACGCTGGCTGTCCAGCGACAGCCCTCTCCCTCTTTCTCTTTTTTTTTTTTTATTTTATTATTATTATTATTATTATTATTATTATTATTATTATACAAAGTGGGGCCCATTCATGGATGATCCAATCCATCCATCAGGTTGTCCACCATCAGGTGGGCCCAAAGGAAAAGGAAAAATGAAGGGAAAGAAGATAATGGGGGATTTATGTACCCCTTGCACTCACCTCAAATAATGGACGGTTGGATTGAATCGAGTTGATGATCGGACGATCCGGACGGTCCGGATGATGGTTGGGGCCCTCCAAGCAAGGATCTCCACCCTCAAATCCTAGATCTCCCTCCAAATCTCTCTCTTCTCTCAATTCTTCCTCTCTCTCTCTCCTTTCTCAAATCTCTTTCTCTCTCCTCTCTCTCTCTTGCAAAATGGGAAGTGAGGAAGCCTCCTCTCCCCCTACGTATGGTATTGTATGGGGGGAGAGAGAGAGAAGCAATCATGGGTGATGATGGGTAGCATGGGAGAGAGGGATGGGGGTATGGTGTGAGAGTTGACTTTGGAGGAGAGAGAGGGATGGGGTATGGGTGTGTAGGGTAGGGGTATGGGATAGGTGTAGGTGAGAATGATGGTGATGGATTTGATGGGATGTTGATTGATGTGACATGGTCTTGGAGTTTGTGCAAGTGGGGCCCACCACACACGCACGTTGCGCGGCCCACCTCAGATTACGCGATAGATCATAACTTTCACACCGGGTATCGTAATGGGGCGTGCCGCGCGGCGTTGGAATCGCAGCGCCTACGCGGTCACCGGGGTATAAGTCTCGGGTTGATGCAGTACTAAAATAGGGTCGCGGTCAAGGCTCGCTAATCTGATCCGTCCGGGACGTACCGGCACCGGAAATTAAGCGCACGGAGGGCAAATAAGGGTACGGGTCTTACAACTCTTCCCTCCTAACAAAAAAATTTCGTCCTCGAAATTTGCAATACAAACCCAAACTAGCCGAAGATCATAAAAAAAAAATCACATCACTATATATGCATATCGACTCGAAAAGCAATCATACAGATTCAATCAATCATCAAAAAGATGAGGATAAGACTCGCGAATCTCTGCCTCTCGCTCCCACGACGCCTCATCTGCGCTATGATGACTCCACTGGACCTTCACTAAAGGAATGACCTTGGTCCGGAGGACCTGCTCCTTCTGGTCAAGGATACGAACCGGCTGCTCAATGTATGAAGCATCCTCACGAACCTCCAACGGCTGCCAATCTATCACAGGAATCACGTCTGACTCACACTTCCGCAACATGGAAACATGGAAAACATTGTGGACGCCAGACAACTGAAGTGGCAAGGCAAGCTGATAGGCCACGGCGCCAACGCGCCCAATGATCTCGAAGGGTCCAATGAATCTCGGGGCAAGCTTCCCCTTAGCTCCAAAACGAACCACGCCCTTCATGGGTGAGACCTTGAGATACACACGATCCCCAATGGAAAACTCTAGGGGACGACGTCGACGATCTGCAAAACTCTTCTGTCGACTCTGAGCTGTGCGCATCCTTTGCCTGATGATATCGATAGCCTCTGATGTCCTCTGCACAAGCTCGGGACCTAGGAGACGATGCTCTCCAACCTCGGCCCAACAACTAGGAGACCTACAAGGTCTACCATACAACGCCTCAAAAGGAGCCATACCGATAGTCGCCTGGTAGCTGTTATTATATGCAAACTCAGCCAAACGCAGGTGTTTATCCCAACTACCTGAGAAATCCAACACGCAAGCTCGAAGCATGTCCTCAAGGATCTGGTTGACCCTCTCGGTCTGACCATCAGTCTGAGGATGATATGCGGTGCTGAACTTCAAGGCAGGCCCCATCGCCTTCTGAAAACTCCTCCAGAACCGCGACGTAAATCTCGGATCTCGATCAGAAACGATCGAGACTGGGACTCCGTGCAGCCTCACAATCTCCTCGATAAACAATTCTGCAAGTCTGTCCAATGACCAGGTCGCACGTATCGCAAGAAAGTGTGCCGACTTCGTCAAACGATCAACGACAACCCAGATGGCATCGTGACCGCGATCAGTCCTCGGCAAGCCCATAATGAAGTCTGTGGTCACGTGCTCCCATTTCCACAACGGACACTCAACGGCTGCAGGGGACCTGGAGGTTTGCGATGATCGGCCTTGACACGCTGGCAAGTGTCACACTCAGCCACAAAACTGGCAATCTGACGCTTCATACCGGCCCAAAAATACTGCCTCCTCATATCACGATACATCTTGGTAGAGCCTGGGTGAATCGTGAACCTCGATCGGTGTGCCTCATCCATAAGGTCTCTGCGCAACTGAGGAATATCTGGAACACACAACCGACCCCTGAAACGAAGTCCACCATCTGACCCAATCTGCCAATCAGTCTGACCCTCTGACGCGGCCTCTTCCCAATAATCCTTCAACGTCTGATCTGACTGTTGAGCCTCGATCACCCTAGAAACAAGAGAGGGTTGAATCGACAAGCTTCGATAACTGCGCGATAGAAGACTGCAGGCTCAGCTCAAAATCATACTCGGCAACCTCCTCGAGCATCCTCCACTCCTTGACCATCATATATGCCACCAGGCCTCGTGGCTGACGGCTAAGGGCATCAGCCACCACATTGGCCTTGCCAGGGTGGTACTGAAGATCAAAATCATAATCCTTCAGGAGCTCCATCCAACGTCTCTGCCTCATGTTCAACTCGGACTGCGAGAAGAGGTACTTCAGGCTCTTATGGTCAGAAAAGAGCTCGAACCTGACCCCATAAAGATAGTGCCTCCACACCTTCAGTGCGAAGACTACTGCTGCTAGCTCCAGATCATGCGTGGGGTAGTTCTGCTCATGGACCTTGAGCTGGCGAGACGCATACGCTACTACTTTGCCATGCTGCATCAGGACAGCACCTAAGCCAATCCGTGAGGCATCTGTAAAAACCACGAATCCTTCACTCCCGGAGGGAAGAGTGAGGACTGGTGTAGAAGTAAGACGGTCCTTCAGTTCCTGCAAATGCTCGCTCACAGGCATCACTCCAAACGAACTCAGCGCCCTTTCGGGTCAACCTGGTCAGCGGGGCTGCAATACGAGAGAAGCCCTCTATGAAACGGCGATAATAACCTGCTAACCCCAGGAAACTCCGAATTTCAGACGCATTCGTGGGTTGCCTCCACTGACGCACGGCATCAATCTTCACCGGATCTACTGCTACTCCTTGCCTCGTCACCACGTGACCGAGGAACTTCACCTCCTCCTGCCAAAACTCACACTTCTCCAACTTCGCATAAAGCTGGTGTGTGCGGAGGGTCTGCAAGGTGATCTCCAGATGCCGCGCATGCTCCTCCCGAGTCCTCGAATAGATCAGAATGTCATCGATAAACACCACAACGAACTGATCGAGGTAGGGACGAAAGACCTCGTTCATCAATTGCATGAACACAGCGGGCGCATTGGTCAGTCCGAAGGACATGACCTGAAACTCAAAATGACCGTAACGCGTCCTGAATGCCGTCTTCGGGATATCCTCCTCCCGGACACGGACCTGATGATAACCGGATCGTAGGTCAATCTTCGAAAAGAACTGGGCCTCCCGCAACTGATCAAATAAATCGTCGATCCTCGGAAGCGGGTACCTATTCTTAATCGTGACCTTGTTGAGCTCGCGGTAATCCACGCAGAGCCTCAACGAGCCATCCTTCTTCTTCACAAAGAGTACCGGCGCTCCCCATGGTGAACTACTCGGACGAATGAAGCCTAGCTCGCGCAATTCATCCAACTGCTTTTGCAGTTCTCGCAGCTCCAACGGTGCCATACGATACGGGGCCTTTGAGATAGGCGCGGTACCGGGTACAAGGTCAATCTGGAACTCGGTATGCCGACGAGGCGGCAACCCCGGAATCTCCTGAAACACATCTGAAAAGTCACAAACTACCGGCAGCTGGTCGATACACACGGCAACCGGCTCCTCAATTGCACAAGCCATTAGTGCTGATAATTGCTCTCCTCTGGGTTCAGCAACAAATTGAAATTGCGGCATGCCGGGTATAAGGAAGGTAACCGTTCTCGCGAAACAGTCTATGATGGCATGATACTCGGACAACCAATCCATGCCCAAGATAACATCAAACTCGGACATCGGCAAAACAAACAAGTCAGCAGGCAAAAAGGTCTCTCCTACCAAGACGGGGCAAGACGAACAAATCAAACTTAATACTGCGGTCTTCCCTAAGGGTGTCGACACTGACAAACCCTCGCGCACGGATTCTAACGGCAAACCAATCGATCGACAGAAACCCTCGGATATGAATGAATGTGATGCGCCAGAATCAAATAGAACATGTGCTATGCATGCAGAGACAAGGAGTGTACCCTCTACGACTCCTCCTGGTGCCTGAGGGTCCTGCTGGGCTGCATAGAACCGGCCCTGAGTCTGCTGGGGAGGTGCCTGTCCCCTCTGTGGTCGTTGCTGCTGCTGATGCGTCCTCTGCTGCTGCCTCTGCTGCGGAGGAGCTCTCGGTGGTGGGTACTGCTGTCGCTGATGCTGCTGATGGGGTCTCGGCGGCTGATACTGCTGACGCTGCTGTCGGTGTGAATGGGGGCACTCCCTATGACGATGTCCCATCTCTCCGCACCCATAACAATGGCCTATAATCTGCTGCTGCGGTGGTGCTGGGGGTGCTACGGGTGCCACTGGTGCTGCTGGTGCTCGGAAGGGTGGACGAGCTACATGCCTCTGCGGTGGTCGAAGTCGCTGCTGTCGGAAGTTGCCAGAGGGTGCCTTTCTCTTCCCCTTTCGATCGCCGCCTTGACTGCGGATCCGCTGCGCGTCGGCCCACTCTGCCTCATAAATTTGGGCCCGCTCCACCACCTCCTCAAATGTAGGGAGCTTGTGTCCTGCGACACGGCCCCTAAGGCCAAGGCGCAAACCGCCCTCGAACCGACGGGCCTTTCGCCTCGCATCATCCACAAGATACGTCGCGAATCGAGACAGCTCAACGAATCGGGCCTCGTACTGTGATACGGTCATCTCTCCCTGGACTAGCGTCTCGAACTCTAACGCTCTCTGCTGACGGACATGCTCAGGGAAGAACTTCCGGTCAAACCGGTCTACAAAATCCTCCCAGGTCCACTCGAAATCTGCCTCTACTGTGCGGGTAATCGATGACCACCAATGCTCGGCCTCTCCCTGAAGAAGGAAGACGGCGAGAGGAACTCGCTGCACAGTCGTGCATCGCATAATGGTAAAGATCTTTTCTACTTCAGACTTCCATCTCTCTGCCGCCTCCGGGTTCGGCTCGCCCGAGAAACGTGGGGGATCCATCTGCCTGAAATCCCTAAGTAAGGAACGGGCGCGATCCTGCTCGGATGTGGCAGGTGAATCGGCTGACCTCCTCTCTTGGCGCTCTACCAAGGAGGTCATGGCACGCAACATCTGCTGGAACTGACCAGCAGTCATGCCTGGAGCTGGGGCAGTCTGGGACGTACCCGCACTAGACGATTGCCTACCAACGGCTCTCTTGGGTGCCATGTCCTACAAAAAGGCAGGATCCTCTTAGCATCGGGTTACTCATGAGTGCCCACACGTCAATCAAAATTTTCTAGGCATACAATAAGGGAGTCCTAGTTTAAACTAAGTTCAAAGCAGGTGAGTAAGATTGGGGTCCTAGCAATCATATAGTACAAGGCAGGTAATTAAAGGTTATTAGTAGATATGTAATGTTATGGACAGGTATTCCCAAGTTATGCTCTGATACCAACTTCTGTCACGCCCCAAACTCGGGGACCGGGCTTACTAAATTCCCGGCCGCCGAATCCGGTGCCAACAGCCTCCGTAGTACCCCATTCTCGGCCCCTAGCTCCCATACGCCAGGTTCCGATCCTGGGATCCCACAAGGAGGATTTTCAAGGTAAATTTTTTTTTATATAGATGAGCATAAACATAAGTATACCAAACCAAAAAAAAGCATCACATCACATATCCACTAAGATAATCTTTTGAGTACAATGCTGTAGAAAAGGAAATACAAGGTATAACTGAAAGCTGAAAATCAAATGCGCGCCCCTGTCTCACTGCTGTCGTGCTATAGTATGACCTGCACGTAAACAACGTGCATAAGCTTACTATGAAGCTTAGAGAGTGCGTGGTGTGTGCGCAATGCATATGACAGGTATACAGATATTAGAGTAAGCGGAAATGATGGCAGGCTACACTACCAAGTCTATGAATGTCATTAGCCATCTCGAGGCTATGCAATGCAATGGGCCTATATGGCCGAGTGTCATATGCTAATGATGCCATGTGCGCATGTCAATCCTCAACTGTCATATATCATACGGTTTTACAACTGGGACATCACCGGGGTCTAGTACACTCCAGACATTGGTTGCCGCCCATCGCGCGCATAACCAAGCGAGTGGAAGAGACCTCACTATCCGCCTCGTCAATGACATATAAGATAATTCACCCGGCTCGTCGATAGCGAACCCATTCACGAGCTGGTCAAACTCAACCTAGTATATAGCCCTCTGCACCCGGGCGGGTAAGGTCACACCCCCTTCCAACCGACCCCGACACAGTGGGAGACGCGGCCTACTGGTATTTGGCCCTCATGCGCTCATAAATCCACTCGGTCTAGACATTGGAGCATCCTACTGGTACCACAGGGTTTAGGGACTTTCACCCAAGGACATCTTTGGCGCCCAAGTGCTAGAACATATTTCCGGTGTCCATTCCTACCATCCACGATGTGACTGTGGTGGTCAAAACCCCGATGCCGCTGGGGTGAGAATCTGATCATGACATGTATAATGCGAGATGCATGAGTCACACTATTAAAGCCATGCACCAAACCTGCGCATACCGCGCGATCATGTAGGGTGACCCTATCTCATACGGGTCCCCTAAGTATCTCAAGCTGTAAGGCATATGCTATGATCGACATCGTCCACAGTCAGGCATACATATGATGCGTATGTACAAATGAATGGGTATGATATTCATTACACTAAGCATATTATCAGTGTGACCTATCCAGCTAAGTATACTAGCATATTACCAGACATATCATGTACTGTTGGCCTTGAATGGCCCAATATATATACAGAGAGTGGGACCCGAACTGTGGATCCCATTGGAATGTAAGGTCTTCGTGGTATGGCCCACTTAAGACTACATCGGCCCCATACTTGGGCCTGCACATACAAGATAGGCAACATGAATAAAACAGATACATCATGGTGGAGCTAATAGATACATCACGTTGGGACCCATAGGGTGGGCCACCTGCTGGGCAGCGTGGTACCCAACTGATCCCAATAAGTTTGAATCAAGCAGATATTTGTGTTTTTCTCCTTCATACATATCCATGTGATCTTATGAACCGATTGGATGGCAAATAAACATCACTGTAGAACCTAGAAAGGTTTCAATGTTGGAAATCATTATTTCCACTGAAGCATGGTCCACTTGACATTAAGATATGCTTAAATTTTGGGCCCAGCCACTTATGGATAGGTTGGGTGACAATAAACATCATTTTGGGTCTAGGAAGGTTTCAATGGTGGAGATTATTATTCCCACTGTTGTCCCATGGCATGGCCCACTTGTCATTTGGATATGCTAAGATTTTTGGGCTCGGTCACTTATAAAATAGGTTGGATGACAATTAAACATCACTGTAGGGCTGGGAAGGTTTCAACGGTAGAGATCATTATTCCCACCGTTGACCCGTGGCATAGCCCACTAAAATGAGCTGGAAAAAACATATGGACGGGATAGGTACAGCACATACATTCTAGGTGGGCCCAACGAGTGGGGCCCATTGCCAAAGCCCATACAGACAGGCTGCTGGGCAGCAGCGTCCCCTGGACGCTGTCTGTCCAGCAGCAGCACTATTTTATTTTATTTATTTATTTATTTTATTTTTTTTATATATATATATATTTTTTTTTACATATATATATATTTTTATTTATTTAATAAGTGGGGCCCACAGGAGTTCTCGGATCAAGCTGATCTTTTTTGATTTTCCTTCCTCCATGTCTGTGTGAATCTTACGAACAGGTTGGATCTCAAATAAACATCACGGTGGCCCATAAGAAGGTTTCAACGGTGGGGCACTGTCCCTACTGTTTTCTGTGGTGGGGCCCCCTCGAGACTTGGATCTGGCTCATTCTTGGGGTCGTGCCCTAAAATGATCTCCCCAACTGGATGGACGGTGTGGATACAACACATACATCATGGTGGGACCCACAAGTGGGCCACAGCGTGCCAGGACGCTGGTACGCCCAGCGTCAGCGTCAGCGACGCTGGCTCCTTGTTACCTTCTTTCTTTCTTCTTTTTTTTTTTTTTTTATATATTCATATCAAGTGGGGTCCACATGGCACTGATCCACTCCGTTCATCAGATTCTCCATCTCATGGGGGACCCAACAAGCCCCACATTGGATATACAAATCCATCTAGAAACGTAAAGGTGGGCCAAAAGATTCTGACAGTAGGAATCATTGTTCCCACTGTTTCAAGCGGTGCGGCCCACTGAAGATTTGGATCGGGCTCATCTTTGGGCCCTGGCCCTAAAATGATCTGGGAAAACCGATGGACGGCGTGGATGGAACACAAACATCAAGGTGGGTCCCACGAGTGGGGACCCCAGAGCAGCGTTCAAGTGACGCTGGACGTTCCAGCGTCAGGACGTCCAGACGCTGGACGTCCAGCACATGCATACATATATTTTTTTTTTTTCTTTTTTTTTTTTTGTTTTCCTGCTATCATTTCATGTGGGGCCCACTTAGTGAAGATCCGATCCGTCCATTAGATTCCCCCTCTCATTAGGGACCCAACAAGCCCAATATTGGGCGGCTGATTCGGCCTAGAAACTAAAAAGTGGGCCAAAGGATTTCTGACGATAGAAGTTATTATTTCCACTGTTTTACACGGTGCGGTCCACTGCAGATTTGGATTGGCGTCATATTTGGGCCCTGGCCCTAAAATGATCTGAGAAAATAGATGGACGGCGCGGATGGAACACAAACATCAAGGTGGGTCCCACGAGTGGGACCCCTTGCAACGTCCAAGGTGACGCTGGACGTTCCAGCGTCAGAACGTCCAGACGCTGGACGTCCAGTGTCCTTGTATTTTTTTTTTTTCCTTTTTTTTTTTTTTTTTTGTGTTCATATCGAGTGGGGCCCACTTAGGGGCGATCCACCCCGTTCATCATGTCCCCCAGCTCATTGGGGTCCCAACGAGCCCAATATTGGGCAGGTAATACGGTCCACAAACATCACGGTGGGCCCAAGAAACTCCGACAGTAGGCTTCATCAGCCCCACTGTTTTCTATGGTGTGGTCCACCTGAGATCTGGATCTTCTTCAGGTTTGGCGCCCAGCCCTAAAATGGGCTGGAGAAACAGACGGACGGCATAGATCTAGTACATTCATCAAGGTGGGTCCCACGTGTGGGGACCCTGTTCGTGGCCGACCGGCTGCCCTTGCTGGGCAGCAGCGTCCCCTGGACGCTGGCTGTCCAGCGGCAGCCCTCTCCCTCTTTCTCTTTTTTTTTTTTTTTTATTTTATTATTATTATTATTATTATTATTATTATTATTATTATACAAAGTGGGGCCCATTCATGGATGATCCAATCCATCCATCAGGTTGTCCACCATCAGGTGGGCCCAAAGGAAAAGGAAAAATGAAGGGAAAGAAGATAATGGGGGATTTATGTACCCCTTGCACTCACCTCAAATAATGGACGGTTGGATTGAATCGAGTTGATGATCGGACGATCCGGACGGTCCGGATGATGGTTGGGGCCCTCCAAGCAAGGATCTCCACCCTCAAATCCTAGATCTCCCTCCAAATCTCTCTCTTCTCTCAATTCTTCCTCTCTCTCTCTCCTTTCTCAAATCTCTTTCTCTCTCCTCTCTCTCTCTTGCAAAATGGGAAGTGAGGAAGCCTCCTCTCCCCCTACGTATGGTATTGTATGGGGGGAGAGAGAGAGAAGCAATCATGGGTGATGATGGGTAGCATGGGAGAGAGGGATGGGGGGTATGGTGTGTGTAGGGTAGGGGTATGGGATAGGTGTAGGTGAGAATGATGGTGATGGATTTGATGGGATGTTGATTGATGTGACATGGTCTTGGAGTTTGTGCAAGTGGGGCCCACCACACACGCACGTTGCGCGGCCCACCTCAGATTACGCGATAGATCATAACTTTCACACCGGGTATCGTAATGGGGCGTGCCGCGCGGCGTTGGAATCGTAGCGCCTACGCGGTCACCGGGGTATAAGTCTCGGGTTGATGCAGTACTAAAATAGGGTCGCGGTCAAGGCTCGCTAATCTGATCCGTCCGGGACGTACCGGCACCGGAAATTAAGCGCACGGAGGGCAAATAAGGGTACGGGTCTTACAGAACTTACATATGACAGACTGTTTGGTTTAACAGCTCTATCATCCGACTAGATAGACAGGAATGTCGATTCTAGTTGAGAAAGTAAGAAACCATAGCGAATTATGCATCTAAGAAGAGCTATAAGTGGATCCTTGATGCTCTAGTTATCTTTTCATTATTAGATTTTCTATTTTATGTTCAAAACCAATTTCACAAACCTCTTTGATTCTAGTTATTAGGATAGTTGGAATTGTTTACTTCCTTCCCTGAGGATCGACCTCGGTCTTACCGAGATTATTACTACATCGCAACCCTACACTTGGGGAAGCGAACAAGTTTTTAAGGAAGCCCGACCGGTCTTGACCGGTCGGCCATGCTTGCTAGAGTAATGCCAAAGAGGGCCTGACCGGTCGTGACCGGTCAGCCATGCAAGTTTCAGATTCCAGTTTCTAAAACAGCAATGTATTCCCACACCTGGTTTTTCGGACTAGTTTTCTGGGCCGATCTTGATGATATTTGGAAATCCAACACATCCATGTCGAAGAGGAGCTCGACGCCGAACTAACCCAAGTGGTTTCGTGTCGATCGGAGCTACGGATTGATCGTGGTGGCCAAAACAATACGAACTGTCCAGAAAGTTCCAGATTTCGCTGTTCCACTCTGGGCCGGTCCAGGTGGCCCATCATTGATGATATGAAGAATCTACTTTGACCATCTTTTAGACCACATCCATATATGAATAACCACAAAAGTTTCAGATCAAAAGGGTGTGTGGTTTGATCGTACCGGTTGAAGAAAGATGGACCATCCAGAAAGCTCCAACTGCGCAGAGTTTATAAAAGCCCTAATTGTTCTAATTTTCGGACCACATTCTGAGATCTTTTTGGACAATCTAATCCGTCTATCATGTAGAGGAGAAAGTTTTCTACTCATTTTCAAAATTTGAGATCAATCCGACCTCTGTACACTCCGGAGCGTTGAAAGCAAGATGACTGGTTCTGAAGGTACCCGAAGTGCGCGATTTTGAGAGGCGGTCGGTGATGTGATTGGTGGGCCCATTCAGAGGACAATCTTGGAAATCTAAATCATCTATGAGGAAGATCACATTACAAGGAAGCTACAAATCAAATTTGAAGGCAATCCGACCATTGGTTAAGCCGTACCAAGCGAAACAAATTCTGCTATGTTGCTGTACTATTGCTGCACTATAAAAGGAGGTGCTCTCTTCTATTCCAGGGCAACCAAGGACGTGGGGAGCAAGGAGTTCAAGTCATAGGAGGCTTCCTAGCCTCCTCCAGCTAGTTTTTCTTCCTTTTCTTAGTTCTAGTTCTAGTTTTTAATATGCTTTTTATTAGCTAATCTCTTAGCTAGAGCTAAGAGGTGAACCTTATAGTTTTCTTAGATTGTTTAATTCGTTTTATTGGTTTTAAGATTGGTTTTCATGATTATGAACTAAGGTTTGAAGTTTATACAAGTTTTTAAGTAATTTTTCTTAGTCTTGTGATGACTCACGGATGTTTGGATGAATTACTTAGCCTCTTAATTCGTTTGCAACGGTCTAGACCTGTATGATCTGAGGAATCGGAGTGCGCTCTAGTACTAAGCTCTTCATGAAGGGACTTCCTACCAAAGTTCTATTTTTCTGTTTTTCTGGAATATGTATGGACTGTGCTTGTGATTTAAATCCAGTTCAAATCCTGATCTAGCCTTGTCTTGTGAGAGGACTTGAGGATGGTTATGATTGTGAACTGGACTTATAGGAAAGGGGAATGACCTATGCAATTGAGCATGCTCAGCTCAGCCTTCATTGAGTGAATCCTATGCATAGAACTTACATATGACAGACTGTTTGGTTTAACAGCTCTATCATCCGACTAGATAGACAGGAATGTCGATTCTAGTTGAGAAAGTAAGAAACTATAGCGAATTATGCATCTAAGAAGAGCTATAAGTGGATCCTTGATGCTCTAGTTATCTTTTCATTATTAGATTTTCTATTTTATGTTCAAAACCAATTTCACAAACCTCTTTGATTCTAGTTATTAGGATAGTTGGAATTGTTTACTTCCTTCCCTGTGGATCGACCTCGGTCTTACCGAGATTATTACTACATCGCAACCCTACACTTGGGGAAGCGAACAATAATCAGCTTCTTCAGGCCCTAAGCAACGCAGACACGGGCGGGAGAACCCTTTCTTATAGAGGATACCATCTATCAGCGTATACCGAGCTGATCTATAGCGGATGCGCCAAGCTTCTTTCTGGTCATCAGGTAACTCGCCTGATCGTAAAAATTGAATAATAGGATCTCTCCAATCCGGATTTTTCGATATCGGAAAGACTCCCGTGAACTCGCTTGACGATATGCTACGCTGAGGGAGGAACTCGATAGGTATCATTCTGTCGAGCTCATCGTCTGCTGATGATGCAAGCTTTGCGAGAGCATCTGCGTGTGTGTTCCCATCTCGTGAAATTTGGACGATTTCATAATGGTCGAATCGCAACAGCAGCTCCTAAGCTTTGCTTAGATATGCAGCCATTCTTCCTCCTTTCGCCTGATATTCCGCAGTCACCTGCCCGACCACAAGTTGCGAGTCGCTGAATACTTTTACCGATCGTATTCCTATTTCTGAGGCGAGGCGGAGACCGGCTAGGAGGGCTTCATATTCTGCTTCATTATTTGAGGCCCGAAACCCGAATCGAAGTGCGTACTGAATTTTGATTCCATCGGGTGAGGATAGAACGAGACCAGCGCCGCTGCCTTGTGAATTGGAAGAACCGTCGACGTGTAATGTCCAAGAAGGTGTGATATGCGTTACCTCCGGATGCATGACAAGTTCACGACCGCACTCAGCCTCATGAGGCTCGGTTAGTTCGACAATGAAGTCAGCTATAGCTTGTCCCTTGATTGCTGTACGAGGTCGGTAACGTATATCAAATTCGCCCAACTTGACAGCCCATTTGACTAGACGACCTGATGTTTCGGGATTTTGCAGCACTTGCCGTAGTGGCTGATCGGTTAATACGGCTATCGGATGCGCTTGGAAATATGGCCTCAACTTGCGGGCCGAGGTAATTAAAGCCAGGGCGAGTTTTTCGATTTGAGGGTATCGTGTTTCCGGGTCAATCAAGGCTTTGCTAACGTAATAAACAGGTCTTTGTATTCCTTCGTTGTCCCGGACTAGAGCCGAGCTAACCGCTGCTGCTGAGACCGCTAAGTACAGGAGCAATTCTTCTTTATGCACCGGCTTGGACAACAGCGGTGGGGAACCGAGGTAGGCTTTTTGCTCCAGAAAAGCTTGCTCGCATTCGGGAGTCCATGTCATTTCCTTGCATTTGCGCAACTGTTTGAAGAAGGGTAGACATCGGTCAGTAGCCTTTGAGACGAACCTGTTGAGTGCTGTGATCCTTCCTGTGAGCCGCTGAACATCTTTTACTGTGCGAGGTGAGCTCATATCGAGGAGGGCCTGGATTTTTTCTGGATTGGCTTCAATTCCTCGCTGGTTTACCATGAAGCCAAGGAATTTTCCTGAGCCCACTCCGAAAGCGCATTTGCTAGGGTTGAGCTTCATACGATACTTTCTTAGTATTCCGAATGTGGCTCGTAGATTGTCGACGTGATCTTCTGAGCGCTTGCTTTTGACAAGCATGTCATCGACATATACCTTCATAGTCTTGCCTAGTTGATCTGCAAACATCTTGTTCACCAGTCTTTGGTAGGTTGCCCCGGCATTTTTGAGTCCGAAGGGCATAACTTTGTAGCAGTAGAGCCCCCGGTCTGTGATGAATGTGGTCTTTTGCCGATCGGGAGCGTGCATTTGGATTTGATTATACCCAGAAAAGGTGTCCATAAAGCTGAGAAGCTCATGCCCGGCAGTTGCGTCGACGAGCTGATCTATCCATGGTAGTGGAAAGCTGTCCTTAGGGCAAGCTTTATTCAGGTCGGTGTAATCCACACAGACCCTCCATTTTCCATTGGGCTTTTTGACGAGGACCACATTCGCCAACCAGTCTGGATAGCGTATTTCTTGGACAAATCCTGCCTTGCGTAGCTTCTGTACCTCTTCTTCAATTATCGTGTACCTTTCCGTGTTGAAAGTGCGCCTTTTTTGACGGATCGGTTTCATGGTCGGATCGACATTGAGTCGGTGGACCATTACCTCAGGGGAGATTCCGGGCATTTCTTCATGAGACCACGCAAAGACATCTACATGCTCCTTAAGAAAGTTTATCAAACTATTCCGTACCTCGTCTGTCAAACGCGACCCGATCTGAATAACTCTGGTCGGATCGGCCTCCGTTAAATGAACGTCGACTAACTCTTCTGCTGGTGATCCGCGCTCCTGCTCGTCTTCTCTTGGGTCCAAGGAGGACGCGTGAGAGACAATCGATACTGTGCTTTTATTTTTCCCCCTCAGAGAAAGTTCGTAGCAACGCCGAGCTTCGTGCTGGTCTCCCCTAACCACACCGACCCCTTCATCAGCTTCGAACTTCATCGTCAGGTGATAGATTGAAACGGCAGCTTTGAGAGCCCGCAAGATAGGGCGGCCGATAATGGCATTGTAGGCAGAGGGGGTGTTCACAACGAGGAAATCAACCATAATCATTTTTTGATTTGGTTCTTCCCCAACTGTGACCGGTAAAGTTATTTCTCCTTCCGGCATGACGCTATCTCCTGTGAATCCAGTTAATGCTGTTTTAACTGGCCTTAATCGGGAACGATCGATCTTCATTCTTTCGAAAGCTAATGTGTACAGAATGTCTGACGAGCTTCCTGTATCGATCATCATATGATGGAGCCTTTTGTTTGCCACTACCATCGAGACGACCAGAGAGTCGTCATGTGGATGCACGATTCCTCGGGCATCTTCTTCAGTGAACGTTATCGCCCGAGATGTAACCTTTGCAACTTTTGAGGGTCGGCTGGCAATGTTCACAGACAACCCGGACGGTCCTGGTTCTAGCTGGGATGTTCTTGCTTGTCGCACATAATTTTTGCGCGAATTTCCAGAATCTCCAGTGGTCGGTCCGCCGAAGATCATGTGAATTTCTTCCACAGGATTGTTGTTCAGTCCATCGTTTGGGTCGGCTGACTGATCTTCGTTCCTCCTGTCGTCTTGACGCTGAGCGATGTAGTCTTTCAGAAATCCTTGTTGGATAAGGATCTCTATTTGTCGCTTTAAATCGAAGCAATCCACGGTGTTGTGACCGTGATCTTTATGGTACAGACAATACCTTGATTTTGACCTTTCGTTGGGGTCGATTTTTATTTTCCCAGGTCATTCAAAGTTGAATCTGCCTTTTTCTGCCAGATACACTTGCTCGATGGTTTTATTGAGTGGCGTATACTTTTTGAACCGCGGAGCAGGTGGTTTCGCTCCATGGCTAGTTCCGCCCCGAGCCGGTGACCTCCGCTCCGACTTCTGCTCCGACCTGTGTTTCTTCGAGCTGCTGCTATCCTAACGATCTTTATTCCTGGTCGTTGATCAGTGAGCATTAACCAGTTCTTCGGCGTTGATGTGTTTAGCAGCTCAATCCAACAACTCTGCCACTGATTGGGGTGGCTCCTCCCCAACAGACCAAAGAAACCTTCGGTCTCGTAGCCCTCCGATCATGGTGTGTAACAACACATCTTGTGAAAGATTTTCAATTTGCACTGCTTCGGAATTGAAGCGCGCGAAATAATCTTTTAGGGACTCATCTTCCTTTTGTTTGATTGCTGCAAGGTGTGTCGAATGCTTTCTCGGGTCGGTGCTCCCGATGAACTGAGTGGCGAACGCTCGGCTTAATTGAGAGAATGAACTGATTGTGCGGGGTTTCAAGTTGCGAAACCAAGTCCATGCCGAGCTTGTCAAGGACAACGGGAAGGCCTTGCACATAATGTGTCCATTGGCCCCGAGGAGATCCATGCGAACTTTGAAGTTTTCTAAGTGCTCCGCCGGATCTCCTATGCCAGAGTACTGCTTCAACTGGGGAACCTTAAACCCTTTGGGAAGGGGTTCTGCACGAATCTCGTCGGTGAATGGTGACTCAGATGAGTCGACCAGCGCGTCCACTGCGATTGCAGCTCGGCCTCGCTGTGCTCTCTGAATGTCGCCCATTTGTTCCCGCAGTTCCCTCAGCTCGGCCTCCAGTGGGCCTAAATTGTTGTCAACCTGGTTACTGACTTCATGATCAGCTCGTTCATGCGCGAGACGAGCTGTTCTTCGTCTCTCGAGCCGGTGCCGCAGGTCGCTGGCAGGCAAGTCTGTTGCTGGTTGAGATCTTGCCTCGGTAGTTTTGCTGGTGGTCTCGCTTTCTTCGACCGGAATGGGCTGCTGAGAGCGCTGTGATGGCCGAGTCTGATGAGAGTGCTGGGATTGTTGAGGCTGAGAGTGAGTATGCCGAGGTCCCTCACGGTCTCTGCCATTCATCACGGTTGGATGGACTAGACCGGTTAGCAGAGCTTTGATTTCGTCCAGTCTCTGATCCACATAGCCTAGTCTTTCGTCAACTCCCCCCAGTTTGTGGTTAACACCTCCTACCTGCTCTTCGAGAAGGGACAACCTGACTCCTTGGTTGCGAGATCTCTGTTGTCCCCCCTGCTGAGCAAAAATAGGAGGATTCTCGCCTAGCTAGATGGCGGGGGTGTCGGAAAATGAATCTTCGTTCTCGGAGATTTGATTGTCTGAGGGCCCAGCGATTGCAGGAGCTTTCTCTTTGTATTTTCTCTTTCCAACCATTGTGAAAGAGAAGGAAGAGGTTGAGATCGTCTTAGACGATTGGGTGAGAACACGGACTTCCTAAAGGAAGAAGGCGTTTCCCACAGACGGCGCCAATCTGTTGTTACCAAAAAATGGTCAACAGACACAAACGTAGATCCATGATCTAGATGGTTGAATGACGCTGGTCTTCTGGTATGAGAGGATGGAGATGTCGTAATTCTCAGATCCTGCAAAAGAACACAGAGGATAAGGGGGGTGGCTGGGGGTCCAGCCAATGACCCTCCGATGCCTAAGTCAGTGATCTTGAATAATCGGATATTTTTTTTAGAGTAGATTGATATTAGCTTGCATACCTTGATAATGGCGAGAATATTCTTATTTATAGACTTAGGCCGCGAGATTGCTTGCCCTTTGGAGAGTCGTGATTTTAGCGGACTGCCAGTTGGGTTTCCGAGATCTTAGGATATGTTCATAACAAACGAAGATCCTTATCCCTAAAAGCTGGGGATGTCGATCTTTTCTCCTGATATCTTGGCGTGATCCCAAGATTGCGGATTTACAGCTCAGCTCACTTAATACGATCTTCATTACATTGGACCGAGCCGACCAGTTTGAATCGGGTTAACACGACCCGATTCGTATCCGGGACCTAAGATGGGTCGGCTCGTCCTTCTCGGGTCGGCAGAATTTGCTCCCTATCAGGTCGGCTCTTTTACCCATAACAGAGTGGATGACTGTTAGCTGGATGATGAAGATCAGCTGGGCGGCGTTGATGGTTGCTGGCCCCACACGTGATGATGAATGGCGATCCATTACGAGGTAAGATGAGGAAATCCAAGTCATTGATTAGTTTTGTGAGATTCAGATGGTCTGTGAACTCAAATACGAAGCAGGTCTTGAACTCTGGTGGGCCGCATAACAGGAAATAATGAAAAGGCTTTGGATGATCAAAGTTTTCCAAGAGCTTGGATCAAATGGACGGTTTGGATCAGGAACATGGGTTCCATCACTATAGAAGGTTTGGATGTCGCTAGTGGTGCGTGTGCTGGTTCATGAACGAAGGAGGCGTCTTAGCTGCTGGAGTGGATAGTTGAAGAGGATGGATTATCCATGCTGGATGTTGGATGATGCAAGCTCCATTGTTGGTTGACGGTATCCTTAGCATGGAATTGGAGGTGCGGTTGACCGCATGAGATGGATGGGCGGTTGCTGGGAAGAGCTTCATGTGCTGCAACGGTTGGGTTTTTATTTGCTGGAGACGTTGTAGCTTGCTAGCTCTGATGGATGGTTGGATGGTAAAGTTGGTCCGTGAGATCCGGATATGCTTAAAAATGACTGAATTGGTGGGGTTCTGCATGGACTACCGGCGGGAGATGTGTGTGACATTGCCGTTGGTGAGGAGTGAGTTCCACTATGACGGATACTCTTGTAACAGATGCAGGAGCGCAATTTTGCTATGGACGTTAGGTGGGATCCACCAAGAAGTCTTATGAGAAATCTAAGTCGTTTATCAATTTTGGCAGATCAGAGTTTGTGACAAGGTTCTGGATGAATGCAGATCTCGCTGGACAGAGAGGATGGACGCCCATCTGCATCGTTGGTTGATCAGGTGCTGATGATTAAAGATGGCCCACCTGTTGGGTGTTGATGATTGAAGATGGCCCACCTGTTGGGTGTTGATGATTGAAGATGGCCCACCTGTTGGGTGTTGATGATGTCCACCATTAGGCTGGATGTTTACACTTATGAAGGTGGGACGAGGGCTAGGTGATGTGGAATCAGGGAAGTTGGATGAGGGGTTGTACACGTCGTAGTCAAGTGTGGTCCACCTGCTTGTCTTGAGGCATCCATAAGATGGATGAGTTGGATTAAATTGACATGTCTATACGTTGAAGTGGTGGGGCCCACCCTGGTGACCGGAAGACGGGATGTACATGCAAGATGAAGGCCATTGATGATGGGTGTGACGTGCTCAACTGATGGACGACTGAGCGGCTTGGTGGAGATGTGGGCCCCTCCTAACGTTGGAGTGCTGGAGAGGAAGATGAGACTGGTGGAGATGCACGTGTGAAATGATCAACCAACTCTTGGTTGAGCATGTGTGGTAGATGATGCTAACCATTGATTAGGTAAACGGGAGAAGATGACTGAACGACGAAGGAAGAAATAGGCGAGAACAATCTAGTCGTTCCCACAGACGGCGTCAATCTGTTGACGTCAGATTTTGGTAATAGGTCCCTCTCAAGTTTATGCTCTCCTTGAAGTGAGCTCTCCTCCAAACCTGAAAGCCAAAGAAGAAAACTAAGGGTGGCCGGCGCTTGGCCGTTGGCCCTCCGAAGCTTAAGTCAAAGGTGACTTGATAGTAAGATGAAGTGTGAAACGTAGGCTTAGAGATTATGTACCTTTATCATCTGTGGGGTCGTCTATTTATGCAGATCCGGGTGATCTAGTCTGTTACGCAAGCCGTTAAGATCCTGCTGATTTCAGGGGATAAGGCACTTATCCTGTTAATCCTTAAATAAGGGGATAACCTAACCACTCTAGACGTCTAATTGATTACGTCTCTTGATGGAGATCTCCCATGGTTCGGAACTACAAATAGAAATAAGCCAAAATCGGCCTATATAGGCTGCTGGTACTATGAGATGAGGGACGTCCTTGCCAGAGACCAGAGACCAGAGCTGCTCACATGTCAGGAGCTGCTCACATGTTCGGGAGCTTCCCCACTCAACACCAAGAGCAGAGCTGCTCATATGTTGGGAGCTTCCCCACTCGACGACCAAGAGCAGAGCTGCTCACATGTTCGGGAGCTGCTCACATGACGGGAGTGCTCATATGTCGGGAGCTGCTCATATGACGGGAGTGCTCATGACGGGAGTGCTCATATGTCGGGAGCTGCTCATATGTTGGGAGTGCTCATATGTCAGGAGCTGTTCATATGACGGGAGTGCTCATGACGGGAGTGCTCATATGATAGGAGCCTCCCCTGGTGGGGGTGTATAGGCGGTCGTAGGTTTGAGTGATATACAAGACGTGAGCAGGAAGGCTCGCTAGTCAAATGGTTTGGTCTTGACTTTTATGGAGAGACGCTCGCTGGTCGCACATCTTTTATACTTCTTCGACGACCAACTTTATTCTACAACAATTGCCACGATGCACTTTGCAAACATATCAAATGACGTTATGCGACTTAAATTGTTTCCCTTTTCCCTTGAGGAAAAAGCAAAGGCTTGGCTTCATGCATTAAGGCCAAGATTAATTGGCACATGGACTGAAATGACTAGGGAATTCATTAAAAAGTTTTTTCCAACTCATAAAACCAACATGCTATGGTGCCTAATCATGAATTTCGCCTAAAAAGAGGACGAGACCTTCCAATGTTGGGAGAAGTTTAAGGACTTATTGAATACATGCCCACATCATGGCTACAAAAGTTGGCGGGTAATAAGCTTTTTTTATGAAGGACTGACTTCGCCCATGCACCAATTCGTAGAAATGATGTGTAATGGAGAATTCATGAATAAGGAAAGCGAGGAAGCATGTAATTACTTTGATGCCTTGGCTGAGAATGCACAATCTTGGGATACATCTAAACCAGCAAATTTCAAGATAAGCCAACAAAGAAAAAAGGGAGGAATTTATGTCTTCTCAGAAGAAGACAATATAAGTGCACGTATAGCTAGCCTTACAAGAAAAGTTGAGGTCATGAAATTAAAGAAAGGGGAAACTATTAAACCCATAGAAGTTGTTGATAATGCTTGTGGAATTTGTGCCAGTAATCTCCATGAAACACAGGATTATCCTACAATTCCTGCATTTCAAGAAGTTTTGCAAGAACAATCCAATGCCATAAACAATTATCAACGACCATTTAGTGCTCCAAACTCAAGCACGTATAATTTAAGTTGGAAGAACCATCCCAACTTCAGTTGGAGGAATGGACCGAATGCGAATGCAAATAACACCCCTCAAGCTCAACCTTTATTAGGTCAATCTCTAGTAATCGCACCAAATTTAATGACCCAGGTTTTTTGAATAATTTAAATAATAATTTAATTAATTAAGTAACTTATTGTATTGATAAATTAATAATAAATAATCCGTAAGGAATTAAGGTAGGATCCATTTACTAAAGTTGCTCAAAATAAACCTTAGAATAATGTAGAAGCATTAGATCTCACAAAACTCATAAATTTACAATAATTACGAAAATGCCATTAGTCAAACTTAAGTTAAACTGACACTTTTAAGTATTCTAGTTTCTAACGATCAGTTTTATGCAAAACCTCATATAATATCTTATGGACACATTTTAGCCGTACACGTTGAATTTCAGCCGTTCGATCAACCTACAAATGCCCTAATCAGAAATCGAGCCATAAGTGGGCCACCTTATCTCAGATCTGCCTATTTTTTTTGTGTCATGCCCTAAAATTGTGTGTCTGAGCTAATGAATGGGCTAGATTTGTCACATGCATCACGGTGGGACATGTGTGCATCTAAAGTGTGTATCGCACACGATCAACCCGCGTTTGACCGTGCGGACCAGGCGGACGCGGAAGAAGTCCTCCTTCTTCTCACTTCCAGCACCGCGACAACGTGCGTCACTGTCGGCCAGACGGACCTCGCCATCCATCAATTTGGTCCCCACGTCAGTGATCCAAGCCGTCTGGCTGTCTTCTTTACCTTACGCCTACATTCCCCTCAAGTTTTTCTTTCATCAGTGGAACATCCGATCCTCCTCGAGCTACCATTCAAATCCAAGGAATTCAAGATCTTTGGATCTCCATTGCATGGACTACTCAGATCTCTTCCAAATCTTCGTGTGGACCCCACCTAGATCTCTGACGGGTCTCATGTGCTAAGCATCTCCGGAAAGCAATTGTTTCCTTCTCCAACTCAAACAACGTCCGTAAGACCTTCCGTAAACGCCGACCGTCCAAACCTCCGACTCCTTGTTATATGGCATTAATCCAGACCGTCCATTCCCCACCATGTGGATTTCCAACTCCAACTGAGAATCCACGCAAGTCTTTCGCAGTTGTTCGAAACGGCATCCTCTTTTCCTTGCGTAAGACGCAAGCCACATCAAACCGAGTCTCTTAACATTAGCTCACACGTTAAGACCTTTTATAAAAACCTTCCTTAGACAGGAGATTAGGTCGTGTATTGGTTAGAGAGAGAGAAAAAGAAAGAGAGAGAGAGAGAAAGAGAAAGAAAGAGAGAGAGAGAGAGAGAGAGAGAGAGAGAGAGAGGAATGGAAAGAATGAAGAAGAAGGAAGGAAAGAAAGAAAGAAAGAAAGAAGAAAGAGAAAGAAATAAGGAAAGAAGAAGGAGGGAACGAGTCGAGTAGCCATGTTGGCACACCAAGTTGACTCACTGGTCATAGCACAATTCGAGTCAAAATTCAAGTTTAGGACCTCGTCACCACACATGTGAGTTAAATCTCATATGGTTTTTCCTATGAAATTCTAGTTTTTCCTCACTTATTTACGTTTAAATTTCCCTCTCATGAGAAGTTTTGATTTACTTTAAATTTGTTATTGAATTGATTCATGAGTTTACATCGTGAGTATTTAGGATTTTTTATTTTATTAGAATTGTGTCGTTGAGATTTCATGTGAATTTGATATTTGAATAAGGTTGTATATGTGTGAGTTGATTTTGAATTTTCCTGGAAAAGGTTTGAAGTATTGAATTGATTCATGCATAGCACGAGTTGAGGACTCTAGTTATTACCGTAGGGTGAGCACCCTGGTGTGTGCAATAAGCCCAGTTGATGACCTTAGGGTGAGCGCCCAAGTGTGTCCAACAAACCCATTGATGATTGTTCGGGTGAGCGCCCAAGTGTGTGCAACAGTCCCTGGTTGAGCACCCTGTGTGCTCAATATACCCTTCTGATAGTCCATCGATTATGGACGGTTGGTTGAGTTCCCTGGTGTGTGCAAGATACCATACTAGCATACCCGGTGGATATTAGATGATTTTGGCAGGTTGGGTGAGTTCCCTGGTGTGTACAAGAGACCAACTCTGCAACCATGATGGATTTTGTGAAACAGTATATGCCCAACTATAAACTGGCCCTATATGTTCTACTGATAACTATACTGAGACTGTTGAGACATACTTGCATACTTGCATCATATGCATGGTTAAAGAGTTTTTGGTTTGGCGAAATTATATTTGAATTCTTAATGTTTTAAATTTTGTTAAATTCTTCTTATGCGATTTTATACGTTGGATTGCATGTGATAAACCGTACGAGATTACTTGCTGGCTTTTATAGTTGACGCAGTGGTATGCGATTAACCATAGTAACAGGTGATGATTTAGAAGATTACGAGGAGGCAATTCCATAAGAAGAAGAATTTTAGAAGATCTATTAGATTTGATTTATTTTAATTTTAGTTTGAAAGTGTTGGTGTAATAAGGCCCATTAGATGGCCATTAGTTTAAGCAGTTGGAGAAAATTTAGTAGGCTTTATACTTGGAGGTTTAATTTCAAAGTTTGGTTTATTTCAGTTCTATGAATACCATGTGAATGTGAATGAAAAAGAGAAAAATTATATCGAAAATGGAAGTATTCATTATTAACACCCTTGATTTCGAAATTTGAGTGTATATACTTGAGTGTCGAATTTTGGGGGCGTTACAGTTGGTATCAGAGATAGGAATGATTAAAATGTGCCTTGGGAAAAAGTCCACCAAAATTTTAGGATCTAGGATAGTTTCATGAACATAGAGACTCTAAACATAGGCTCTCGAAAACTTTTAGGACAACCGTTGAACTTAGACACATGTACCTAGGTATCGTGAGAAGTGAATTCTCACCTTACTGAGCATTTTGCTAAATTAAAAGTAATGGAAATTAAAATTTTAAACCTCTATGATCTTTCTCAAGGTTATAAAGACATTCCCACAAAATCACAACAAGTGGATTGACCAGAAATCGATATTTTTGAATTTTTCCTTAATTTTCACTTGTAGGACTGAAATTATGAACCAGATTTATACCTATGATCACACATGATATAATAGAAGTCTAAATTTTTTAAATTTTTATGAAAGTCATTAGCATACCCATTGATGTCCTTACAAAATTTTAGGACAAACGGAACTATATAAAAATTATATAAATTTTGATAGTGGACTGAAAGACGTAAAATCTGTTGCTGGACAGCAACATATTACTGCCTTTATCAGGGAGAAACCTAATAATTAATAGATATTTTAAGCTGAATTTTTTTCTAATGATACACCTTGAAGTCAGTAACAACTATTCTAAATTTCAGATGGATTGGATGTATGGTTTGGAAGAAATAAATTTTAGAGTGACTGCCTGTTTGGCCATCCTATGGTGAAATTTCCTTCAAAACAAGGATTATATGAAATATGGAAGGAGGAGAATAAGATGGAGTTAAGTGGAATTCTAATAAAGTAATACGTATATTTAGGTCGAGATAAAACATATATGGTGGTGATTTCTTCCCACTTGGATAATGAATAAGAGAGTAGGTTGATTACTACTCTAAAAGAGCATAAGATGGCATCGGGTGGTCAATTACGGATCTCAAAGGCATAGACCCCTTAATTTGTACTCATCGCATACACCTTGAGGAGAATGTGAGGACATCTAGGCAACCACGAAGACACCTCAACCCAAACATGAAGGAGGTGGTTAAAGCCGAGGTGTTGAAACTATTGGATGTGGGTATCATCTACCCAATATCGGATAGTCAATGGGTGAGCCCAACTCAAGTCGTGCTTAAGAAATCTGGAATAACCATCGTAGCTAATGCCAACAATGAACTCGTGCCAACCAGGGTCACTATCAGTTGGAAAATGTGCATTGATTACCGGAAGCTAAATACTGTCACAAGGAAAGACCACTTCCCTTTACCCTTTGTTGATCAAATCTTAGAAAGGTTCCCACATTTTCTTCCTCGATGGATATTCAGGGTACAACCAAATAGAGATTTCCCTAGAGGACTAATAGAAAACAATATTTACATGTCCACTCGGCACTTTTGCTTATCGAATGATGCCATTTGGTCTGTACAATGCCCCTGCCACCTTTCAGCGCTACATGTTGAGTATCTTCTCAGATATGGTGGAAAAAATTCTCAAAGTCTTCATGGATGACTTCTCGATATTTGGTTGTGATTTTGATGAGTGCCTCATGCACTTAAAAACTGTATTGAAAAGATGCGAAGAGAAGAACCTCGTGTTGAATTGGGAGAAATGTCACTTTATGGTTCAAAATGAAATAGCCATTGGTCACATTATCTCAGCAAAAGGAATCGAGGTGGACAAAGCTAAAATTAATCTTATCTCTAACCTCTCACTGCCTAAGAGTGTATGAGATGTGCTGTCCTTCTTAGGACATGTCAGATTCTATAGAAAGTTCATCAAGGACTTTAATACCCTCTCTCCTCCTTTATGTAACCTCCTCCAAAAGAAAAACTCATTCGAGTGGAATGAGGAATGTCAAAATGCCTTTTTCAAACTTAAAGGTATGTTGACATGTGGTCCTATAATGCAACCACCTAATTGGAGCCTTCCTTTTGAGATTATGTGCGATGCTAGTAATTACTCTATTGGAGCAGTGTTAGGCCAGAGAAAACAGAAGAAGCCATACATCATCTACTATGCAAGTACAACTCTAAACTCGGCTCAAGCAAACTACATCACCATAGAAATGGAACTTTTACCCGTCGTATTTACTTTGGACAAGTTTAGGTCCTACTTGATCGGATTCAAGATCATCATATTTATCGATCATGCCACGCTTAAGTACCTTTTCTCTAAGAAGGATGCTAAGCCACGCTTGTTGCAATGGATCCTTCTACTCCAAGAATTTGACATAGAAATACGAGATCAAAAGGGAGTAGAAAACATAGTGGCTGACCATCTCTCTAGACTTGTCCTCACTGATTCCCTTGAGACAACTGCGATTAATGACATGTTCCTTGATGAATAACTTTTCAAAGTCTCCCAATTACCATGGTATGCGGACATTGCTAATTATCTTGCTACAGGTACAATTTTGACACATTGGAAAAAGCAGGATAAGGATAAGTTTTTCAGCGAGGTAAAAAAAAAATTCCTGTGGGATGACCCATACTTATTTAAGTACTGTCCCGATCAGATAATAAGGAGATGTGTGCCGGATCATGAGCAACACAGTATCATCTCCTTCTATCACTCTCAAGCATGTAGTGGCCACTTCTCGGTTAAGAAAACCACAGCCAAAATTTTACAATGTGGGTTCCATTAGCCCACCATGTTCAAAGATACGCATGAGTTTTGTAAGGCGTATGAGCCTTGTCAGAAATTGGGAGGAATATCCCATCGAAATATGATGCCACTCAATCCCATCTTACTAATTGAAATTTTTTATTGTTGGGGCATCGATTTCATGGGTCTATTCTTATCTTCTTTTGGAAATTTATATATTATTCTTGCCAGTGATTATGTTTCAAAATGGATTAGGCAATTCCATGCCGAAATAATGACTATAAAACAATCATTTAATTTTAAAAAAACATTCTTTCCCGGTTTGGAACACCTTGAGTCATTATCAGTGATGGAGGGTCTCACTTTTATAACTGGCCATTTGAAGCATTAATGAAGAAATATAGTGTTACTCATAAAGTAAGCACTCCCTATCATCCACAAACAAGTGGACAAGTTAAAATATCTAACAGGGAAATCAAACACATTTTAAAGAAAACAGTAAACCCTGATCGCAATGATTGGTCGATTCGACTTACCGATGCACTTTAGGCTTACCGAACAGCTTTCAAGACCATTGGAATGCCGCCCTATAAACTTGTCTATGAGAAAGCTTGTCACTTGCCAGTGAAGTTAGAACATAAGGCATATTGAGCAACAAATAAGATGAATTTCAGTCCTGACAAAGCAAGCTCACTGCACAAGCTTCAATTGAATGAACTTGCAGAACTCTGAAATGAGGCATATGAGAATACGAGAATTTATAAGGAGAAGACGAAGGTGTTCCATGATAAGAACATCATTCGTAAGACTTTCACGATCAATAAAAAATTCCTTATATATAATTCTCGGTTACACCTATTTTCATGAAAATTGAGGTCTTGATGGGCTGGTCCCTTCATTGTTAAAACTGTTTATCCATATGGGACTGTCGAGTTGTTGAATCCAAGGAACGATAACATCTTTAAAGCTAATGGTCAGCGTTTAAAGCCGTTCTTTGATAACTTTCCTTCAGAAGGTATGTTCATACCTCTGACTGATCCTATGTATCAGGATACTTGATCTCCTAGTCTGATGGAGGTATAGTGTAGTTTAAAATTAGAATTTTTTCTTTTGCTTTAATTGTTTTTTAGTAGGTTTGTCAAATGAAAGTAGAATCCCAACTTTTGTTTCTCAAGTACTCTCATTCCCCACTCCCCTTGTTTTTGTCGTTGCTCTCATGTTATAATTACATTCATATCTTGTTACATTGAGGACAATGTAAGATTTGGTTGGGGGTGAGAATCATCTAGTATTTTGTACATTTCGAGCAATCATGTAGGAAATTTTTCGACTATAAATTTTAAACTCTCTTGGAAAACGTTATTTCTATACACTGTAGATAATATGAGTCTAAAAGGAAGAGAAATAAAGTGTTGTGATTTTAAAATTCTTGAATTGTCTTAAATATAGTAGATTCCTATATGAATTCCCATATTGAATGATTGATAGAAATTTTGAACACATTGAGTCTAGTTCATATTACACAATTTTCATAATTGAAGGGTTTGTGGATCAATTAGACTGAGATTTAAGGTGTTGAGGAACCAAGCCGGGGAACTTTGTCCATCCTTGTTCATGAGGAAATAAGAGAAAAGAATTAAAGATATGGATTTCTAAAAATCTTATCTATTGTATATGAAAAGAAAAGAAGTTCGGTTATTATTGAATATTTGTTGAGAAATTCCGAAAATGGCTACCTACTAACTAACCAGGGGAAGGTCTACCTGTAACCTAAGATAGAAATAGGAAGTAGTGTGAAAGCTGTCGAAGGAACGGTAAGGTAAATTCTTGTCAAAGGCTTGTTGTTAATCTATACACTTTGGATCTTTAGTTTGATTGATTTATGAAGAAGATAATCCTTGAAGTTCATGAAATGAGCATTCACTTTGCACACTAGACCACATTTGTTCTAGATCTTCTATTTATCAATTAATTGGTGGAAATTCTATGTGGAACACTTTCTGTATTTGGAGAATTTAAGATTTCAATATTTATCATTATCTCTGATACTTATACTTGTATGCTTTGGAATTTATAGAAGAAGTTTCCAAGAGAGAGTTGGGTTATAGAGGATTGATTTGTTTCACGCATGTTTTGCTCAGGACTAGTAAAATGCTAGTTGGGGTGTGTTGAGCTCTTAAATATGCACATTCTAACCCCGTTTCATCACTAACTATGCATGATTTACATGATTAAAACCTAATGCATGGTTTTGTGATTATAGGATGAGAGAGAGATTCCACCATTTTGAAGATAAAAGAGCACTTTAAAGGATCGTAAGAATCAAGAAAGAGAGGAAGAAATCAAGTGAAGAAAGTCCGAAGAGAAAGCAAAAAAGATTGAAGAAACAGACAATTTCGATGGATCCCCGATATGTTGTCAATCAATCGGATGACATTTCGATAGGTCTCCGAGCAATTGGACCATCCATCGGACACACCTTGAAAAATTGAATTTTTGAGTAACTCTCTGGACAAATTTTCGATCCATCAGAGGATTTTCAATCAATTGACTAAGGGCGTTCCGATCAATCGGAGTCATGTCTAATTAATTGGAAACGGTGATGGAAAATAGCAACTCTCTGGACACTTTTACGATCCATCGACCATTGTTCAATCAATTGAAGACTATAGTCCGATCAATCGGAGAGGAGCTCCAGTCAATCGGACCTATCTGCGTAACTGTGTAAAGAGTTACGTAATTTTAGAAGATTCCAAGTCGGTGGCAAACTTTTACTATAGAAGGGCACCTCTACTTTGTTCCTAGGGCATCTTAGAAGAGATTTATTGCATTGGGAGGTGGAGAAGGGTGAATTTGGAGTTCTACAACTCCCTCTACTTTGTTTTCTTTCTAGTTCTTCATGTTTAACTTAGATTTCATGTTTTCACTTAGCATGGTTGGCTAAACGTGTTAGCTAGGGCTAAGAAGAGAAGCTTGTAGTTGATCTAAGATGTTTTGATTCATTTTTATGGTTTCATGAATTGGTTTTAATGTTGAACAATGGTTTGTTGAGTTTGAATGAAGTTCTAAGTAGTTTTTCTTAATCTTATGATGACTCGTTTGGAAGGATTTTACTTAGTTCTTAGTTGTTTTGCAAAGATTTAGACCTGTACGCTCTGAGGAATCGGATTCAATGCACTCTGAAACTTTGATCTTCATGTGGGAACTTCAAACCAAAGTTCTATCTTTTCTATAAAATCTGAAATATGAGTTGCTTGCTCATGTGATTTGATTCAAGTTCAAATTATGATATTAGTTAAATCTAGTGACATGGTTTGATGATTATCATAGTTGTGATCTTAATCTATTGAAACTAGGATTGGCCTATGAAATTGAGTGTGCCCAAGTCCTAACTTGAATTGAAGGAATTGTGTTAATGAACAACACATGTGTCAGATTGTTTTGCTGAATTAACCACCCTATAATCCGACTAGATAGGATTTGATTTCGATTATAGTTGTATAATTGAGAAATTAAAGCGAATTATGCATCAAAGATAGCTACAAGTGGATCATTGGCGCTCTAATGCTTCTTTTAGATTATTAAACTCATCTTTTACAGATTGCTCATACATATCCTGTTTCTAAATTTAGTTTTAGTTTGATTTCAATTATAGAATATTTGAACAAATTCTGTGAAGTCCTGAATTAATCCTTAAGGACGATCTCAGTCTCTACCGAATTATTACTATATCGCAGCCCTATACTTGGGGAAGCAAACACTAAGTCCTAAAGGATATGTATATACATGTCATCATAAGAGGAAGACATTTTTGGGTGATTGTTGATGACCATGGTTGTTTCTTCCCTTGAAGAAGAAGAATGATGGCTTCCCCAATTAAGACCGTACGCATTGTAGGATGAAGAGTTATGCGATGGTTGATAGGCATATCCATACAAGTGATCACGCATTGTCTTAACCGGTTGGCTACTATTCACCCGTTCCTTTTGTTGTTGCACACCTCCTACCATAACCGGTGGAACACTCATGTTATTTTCAATCCGGTAATCATGTAATTTTTTTTGGTTGATCATTATTCGATTTTGCTTCGTTCCAGTACTCCCTTATCGTCTTACGCCGTGTCTCAACATGTTTATTATTTTCATTAATGTACTCACGCATCGTCTTACGTGGGGGGTAGTGGAGGTTGTTTGAATCTCAGAAAAATACTCATGCTTGGAGGGAATCCGATCACAGTAAGTTTGGATCCCATGGTCCGACTTCTCATCTCTCAAAAGGTATGCATAAGTATTACCCATCTAATTAGTCATAATGAAATTCTAAGGAATTGAAAACTACCCTAATCTAGGAAAAAAAAAGAGAAGGGAGATGGGGAGATGTTACCTTATAGAGTGAGATCTATGTCGGCAACAACTAGTCCTACAAAATAAAAAAATAGAAAATTGTTGGTAATTTAAAAAAAAATCATAAAATCTACTTCTAGAAAAACTGAAAATCCTACCTAACTAAGACTACTCTATAGCTACTAGAACAATTAGAACCATTTGACCTTTTTCCCGGTAATGGCACCAAAAACTTGTTCGCTCGCCTCAAGTGCAATGCTGCGATGTAGTAATAATTCTTAGTAAGATTGAGGTCGATCCACAGGAAAAGAAGTAAACAATTCCAACTACTATAATAACTAGAATCTAAGAAGTTTAGGAAAACAGTTTTTAATATAAAATAGAAAAATCTGAGATTTGGAAAGAACTAGAGCATCAAGGATCCACTAGTAGTAGTTTAATACCAATCCATTCATTCAAGCACAACAGAATTAGAATCAAAGTCCTATCTCTCATCTAATTGGAGGAAATAACATTCAAGCATAAACAATCCCACTTAAATTTGTAAATCAGATTTCTAGTTCTAATGAAGCACATAGAGCTCGAATTTGTAGGCTTCGATGTAACAGTCATGCCATGAAACTATGGCATGCTCTAGGGTTACTACAATTTGAATCCAAACAAACCCATCATGGCAATCTCAGAGAATTGCAAGGAACTCATGTCCGGAGTACACAAACTCTCATAATTCATCTAAAAATCCAACTTTATTCAAACTAGAAGTTCAAAATCTAAAATTAAGAAAAGGGTACTTGCATAAACAAATTAAAGCATTAAAACTAATTATAAGCTTTACCTCTAGCTCTAACTAAAAGATTAACTAAGAAAAAACATATTAAAACTAGAATCAGAACTAAGAAAATAAAGAAAAACTCGTTGTAAGAGGTTAGAAAGCCTCCTAGGTCTTGATCTCTTTGCTCCCCATGTTCCTAGATGACTTAGGAAGAGAGTGGAGGTGGCCTTTTATATGAGAAATTACACACTGTTCACTCTTCAAGTGTAGGGTTGCGATGTAGTAATAAATTCGGAAAGACCGAGTATCATCCTACAGAGATTTTTATATGGATATTCTCAGAATTTATCGAAAATAACATAGAATTGAGATCACATTAAGAACTAAATCTAGAAAATAATGATTTGAAATTAAATAGTGAATATAAGGAGTAATAGTTAATCTAAAGGGCACTAAAGCGCCAAGGATCCACTTTTGACGGTTTTCAATGCATTAACACAATTAGGTCTCTCACAACTCAATTGAAATCGAATTTCTATCTCTATCCGATCGGAATATGGAGCGGTTCAATCAACATTTATCTAAAACAATTGCTTGTTCATCAATTCCATTCCCACAATAATGCTCAGGCCTTGGGCACACTCAATTGTATAGGCCAAGCCTCTTTCCAATCTAGTTGAGATTCACAACCATATCTTTCATCAAATCCTGTCACTAGTCTTGACTACGACCAATGATTAGAACTCTAATTAAATCAAAATCAACTAACAAAACAACTATCTCAGATTATCACAAAAGATTAAAATTTTAGTTTGAATGAATTCCCACATGAAGATCGTGCCATTGTACATAAGGCAATCAAAGAGTCTATCATGCCTAGAGTCGATGATAGATCAATGAACCACACAAGCATAAATAATGCCAAAAAGGTAAGTTACTAGGTTTAGATTCACTAAGAAGCACATGAGCCCGGAGTCATCAAGAGATCAAAGAAAAAACTAAACTAGTACTTTATTCAAACTCATATTAAACCAAATTCTTCAATCAAAGCATAAAAAGGAAACCTAGGTTACATCAATCCATAAAAAATGAATCAAAAGCTTCACATCTTAGCCTTGGCTAAAAGGTTTTAGCTCATCTCTAACATCCTTGAACTAGAAGCCTAAAAAACATAAAAATAACTAAGAACTAGAAGAAAAGTATAAAGAAATCCTTCTCCAAAGCCTCCTTGATCTGCCTTACGTCCTAGCATACCTTGAGGATGAAGAGGAGGAGTCATTTTATAGCTTAGATCTGAGAAATTGCAGAGAAGTACCACACTTGCGCACTAAAATCTAGAATTAGAAGTCTCTTAGTGCAAACTGTACACTCGCCGGTCGGTCTAAGGGTCGGGCTTCACAAAAATCCTCCAGCAAAATTCCTGTTTCTGGAGGGTTTGGCCGGTTGGCCGTAGGTCATGTTAATTGTTGATATTTTCAATTTTTCATCCTCCATCCCCATTGCATATTTGCTCCACCTTTGGTCCTTTGTTTCTTTGATCTTCAAGATGTGTAAGAAGTGTCTCTAAGCCTCCAAATGACGAAGACTCCCTCTCATTCTTACAATCACAAAACCATGAATTAGGTAAGTCTTTAAACATGTAATCTATGCATAGTTAGTGATGAAATGGGGTTAGAATATGCACATTTAAGAGCTCAACACGCACCAAGTTGGAAACTTCCAGAAATCAAAGAGTCCTTATGCAGTCTGAACGCTGGCCGGCCAAGTGGACCCCCCCTGGTCGGCCGGTCAGACCTTACACAACAACAATAGAAGCCACTGGACATCATCCGACTAATCTACCGACCGGTCGGCCGGCCGGCCGAACCTGGTAAAAATAGTTTAGCAAGTTCAGCCCAAAAAAGCCTAAAAATATGACCTGTCTAGCCTCAGGCCTGACTTGTCAGCCAACCAGCCGGCCGGAGGTGTAACAATAGGGCTTTTTTTGCAGTTTCTTTACTTTACTTTTCTGGCCCTACAGCTTTGCACTTTGGTTTTCCTGGCCATTTCAGGTCTTCAACTTGATTCCTTCAAGGATTTTTCTCCACTTCTTTAGCTCATTAAAGCTTGGTCTCCTAATCATTCTAAATTATTTAAATTAGCATTAAATCCATGACATCTCTCTTTTACCTATAAACACAAAAACAAGCATAAGTCATTAACTTTAACAACTTAAACTATGCAATTGTGCTATGAATTGGTGTTAGAACATGCATAATTCAGGGCTCAACACTTATGATGACATGCTTAACATGCTTCGTGGTAGTTTATTATGCCTATATCTGTGATATCTCTCATGATTGAGGAAGGTCCATGATAAGTCATGCTCACTTCCAGCACGCGATATGATCCACGAGCTTGTTGCTCACACCCATGTTTCCTTATGTGCTTTCAGGACACTACCAAATTTATGGTGCATATAAATGTTGATGGATGTCCCTCTTATTGCTTCTTTCTCAGTTTAAATTTTTGGCTTGTAAACTTAATGTATTTTAGACTCCTTTAATGATGTAATCGTTACGGGACATTGATGTTTTACATTTCTTTGTAGATGTAGCTCACCTAACAAAAAAAATCCCTCCGCTGCAAGCCAAATTTTTTAGTTCGGTAATTTGGTGAGCATGTTCGGTAAATCTGGTACATAACAAGGTAGCTGGAGCAACCCGAGATTGATGTTTGGAAGTTAGAGAGCTCGACCACCAATTTTGGCGTGCAACTTATACGGTATTATAAAAGCATAAAAGCAAGGAGAGTGCTCTAATCTCACCAACTGATGCTCTTTAACACAACCTAAAAACATGAACAAACAACCATGAGCTTCCATATGAAGCCCAATTGAGTGCTTGTGTGCGTGCACAACACATATTATATATATATATATATATATATGAACAATGGATCACTGGAAAAATGCAATGATCGGGATCGTGGCTTCCACGTGGTTCACCTTTTTCGAGGGCTTTCTGTTGTATAGGGTATGGTTTAAGGTAATTGATTAGACTAGAATCACCACTAGCTAGTTTCTTCGTCTCTACAATTGGCTAGACCCTGTAGAAACATTAAAGAAGAGGATCCGATGATTCCCAACTCTAAAATGACTTCTTAATCTGTGGTTAGAGATTCAAGGTAGGAAACCATGATTACAGAGAGGGAAGGTGTTAGGCACCTACTTTACCTATACAAATGTAAAATTGTTAATTCACAGGATCTAGCTAATTTCTGAAGGTTGAGATCAGTTCTCCTATACTCTCAATGGAATGATATAATGATATGATGGGCAATGGTGGGTCTGGTCAATCAGAGTTTCTGATGGGCAGGATTCGATTAAATCGGCAAGTCACAGAGTATACGCTCGAACTAATCAGGTGCTAAGAGTGGTATAATGTTTTCCTAATGGGTATAATGAGTAGAGAGATTGGAAAAGTAATGAGTGTTGCACTATGCTAAAGATATGAACTAGATAAAGATAATATTTGAATGGTTAGATGGACAATTATTTCATATAGGCTAGCTTTAGATGGACAATTATTTCACATAGGCTAGCTCAAGAGGCTTAGATTGGAACTTAAATGGCTCAAAGGGTTTGGATCTTGACTAGATCGGGTCAGACCAAGGCTAGACTCCTCTCACTCCACTCTCCTAGGTGAAGGAATGGGCTAAGGGTGTATGGATGGGGGGAGATAGTTTACAACTTGAAGTGGAGCTGTCTAGAGCTTTTTGGATTTTTCTGAGTGCTTTGAAATGAAGGATAGGGGGTTTTATATAGCCCCCTGAATGGCACTCCTGTAATCCACAACTGGAACTCCACATCCGTAATCCACATCTGGCACTCCTGTAATCCACAACTTTGACAAGTGGTACTCTGAACCTATGTATTTTACAATCCTTACTTAGTTCGAAGTACTTTGTTGTCCCGACCTTCTTCCGCATCTGAGGCTTGGATTTGGGCTTGGCTTTAAGCCTAGGTTGGGTTTTAGCTAGGTGAGTTGGCTAGATTGAAGGGTTGGGCTGACCTGGTGAGTTAACTCAGCGAGTTCACTCATTGAGTTGGCCCATTGTGAAGTCTTGCTTGGTTTCTCCTAAGGGTGACTCTTAGGGTTTAGGATTAGGGTTAGGGTTTTAGATTTGACTTAAGGTTTGGATTAGGGTTTAGATTAGGGTTTTGGCTATGGATCGGGATTTGGGTCTTTGATTAGGGTTTAGATATGGATCAGGGTTTGGATTAGGGTTTTAGATATAGATCAGGGTTTCGGGTTACCATTCATCTTAACCATCTAATCTTAATCATCATGTCGTGTAACGCCTCGAGATTTCTTCTCCCGTGTATAACACGAAGGCCAAATTTCTAAAGGTTACTTAGAATGCGTAAAGGGTATACCCACTACATATTTACTTGTAAACATACACATTCCACAATAATTGGCATTCATGAGTAAAATCGTGAAAACATGCATGTTATTCCATTACATCTAAACTAAGCTGTCAATTGATACTACCATTTCCAAAAAGTCAAATATCACATTGTACTTGACTATGTCCACGCGTGACTGGGACTTATTACAAAAGTATATCTTCTAACTAATGGAATTCAAATCGACTTTAGGCCACATCGGCCTCGTCCTCCACCATCTGCTCCCACGATCCCTCGTAGTCATCTCCTTGTAGATCATCATCTGCATGTTCGAAATTATTTTTCAACAAAAACCATCAAAAGCAGTCCAGTGAAGAACTCTTTCAAGGTTAGCATAATAATTACATGTAAACATATCAAAACAACCATAATACTTAATACAATGCATGCTATGAATTATCTGGTGTAAGATTTCTTAACTAGTCATTCCTAGCCACATGCCACCGGAGTTTCTGGGACACACAAGCCCATAAAATTTGCCTGACTAAGTAAGAAGTGGGATGCTCATAGCCCAAACTTACGAGACAGTGTACGGGAGAAATAGGTCGCTCTAACCTATTTTCAATTCCGTACACCCACATGGAGCCAAGTGTATGCATGAAATTAGCCAACCCTTTATTAATTCCAATTTACACACAGCCGATTAATGTGTAATCAACCTTAAGCACCACTATAACCATCCCCATGGTTCATCATCCACTAAAGTAACCGAACCCATCACATATCCACCAAGGATGGCAGGCCGTACTTCTAAGGTCCATGACGACACATGTTAACCCAAGACCTTATGAGGATTTATAAACAAAATAAAAAAAATACAAAGAAAAGGATTTACCAACCACTTAATCAGGTAGTCTGATATTAGCACCATAGGTCAAGGTGACCACTTAACTGGACAGTCTAATAGCGTCATCTCAGGTTAGGGTAACTTAACCGGGCAGTCCTGATATATACCACCACAAATCAAGGTTCATCTACATCATGTTCAATACCAAAATACATAATAACAAAATCTTCATTAGGCCTTACAAAAATAACTTTCAATATTATATGGAAGGGATGGTGGTTCCTTTGAAGGCAATTACACTACTCGATGTCTGTAACATTATCCCATCCTTCTCTATGTCCAATATACATCCACATCACCAAGTGATGGGAATAAAGTGTCCTAAAGCATTTATGTCTAATATTTAAATTCACTTCTGTTGATTTGAGTTTATTAGCATATATCATCATAAATACATCATCATCTAAAAAGAAACATTCAAGAGAAATAACATAGCAATACATGAGACAAATATCCACAATTAAATTCATGTAAAAATCATGTCAAACTTAAAGGAGTTCTCACCTTAATCTAGAAGAAAATCTCAACTTGGAGAAGAAGGATGAAATTTTAGCAAACTCGATGCGAAAGATGGAAGAAGGATGATGAAAGAGTGATGGGATCTCTCTCTCTCTCTCTCTCTCTCTTTCTCTCTCTCTCTAGATGCTCGGAGATGAAAAGAGGTGGTTTGTATGTGCCCTATTAGCTCTAAAGAATGCTTAAATAAGAGGTCTTAAACTCTAAAATTGGATTAGCACAAGGGTGCACCTAATACCACTTGGATTGGAAGTTAGCCTCTTGGACAAACTGCGACGCTTCTCACAACCTTGTTACCCATTGAAATTGCATGAAACTTAAAGATATACAAGAGGAAATATAGGGCTATTAGATGGACAAACTAGATCCCTTGATGGAGTCCTATAAATCTCACAATAAATAAATACAGCAATGGTATGAATCTGCCCATTTTTGCAAAACAATGAGACTAATAATTTTTTGGGCTAAGATTATGGGTTACACACAAGTTATAGTGGAGAGATATTTGGGATATAAGCGAATGACCATGCTGAAAACAAGATGGTTGTTTTGGATTTTTCAGATGTGACCTATATTGAAATGTACGAGAGGTCAAAGTGGCTACTTTGTGTGACACCGCCAAAATAAAAATTACTTAAAGAAAAATTTTGTGGGGAAATGAAATCCTATTTTTGGGGATTCTTGGCATAATGGTGGTCGAATAGGTATTGAACACAGGGGTCAACTAGATCAGATCATGGTTTGATTCACACCACTCATTAAAGGATCGAGTTTTGAATAATGTACAGTTTACAATTTTTGCCAACTTTGGAGGGTCGCTGTGACTAACACAGGCTATGGATGCAGAGATTTTTAATGTATGGGTAGGGAACCATGTGGTTAACATGATGGATGGAATGGATCATCAAGATGGGGTCCACAGGTGGGGCGGCATGTGTGCAAAGTGGGCCCCTCATTTGAGATATACTATTTCATAAAACGTGAAATCATGTTGGATATCAATGTGTATAGAGATACATTGAAACTTTTTTAAAGTTTTGGGTAAGATGTGGCAAGACCCACACGAAGTGGCATCAGACCAATCCACCCCAGTCAATGGGTCAAGCCATAAAATTAAATCGTACACAGACTTGGATGGAACTAGTTTGAAGATCAGGTGGCCATAAAAGGGTTGTTTTGCGATCGAGGCCTTTCTAAGGGGATCCAATAGGTGAAATTCATTGTAGACAGCTAAAATGTGGTATGAAGGCTTCATTTAATGGTTTTAGGTCAATCTTCGGTGTGGACGGCTAAAAATAACTGTATTTTAGCTTAGATGGTAATGATTTTAGGTCAAGCTTTAGTGGTTGAATGTTAGACGGAAGAGGCTTTGATGTGGTTGGTGATAATGGTTCAAAATCCTGCCTCTTCCAACTAGTATTAACTACTAACTTCTCACTACTCAATGCTTGCACAATTTTTGAAATAACGGGATCCTCTATATCCAAGAAATGTGTCAAGCATGTCTCTAAAGTTTCAAGCATATCAAATTGAAGGAGCTCCTCTTCCTCCATTGATTTAATCATGTTAAGTCCATGGAGCTCATTATCATCATCCCTTACCTTTTACACATGTGGAACATGTTCACCTTAAGTATCATTTTCTTAAAAGATAACTTCATCACCCCATTCCGACAATTTATGAGTGCGTTTGAAGTAGCCAAGAATGGGCGGCCTGAAATTATTGGTATTTGAGTGCTCGTGTCCATAACCGGTTGTGTATCCAAGACGATGAAGTCTACCGTTTAATAGAACTTGTTGACTTGGACCAAAACATCCTCAACCATCCCCCTTTGTACTCGGATGGATCTATCAGCAAGTTACAATGTGGTTTTGGTGCGTTTTTTAAAGTACGTCGGTAGTCAAACACGACACCCACGTATGTGCAGAAGCTTAAAGAGCAACTAGAATTATGGCTAAACCTATAGGAGGGGGTGATTAGGAACTTTTTTGAAATTCTTTTCGCCTACTTATATAATTCAACAAATCAAATTAAGGAAGCAAGAACACTTCGGCTTCCGAGCCTAAGTGGGTACAATCACAAGACTAGCATATGGTTAAGCAATAAACAACCTAGTCTAAAGCATGCATAGGTAATCAAAAGATTTAACTAATCAGGCTCCTAACCTATGCAACCTATGTAGACTTATGAGAATGGATCAATGAGCTCAAGTCTACAAAACTAGTGAAAGTACATCTTGTGTGTGGATGTGCCTAATTAGTGCCTAGCATACATTCCTATCAAGCATTCATAATTAGACAATTAAACTAACAATGCTAAGATATCAATGTGCTCAATACAATAAAAAACACAAGCATGTATAGTGGTTCGACTTTGGGTCTACTCCACTCCCGATTCAAGTACTCAACTCCTTTGAGCACACCGACATTCACTATTGGAGGTTTTAAATGAGGTTCACCTCTCAACCTTTACACGGAGGTTTTACTGGTTCACCTCTCAACCATAACCAGAGTTTTGGACAAAGGGCTAACTCTCAACCCAAACGGAGTTTTGGACATAGGCTAACTCTCAACCCGATGCATGTTCACTCCCGTGTCGGAGGCTCCCCCTTGGAGACTAAGTTAGGCCCGGCTAACGGGCCAAGGAACGACTAACGTCCCTAGGTCGAGTTTGACAAACAAACTCTAAATGGACTCTCAAAAAGGACAACCTTACTTGTCGGATGAGCCCCTTGTTTAGCGCCGGATTGGGTTGCTTGATCTCCGCTCTCCCGTGCTTCAATCAGCTTCCCTTGCTCCCTCGATCGTGTTGCCGTTGCGTCACCAATGCTTCAGCCACACTTGATCAAACACCTTACATGTGACGCCTTTGAGATGCCCAAGGTGCTAGGAGGGTAGGTTTGAGAACTCTACAACTAATGGGAATTGGTTGCCTAGAGGTTCTCTCCTACAACGATTGCATCTTAGAGTTTTGAACAAGGATTTGCCAATCAAGAAGGTTCCAAACTCTAGAGATCAAGAGGGGATGAAGGTCATCTTCTTCATGAGCTTGGAATGCTCTAATTTTGTGTTAAAGCACAAAGAAGATGCCTTGCATAGGTTGGGAATGAGCCTCAAATGGACTCTAACAATGGTGGCTTCACTCCTCTCGAAATGCCTCTCACTACCCCTCAAAACAAGCCAAGCCCTTTTATAAAAGGATGCACAACGGATACAAAATGGGCAAATAACGGCTAGTGCCGACCGATCGCGACCGGTCGGCCAGGGGTCCACGACCGGTTGTCCAGGGTCCACGACCAGTCGGTCATAGGCCAGTGTAAAGACAGAAGCTTGCTATCTTAAGGGGAATGGTCTGCTCGACCGGTCAAGAGCGATCGGACCATCCCAGCCGACCGGTCACGACCGGTCGGTCCTTAGCCTGAACAACACAGCGAGGTTGCCGTTGGGTCCGGAGGCCTGTCCGATCGATCTTGACCGGTCGTGACCGGTCGGTCAGGCTTGGGTTCAGCTAGTCTGATTGCTGACCCATCTATTCTCCAAACCCCTCACTTTGGCCAAGGTTTGGGTGTTCTTTTGGGACACCTAGGGCCAATCTTAGATGACTAAAGGTTTTCCTAAGATGGTCAAGGTCATCAAAGAGGTTAAGGGTTGGATTTTGGTCAAGGTTAAGGCACATCAAGGCATCACTTTTACCTGTATCTTCTTCCTTGATGCAGCGGGGCCACTTGAGTCTTCGGTCTTCATCTTCATTAGGCTCAACCGACACTAGACTCACTGATGTAAGTGATTGACAAACAAGGTGCACTAGTATGCCACAGAAAAGTGCACTAACAGTTTTAATTCACCAAGACCCAATTGCACAAAGACCAAGAATGGGATCAAATTTACGGTTGCCCCCAAATTTAGTAATGCACGTTCAATCTAGTAGTCTCCAATAATACAGGAAATTGTGGGACTACCGGGGTCCTTATATTTTTAGAGTGGTCTTTTAAGTGAGGATGACACTCACTTGTTCATTTAGGAAGGCCTTTTGTTACACATTGTACTTTCGTTTGGTTGGGCATAGGTCTTTCAGAAACTTGGCATATGAGGGAATTTATTTTATTGCATCAAGCAATGGGATATTTGTCTTAACTTGTTTGAAAACCTCTAGAATGTTGTGAGAGATAACAAGAGGTTTGGGTGCTATCAACCTAGATGGGAAAGGCGCAATAGGCTTATATTTGTGTTCCTTCTCTTGTGAGGCTGAGCTAAATTTATTCTCATCCTTAGAATTTTTTGGATCATTAGGGTTGTCGGCCTTCACCGGAATAGATTAATCAATTTGTTTACCACTTCTAAGGGTGGTAATGGATTTGGCTTGCTCCAGGTGTTGGTTGGGTAGAATAGGAGCACTTACTTCACAAATTTGTTTGGGGTTTGGCTTAGGTTGGGCCGGAAAGGTCCATTCCCTAGCATTCAAGCGTCCTTTGATCTCTTCAACCAAAACTTTTAATTTCTAGAACATTTGCTTGTTAGCTTGATTTATCCATGTTTACCCTTGCATAAACGCCTTTAGGGTATTCTCCATTGTCATCTAAGGTGGGGCTATATTTGTTTGCATTGGTGGCCCTCTTTAATTGTTGCTACGATTGGCTAAAGAGCCATTACTCCAACTGAAATTCGGATGATTCTTCCGGCTTGAATTATACGTGTTACCCACCAGTCCATTGAAAGACCATTGATAACCATATGCGGCATTAGTTTGCTCTTATAATATCTCTTAAAACGTTGGAATTATGGGACAATCCGATGTAGAGTGTACATTAGCAGCACATATACTACATACGTTCTCAACGGTCTCGCTGGATTTGACCGTCTCAGCTTTCTTAAATTTCATGGCCTCGACTTTCCTTGTGAGGCTAGTTATTTTGGCATTCACATCATCTTCTTCCCAAAGGATGTACCCTCTTTCCAGAGGATGTACATTCCTCTCTTCTTCCTTCCTTGAGATTGCTTGGGGTTACTTGATTTGTTCGAGGTGTCCCAAGATTGAGCATTCTCAGCCAACATGATAAGGTAACTCCATGCATCCTTAGGGTCTTTGCTCATGAACTCATAATTGTACATCATCTCTACAAACTGGCGCATGTTGAAACTTAATCCATCATAGAAGAAACTTATAATTTACCATGTTTTATAGCCATGATGTGGGCAAGTGAGTAACAAGCCCTTAAATCTCTCCCATGTTAGTACACTTTTCCTTGGCATACTAGTGCACCTTATTTGTCAATTACTTAGGTCAGTGAGTCTAGTGCCGATTGAGCTTAATGAAGACGAAGACTGAAGACTCAAGCGGACCTGCTCCATCAAGGAAGAAGAATCAGGTAAAAGATATGCCTTGGTGAAGCATTAACCTTGAACCTATCCAAAACCATAACCTCTAGATGACCGTGACTATTAGGCATACCTTTAGTCATCTTAAATAGGACTTAGGTGTCCTAAAAGATCACCTAAAGGGTGGCCAAGAGGTTGCATGAACTGTTGTAAAACATAATCGAAAAATAGCAGGATTTCATGCATTAGGCCGGTCGGTAGAAGGCAAAAAAAGGATAACATGCAAATGTAAAGGGCTGGGCCTAATTCGACCGGTTGCCCGACCGGTGACCGACCATTTTGGGACAACGTGTTTTTCACGTCCCAGGCCAATATTCAACCGGTCAAAATATAACCATTTTATAGCCATTTTCTATCCGTTTCACCTTCGTCTATAAAATAGCTTGGGTCGTTTTTAGGGGTAAGGAGAGAGATTTTGAGAGGATTGAAGCCACCATTATTGGAGACCATTAGAGGTTCAATTCTTAACCCTAGTAAGGAATCTTCCTTGTGATTTAATACAAGAATGGAGCATTCCAAGCTCAAGAAGAAGATGACCTTCACCCTCTGTTGATCTCTAGAGTTTGGATCAAGCTCGATAGTTAAATTTCTATCCAAAGCTCTATGATGAGATCTTTGTAGGTGAACAACTCTAAGAAACCCATTCTCATTAGTTGTAAAGTTCTCAAACTACCCTCCTATCACCTTGGGCATCTCAAAGGCATCATTTGCAAGGTATTGATCAAGTGTAACTGAGGCATTGGCGACGCAGTGGCAATAGATCCGGGAGAAAATGGGAGCTAATTGAAGCACGGGAGAGCGGAGATCAAGCAACCCAAAGAGGCACTGAACAAGGGGCTCATCTGACAAATAAGGTTGTCATTTGTTGAGAGTCCATCCACTTGTAAAGTTTGTTTGTCAAACTCGGTCTAGGGTCGTTTATTGATCTTTGGCTTGTTAGTTGAGCCTAAAACTCCTTGGCTCATTTTTCAGGCATAAACAGAGTCTCCAAGGGGAAGCCTCCGACACGGGAGTGAACGTGCGTCAGTTTGAGAGTTAGCCTTATCCAAAACTCCTTTATGGTTGAGAGGTGAACCGGTAAAACTTTTGTATAAAGGTTGAAAGGTGAACCTCATTTAAAACCTTCACTAGTGAATGCCGGTGTGCTCAATGGGGTTGAGTACTTGAACCGGGAGTGGAGTAGACCTAAAGTCGAACCACTATATATGCTTATGTTTATGATTGAATTGAGCACATTGATATCTTAGCATTGTATATTTAATTGTTTAATTATAAATGCTTGATTAAGATGTATGCTAGGCATTAGACAGGCACATCCATACACAAGATGTACTTTCCACTAAGTTGTATAGATTTGAGCTCATTGATCCATTCTCATAGTTTACATAGGTTACATAAATTAGGAGTTTGATTTGTTTAATCATTTGATTATCTATGTATGCTTAGAATAGGTAGCTTATTGCTTAAACTATATGATAGTCTTGTCATTGGACCCACTTAGACTTGGAAGGCAGAGTATTATTTTCTTACTTAGTTTAAATTGTTAAATTGCTTAAGTAAGCGAAAAGATTTTAAAAGGTCCTAATCCCCTCCCCCCCTATAGAGCTTAGCCATAATACTAGTTGCTCTACAAGCTTTCGCACACATATGCCTATATAAGTGTGTTGATCCAAAAGGGCGTAATTTCAATTGGTATCGGAGTGGGTTGCTCTTCAAGGACTTAACCGTCTAGAGTGAGATCTGATACCAGAGCACTAGCATAATGTCTAACCGAGATGGGAGTACCACCAACCGTCCACTATTCTTTGACGGGACTAACTACGCCTATTGGAAGGCTATGATGAGGATTTTTTTACAATCCATGGACTGTCCGGTGTGGCTAAGCACACAACGTGGATATTCTATACCCACCGAACAAGTGGAGGTTAATGGCAAAACCATTGTTATTCTCAAAGATGAGGAGAAATGAAATGACAATAAGAGAGCTCAACACATGACAAATGCCAAAGCTCTCAATGTGATTTGCTGTGCGGTTTCCCTAGAAGAATTTTAGAGCATTCTCACATGCACAATCGTAAAAGAAGTGTGGGACATACTTAAGGTTACCCACTAGGGAACTAACATATGCTCGAAGCTTCAACTCTTAACTACCAAATTTGAAAATATTAGGATGGAAGAGACTAAAACTTTTATGGAGTTCTAAACCCAACTTTTTGACATTTGTAAGGAAAGGGTTTCGGAAGGTTGTATATGCAGAAAAATACTTAGGTCCCTCCCGGAGAGATTTAACACCAAGGTAGTAGCCTTAGAGGAGTGTAGAGACAGATAACATGAAAATAGAAGAACTCATAGGTTCTCTATAAACTCATGAACTACACTTTAAGGCCCCCTCTAGGAAGAGTGCATCGCTTTAAAAACTTCCCATAAATACTCTCATAAGAAAATTAAGAGTGAAATCGAGGAAGAAGATGGTGATAATGAAGAAGAAAAGTTGAATAAAATTTAAACGATTCCTCAAATTTGATAGAGGGAGTAGTCGTGACAAGATGGACAAGAAGGATGACAAATATAAAGGAAAATCATCTAAATCCAAATTTGTCCGATGTTACGATTGCGATCATCATGGCCATATTGCCCTGGATTATCCAAAGAGCTTAAACCGAAAGGTAAAAAGGCTATGGCAGCCACTTGGGATGACACGAAGGAGTTCAAATCTGAATCTAGTGACTCTTCTAGTGATGGGAGCAAAAAACCAGTGAGAATTCTCATGGCTTCCACCACTACCTCTCTTCCCCCTAATCTAAGAGAGAATCCCGACCGCTTTTTCTTTTAAGAGTAGGAGTTCCCAACCCTTCACCTCAAAATAAATTTTATAAGGGTGTTGTGAAAATTAGTTACCCTTAAGCTAATCAAACTAAACATTGTTAGTAATGGTAGCTAGAAATGGATTCTATAGGAAAATCAAATCTGAGGATTTCAGCCTCATTTTTGTGCTTATGGGTAAATCAGAGGATCCAAGTCTCATTAGCCCAAATCTGGTAGTTTAACATTGCCTTATTTTGGTATAATTGTTGCTAGACTATCAACCCGTTTAGATTAGCTAATCATGCTAGATTTTATGCTTAATTATATGCTAATCTTTGCTTTACCTTGGTCTTGATATACTACTAGGGGAGGTTAGTTGATTGGGCTATAAGCCCTTGAGCTTTGATTGCTTATTGTATATCTTAAATGACTAATTATGCATAATTAACTATGCTTAGATAGTCACATTTTCTTGTTAATCACGTTCCATTGCATGCTCCATGTTTTAAAGATCATGCACCCTATACTCTTCTTGTTAGCATGTGCTTATAGTTATAACTTTGACATATTATCTACTTGTTGAGCTTCCAATTTATACATATTCTAACTCATTATACCGCTTTATATGCATGGTTTGCATGGTTTGCATGGTTAAAAGACTAATCTAATGCATGTTTTGTGTATGTAGGAATGAGAGAGAGACTTCACCCAATTGATGGCTAAAAGACCCATTTAAAAGCTCTTTGTTGATGATTAAAGGTGGGTCAAAGAAAGAAGAAAGCAAGGAGAGGAGAGAGGAAGAAAGAAATTAAGAAAATGAAGAAAAGAGGTCTGACCGGTCTTAACCAGTCAGCCAAGAAGGTCCGACCGGTCAAGAACGGTCGGCCATGCTACTGCTCTCCTTGCAAATTCGCTGGACCAAGGTCCAGACTTGGCCGACAGGTCAAGACCAGTTGGCCATGTGGTCGGCCACCCCTCTGCACTCTCTAAACCCCTGCGAGACAGGTATGACCGGTCAAGACCGATCGGCCAACTCAGTTCGACCGGTCAAGACTGGTCAGCTATGTGTAATTCTTCAGAAAATATTTTCCAGCAGCTTCTTCAGCAAGTTCCAATTTTTGTGCGCAATTGCGTAACTGTTGCACAATTTTGGAAGATTCTAAGGTGGTAGAGCCTCTCCACTATAAAAGGACACCTAGATTTTGTTCCTAAGGCATCATAAAAGATCAAGGACTTCGTGGAAGGTGAAGAGAATCGTCGTGGACCGTCTACAACTCTCCCGAATCCGATTTTTCATGCTTTTAGTTAGTTTTTCATTGTTTTTAGTTGAAGTATGATAATGCTCGGCTCGAACCTCTTAGCTAAAGATAAGAGGTGAAGCTTGTGGGTAGCTATCATGTTTAATTCGTTTTGATTCAATTACTTTATTTAATTTTGGATTTTAAGGTCTAGTTTAAATTAAAGTTGGTATTTTTGGATGTTTTATGCGAGTTCATGTGCTTCGGACATGGGTTTCTTGCAATTCTATGAGATTATCATGTTTAGTTTGATTAGGTTTGAATTGTAGTAATCCCTGAGTATACCATAGTCCATTGGCATGGTTGTTACTTCGAAGGCTACATATTCGTATCCTATGTGCTTCATTAGAACTAGAATCTTAATTTCTAATTTAAGTGGGGATTGTTTGTGTTTGAATGATAAATCTTCCAACTAGAAAAGAGATAGAACTTCAATTCTAGTTGTGTTATGCTTAGATGAATGACTTCACATAGGGCTACTACGAGTGAATCCTTGTGGCCTTACTTCCTTTAAATTATAGATTTTTACAATTTACTGTTTTAAGTTAGTTTATGAACTTGAATTTCTAAAGTAATTGAATTTGGAGTTGTTGGAATAGTTTGAATTGATTTATCCTAATTCCCTGTGGATCAACCACGGTCTTACCAAGATTTATTACTACATCGCAGCCTTGCACTTGAGGCGAGCGAATAAGTTTTTGGCATCGATGGCGAAGAGTTTAGATTAAACAGTTCTAAATTATTTTAGTAGTTATCGAAGTAGAAGTAGTTAGGGTTTACTGTTTTCTTAGGACTAGTTTTTTTTAATTTTAGAACTAATAAGGTTTGTTTTGTTTTGTAGGAAGTTCTTTTAGTTCAAGCAAATCGGGTACTATCCTTCCAACTTGAACTATTTCAATTTTCAGTTTTTAGAATTTTAGTTTTATTTCCAGATTTTGTTTTTAGGATTTAGGATTAGTTTAGATCATTGCTTGTGTGGTTTATGTCCCGTTGGGAACGTGACCACAACAATCGTCTCCAAACCGAAGGTGGTTTAGTTGGACCACTCTCCGTTCATAGACAAGTCAGAAAATACGTAAAACATTGTGAAATTCAAAAAGTATGGATCAAACACCATTAAGGAATCCTCCACCCCCCTACTCCAACGACAAACGCAAATCAAGAGGGAGTAGGAGAGAATGAGGTGTGTAATGCTCCTCCAATGAGAGCTCTACGTGATTATTTACAATCGGCCTGTACGACTACACCCTCTTGCGTGGTTTTACCAACCACCGGAGGAAACATTGATATAAATCAGGGGGTAATTCAACTTTTACCAAAGTTCCATGGGCTAGATTCTGAGAGCCCATATCTACACTTAAAAGAATTTGATGAAGTTGTTGCTATCTTGCAATACGACAATGTGTCTGAGGATGTCATCAAGCTTAGATTGCTGCCCTTCTCATTGAAAGAAAGAGCCAAAGGTTGGCTCCACTCTCTTAGACCACATTCAATTGGGATATGAACTGAGATGACCCGGGAATTCTTGAAAAAGCTTTTCCCGGCTCATAAAACTAACACCCTTCGAAGATTAATAATGAACTTCATGGGTAAAGAGGGCGAGTCGTTCTTTCAAAGTTAGGGAGAGGTTTAAGGAACTCTTACTCACTTGCCCACATCATGGATATGAAAGTTGGTGAATAATAAACTTCTTTTATGATGCATTGAATTCCAACATGCACCAATTTGTATAGATGATGTACAATGACGAGTTCAGGAGCAAAAATCCACATGAGGCATGGAGTTATTTAGATATGTTGGCCGAGAATGCCCAATCATGAGATACCTCGGACAAATCTAGTAACTCTAAGCCTCCTCAACAAAAAGAGAAATGAGGAATTTACATCATTAAGGAAGAATATGATGTTAATGCAAAGCTAGCCAACCTCACAAGAAAAGTCAAGGCCATGGAACTAAGCAAAAGTGGAGTTTTTAAGTCCACGGAAGCTATTGAGAACGTATGTGAAATTTATGCAACTAATGTATACTCTACATAAGATTGTCCTCCAATTCCTGTGTTTCAAGAGTTGTTACAAAAGCAAGTAAACTTCACATATGGTTATCAACGGCCTTTTAATGGACCGGTAGGTAACACGTACAACTCTACTTGGAAGAACCACCCAAATTTCAGTTGGAAGAATGCTCCCACGGGCAATCCTACCAACTCTCAAGGAGGGTCACCCATGCAAAACATGGCCCCACCCTAATTCTCAATGGAGGATACTCTAAAGGCATTTATGCAAGGGCAAACACAAATTAATCAATCGAATCAGTAAATGTTCTAAGAGTTAAAAATGTCGATTGATGAGATTAAGGGACGCTTGAATGCTAGGGAATGGACCTTTCCGGCCCAACCTCAGCCCAATCCTAAACAAGCACATGAAATAAGCATCCCTAATCTTCCCAACCAACATGTGGAGCAAGAAAAATCCATCACCACTCTTAGAAGTGGTAAACAAATTGATAAATCTATTCCGGTGAAGGCCAACAAGCCCAATGATCAGGTAAATTCTAAGAATGAGGATGGACCTAGCTTAGCCCCATAAGAAACGGAATGTGTTTACAAGCCCGTAGCATCATTTCCTTCGAGATTGGTTGCTCCAAAATCTCTCCCAAACTCTCATGATATTTTAGAGATTTTCAGACAAGTCAAGATAAACATGCATATGCTTGATGCCATAAAATAAATTCCTTCCTATGCCAAGTTTTTAAAGGACCTATGCACAACCAAACGCAAATACAATGTGCAACAGAAAGCCTTTTTGAATGAGCAAGTGAGTGTCATTCTCACCCAAAAGACCCCTACAAAATTTAAGGATCCCGGTAGTTCCACAATCTCATGTATCATTGGTGACTACCGGATTGAACGTGCATTATTAGACTTGGGGGGCAAGTGTAAATTTGATCCCATACTCAGTATACGAGCAATTGGGTCTTGGTGAATTAAAACCCACCAAAATCATGTTACAACTCGCTGATAGATCAATCCGTGTACCGAGAGGGATAGTTGAGGATGTATTGGTCCAAGTTGACAAATTCTACTACCCAGTGGTTTTCATCGTCTTGGACATGCAACTGCCCGTTCCATGCTACATCAAACGCAATCATAAATTGTCGGAATGGGGTGATGCAATTGTCCTTTGGGAACATGACATTGGAAGTGAATGTGTTCCACTTGGGCAAAAGGCATAAGGATGACGATGATGAGCTCTTTGAGGTAAACATGCTCGAATCCTTTGAAGAAGAGGAGCTTCTCTAACTTGAACCACTGGAAAATTTTGAGATATGCTTGGCACATTTTGAAGATTCAAAAGACCCTATCATTAGTGAAATTGTGCAAGCATTGAGTAGTGAGAAACCGATAGTTGATGCTAGCCAGTGGAGGCCTCATTTTGAAAGATTGCCACCAACCACATCAAAGCCTCTGCCGTCTAATATCAAACCATCGAAGCTTGACCTTAAACTATTGTCATCTGAGCTTAAATATGTATATTTGGGTCGAGAAGAAACATTCTCGGTTGTCATTGTTTCTCACCTAAGAAAGGACTAAGAGTTCAAGTTAATTGAGCTACTCAAAGAACATAGGGAAGCTGTTGAGCTCTTAATTGTGCATATTCTAACCCCAATTCATCACTCATTATGCATGGTTTTCATGATTTAAAGGCTAATCTAATGCATAGTTTTGTGGTTGTAGGAATGAAAGAGAGACTTCATCATTCGGATGCTTTGAGACCCTTCTTACATACCTTAAAGATCAAAGGAAAGGAAGAACAAAAGAGAAAAGAAGAAAGGAAAGAGGAGAAAGAAGAAAGGAAAGAAAAAGGAGCCCCAAAAGGTGGTCCGACCGGTCAAGACTGGTCAGCCAAACAGGCCCCGACCGGTCAAGACCGGTTGGCCAACAATTCTGCCTTCAATAGAGGCTGTTGGACCAAACCAAACAGGTCTAGACCGGTCGGCCAGCCCTGTACGACCGGTCTAGACCGGTTGGCCATGCAATTGTAAATTTCAGATTTTCAAACAGCAGGCTATTCCCATTTTTTGTATTTTTGAAATAGTTTCCTGAAGCCATCTTGATGATATTTCAAAATCCAACACATTTATGTCGAAGAGGAGCTCGACGCCGAAATAACCCAAGTGATTTCGTGTTGATCGGAGCTACGGATTGATCGTGGTAGCCAAAACAATACGAACTGTTCAGAAAGTTCCAGATTCCTCCTACTCCACTCTGGGCCGGTCCAGGTGGCCCATCATTGATGATATGAAGAATCTACTTTGACCATCTTCTAGACCACATCCATATATGAATAACAACAAAGTTTCAGATCAAAAGGATGTGTGGTTTGATCGTACCGGTTGAAGAAATATGGACCATCCAGAAAGATTCAACTGCACAGAGTTGATAAAAGTCCTAAGTGTTCTAATTTTCAAACCACATTCTGGGATTGTTTTGGACAATCTGATCTATCTATCATGTAGAGGAGGAAGTTTTCTACCACTGTTTAAATTTGGGATCAATCCGAATTCTGTACACTCCGGAGCGTTGAAAGCAAGATGACTGGTTCGTAAGGTACCCGAAGTGCGCGATTTTGAGAGGCGGTCGCTGATCTGATTGGTGGGCCCATTCAGAAGATAATCTTGGAAATCTACATCATCTATGAGGAAGATCACATTACAAGGAAGCTACAAATCAAATTTGAAGGCAATCAGACCATTGATTAAGCCGTACGAAGCGGAACAAAATCTGTTACATTGCGGTACTCTTGCTGTATTATAAAAGGAGGTGCTCTCTTCTATTCCAGGGCAAGCAAGGACGTGGGGAGCAAGGAGTTCAAGTCATAGGAGGCTTCCTAGCCTCCTCCAGCTAGTTTTTCTTTCTTTTCTTAGTTCTAGTTTTATTTTTAATATGCTTTTCATTAGCTAATCTCTTAGCTAGATCTAAGAGGTGAACCTTATAGTTTTCTTAGATTGTTTAATTTGTTTTATTGGTTTTAAGTTGGATTTCATGTTTAAGAACAATGGTTTGAAGTTTAATTCAAGTACTAAGTAGTTTTTCTTAGTCTTATGATGACTCATGGATGTTTGGAAAAATTACTTAAGTTCTTAATTGTTGTAAATTAGTTTAGACCTATATGATCTGAGGAATTGGAGTACGCTCTAGTACTATGATCTTCATGTGGGAACTTCTTACCAAAAGTCTACTTTTATGAAATTTCTGAAGTATGTGAGATTGTGTATGTGATTTGAATAAGTTCAAATCATAATCTAGTTTAGTCTTGTGACAGGATTTAATGATGTTTATGATTGTGATCTTAGCCTATTGGAATTGGGACTGACCGATGCAATTGAGTATGCTCGTCCTAGCTTGCATTGAGTGAATCATATACATGAATCATACATGTGACAGATTTATTGTTTTAACTACTCTATCATCCGACTAGATAGAACTTAATTTCGATTCTAGTTGAGAAAGTGAGAAAAACCATAGCGAATTATGCATCTAAGGAGAGCTATAAGTGGATCCTTGATGCTCTAGTTATCTTTTCATTATCAGAATTTTCTATTTCATGTTCAAAAACCGATTTCACAAACCTATTTGATTCTAGTTATTAGGATAGTTGGAATTACTTACTTCCTTTCCTGTGGATTGACCTCGGTCTTACCGAGATTATTACTACATCGCAACCCTACACTTGGGGAAGCGAACAGAAGCCATAGGTTGGACAATAGTGGACCTCAAGGGGATAGACTCTTTGGTATGCACTCACCGTATACACCTCAAAGAAAATGCAAAAACGACTAGACAACCTTAAAGGAGGCTAAATCCAAATATGATAGAGGTTGTCAAAGCCGAGGTGTTAAAGCTACTAGATGTGGGTATCATCTACCCCATCTCGAATAGCCAATGGGTGAGTCTTACCCAAGTTGTCCCTAAGAAGTCCAGTATTACCATTGTAGAGAATGCCATCAACAAGCTTATACCGACTAGAGTGACCACCGGTTGGCGTATGTGCATAGATTATCAGAAGCTAAACATGGTCATTGGGAAGGACCAGTTCCCTCTCCCATTCATGGATCAAATTTTGGAGAGGTTAGCGGGTCACTCCTATTATTACTTTCTCGATGGCTATTCCGGCTACAACCAAATTGAGATAGCCCCAGAAGACCAAGAGAAGACTACCTTTACATGCCCGTTTGGCACCTTCGCATACCAAAGGATGCCATTCGAACTATGTAATGCACCCGCCACATTCCAACGATGCATGTTGGGTATTTTCTCAGACATGGTGGGTGAATTTCTCCAGATATTTATAAATGATTTTTCTATTTTTTGTTATTCTTTTGATGAGTGCCTTAATCACTTGAAGTTGGTCTTGACAAGGTGTGAGGAGAAGAACCTTGTTTTAAACTAGGAGAAGTGTCATTTTATGGTACAAAGAGGAATAGTCCTTGGACATATCATCTCGTCCAATGGAATAGAGATAAATTGGGCTAAAATTGATATTATTTGCAAGTTACCACCACCCAAGAGCATACGTGATGTGCGGTCCTTCCTTGGACACGCCGGTTTTTACAAAAGGTTCATAAAGGATTTCAGCCATATTTCTAGGCCCTTATGTAACCTTCTCCAAAAGGAGAACCAATTTGAGTGGAGTGCCGAATGTCAATTAGCTTTTTCAAAGCTAAAAGACATGTTGACAACCTTTCTTATTATACAACCACCAGCTTGGTCCGTTCCTTTTAAGTTGATGTGTGATGTGAGCGATTATGCTATTGGGGCGGTCTTAGGACAAAGGAAAGACAAGAAGCCCCACGTTATTCACTATGCGAGTAGGACCTTGAATCCTGCCCAAGTCAATTACTCAACTACGGAGAAGGAGCTCCTAGCCATTGTTTTTGCTTTATACAAATTCAGGGCATACTTGATACGATCCAAGGTCATAATTTATATGGACCATGTGTTACTGAAACACCTTCTTTCTAAGAAGGATGTTAAGCCCCGTTTGCTTAGATTGATCCTACTCCTTTAGGAATTTGACTTAGAGATTAAAGATAAGAAGGGAGTAGAGAACATGGTGGCGGATCATCTATCCCACCTAGTCTTACCTGATTCCATTGACGAGTCACCCATTGAGGACTCATTCTCTGATGAGCAACTCTTTGTTGTTATCCATCCATCGTGATACGTTGATATTACAAATTATCTTTCCACAGGTGCAATGTCGATTCATTGGACTACGTAGGACAAAAGGAAATTTCTAAGGTATGTGCGCAGGTTTTTCTGGAATGAACCATTACTTTTCAAATATTGCCCAGATCAAATATAAGATGTGCCCCTGATGATGAACAAAATTATGTCATCTCCTTTTGTCATAATCAAGCATGTGGGGGTCACTTTTTCGCCAAGAAAATCACTGCAAAAATTCTGCAATGTGGTTTTTATTGGCCTACTTTATTTAGAGACACCCAGCAGTTTTGCAAAGCATGCGAGCGATGTCAAAAGCTAGGAGGATTGTCCCGAAGGGATATGATGCCTCTCAACCCAATTCAACATCTCGAAGTCTTCAACTGTTGGGGCATCGATTTCATGGGACCATTTCCCTCATCTTTTGGACATGTCTACATATTGTTTGCCATAAACTATGTGTCTAAGTGGGTAGAAGCTATTCCATGTAGAACTAACAATCATCGTATGGTTCTAAAGTTCCTCAAAGAAAATATACTTTTCAGATTTGGAACGCCTCAAGCCATCATAAGTGATGGTGGTTCTCACTTTTGCAATAAGCCCTTGGAAGCCTTAATGAAGAAATATGGCATTAGATATAAAGTGAGGACCCCATACCACCCACAGACAAGTGGGCAAGCTAAAATTTCCAATCGAAAAATCAAATAGATTTTAGAGAAGACGGTGAAGCCAGATCGCAAAGATTGGTCGCTGAGATTAGTCAATGCTCTTTGAGCTCACCATATCGCTTACAAGACCCCCATTGGAATGTCTCCCTATAGACTTATCTATGGGAAAGGTTGTCATTTGCCTGTGGAATGTTCGCTTCCCCAAGTGTAGGGTTGCGATGTAGTAATAATCTCGGTAAGACCGAGGTCGATTCACATGGACTTGTGTAGGATTTCACAAAACACTTCTAATGGTCTCTAATTGAGAGATAACTAAATCAAATTTTGGAGTTGAATGTAGATAGCAATTTTAAACTAAAAGTGAATGTAAACAATGTAAAAGAGCACTAGGGGTTTAAGGATCCACTTATAGTAATCCTGGATGCTTAATTCGCTGTGGTTTCGCAATTACACAACTAGAATCGAAATTAAATCCTATCTAGTCAGACGATAGGGCGGTTATAACAAAAAATCTGCCATATATATGATTCATATACATGATTCCCTTAATTCAAGTTAGGACTTGAGCACACTCAATTGCATAGGTTAATCCTAGTTCCAATAGGTTAAGATCACAATCATAATCATCATTACACTCTGTCACAAAGCATAACTAGATCATGATTTAAACTTCATTCAAATCACATAACCAATCACACATAATTCAGAAATTCAGAGAAGTAGAATTTTGGTTAGAAGTTCCCATATGAGAATCTAAGGTCTAAAGCATATTGAATTCGATTCCTCGGAGCGTACAGGTTTAGATCCATTCAAAACAATTAAGAATTAAGGTAACTCTTCCAAACATCCATAAGCTATTATAAGATTAAGAAAAGTACTTAGAAACTTTATTCAAACTTTAAACCATTGTTCTTTAATGAAAATTCCAATTTAAAAACAATGCAAACGAATTAAAACATCTTAGATTCACTACAAGCTTCACCTCTTAACTCTAGCTAAGAGGTTTAGCCGTTCATGATCCAAGGAAACATGAAAGCAACTAAAGAAAACATAAAAACTATAAGAACAAACTAGGAAGAGTTGTAAAACTCCTGGGCTATGGACGACCGGTCTGAGTGCAATCTTCTGCATTTCTTCCTTCTTTCCTTCTCTTTCTTCATTGCTTCTTTCTCCTAACTTTTGGCACTTGGTCTTTTGATCTTCAATGTGTATAGAGTAACCTTTTAAGCATTAAATTGGTGAAGTCCCCTTCTCGTTCCTACAATCACAAAACATACTTTAGAATAGTCTTTAAACATGAAAACCATGCATAGTTAGTGATGATTTGGGGTTAGAATATGCATAATTAAGAGCTCAACATGGAACTTAAACACAAAGCCTATTGGGCAATTCGGGCATTGAACTTCAACATTAATTAGGCTAGCTCGCTTTGCAAACTCCAATTGAATGAGCTTGACGAGATCCGAAATGATACTTACGAGAACTCGAGGATTTACAAGAGTAGGATGAAGGCCTTTCATGACAAACACATCTTCAGGAAATCTTTCCATGAAGGTCAAAAAGTACTCTTGTACAATTCCCGACTTTATCTTTTTTCGAGAAAATTGAGATCTCAATAGACCGACCCATATATAGTTAAAGAAGGTTTTTCCTCATGGGACTGTCGAGATAAAAAATGCAACGAATGGGAACTGTTTTAAAGTAAAACGGACAACGCCTTAAACCATTCATTGAGAAATTTGATTCAGAGGATATGTCCATCACTCTGAACGATCCTGTGTATCAGGATGATTGAGCTCCTAGTCTGATAGAGAAATAGAGTAGGCTAGGTTTAGTTTTTTTTTTGTTTTATTTGCTTTAGTAGATTTTGATACCAGAGGTAGATTTCTATGATCGACTCTCTCAGGTACTCTTGTTCTCATTCTCTTTTATTTTACCATTGCTCTCATGATTCATGCTCATTGCATATCTTTTTACATTAAGGACAATGCATGATTTGGTTGGGGGGTGAGATTCTTCCTCGAATCTAGTAGTTTATGGACATTTTGAGCAAGGTTTGTAGAAATTTTTCAATTTTTCTGAAACATCAAAACTATTTTGGAAAACTTTGTTTCTATGCACTTGAGATGTCATGAGTATGAAAGGATGAAAGATGAATTGATATGATTTTGAAATCTCTAAATTAACTTAAACATGATAGTTTTATATGGGAATCTCCCTATTTATATGATCAATAGAACATTTGAACACTTTTGAATCTAGATCACATTACACGATTCTCATAATTTGAATGGATTAGTAGATTTGTGGATTGGTTAGACTGAGATTTAAGGTGTTGAGAAACCAAGCTAGGGTACTTCGTCCATCCTTGTTCATGTGAAAATAAGAGAAAAGAGCGAAAGATATGGATTTCTAAAAATTCTATCTAATTTAATTAAAAAGAAAAGGAAAAAAAAGAGAAAAGAAAGAAGGTATAGGTATTTATTGAATATTTGTGAAAAAATCTGAAAAAGGGCTACCTAATACCAACCAGGGGATGGTCTATCCGTAACCAAAGCTGGAAATGAGAAGTAGTGTGAAAGTCATTGAAGGAACGATAAGGGAAATTCTTGTCATAGGTGATTGATTGATTTGTACACTTTTAGATCTTTGTTTAGCTAATTTATGAAGAAGGTAATCTTAGAAAGTCATGAGATGAATATGCACAAAGCACACCAGACCATACATGTTTGGATTCGTCTATTTATCAATAAATTGGTGGGGATTCTATGTGAACACTTATCATGTTTGGAAAGTTTAGGACTTCAATTTCTCATTACTTGATTTTTCTAAATTTTGCAATTATGTGTCTTAAAGTCTATAGAAACATAGTTTCCAAGAGAGAGTTGAGTTTTCAGAGAAGGGGATTGTTTCATGCTTGTTTTGCTCAAGACTAGCAAAATTCTGGTTAGGGGGTGTGTTGAGCTTCCAATTTTACATATTCTAGCTCATTATACCACTTTATATGCATGGTTTGCATGGTTAAAAGACTAATCTAATGCATGTTTTGTGTATGTAGGAATGAGAGAGAGACTTCACCCAATTGATGACTAAAAGACCCATTTAGAAGCTCTTTGTTGATGATTGAAGGTGAGCCAAAGAAAAAAGAAAGCAAGGAGAGGAGAGAGAGAGGAAGAAAGAAAAAAAGAAAATGAAGAAAAGAGGTCTGACCGGTCTTGACCGGTCAGCCAGGAAGGTCTGACCGGTCAAGACTGGTGGGCCATGCTGTTGCCCACCTTCCAAAGTCGCTGGACCAAGGTCCAAACTGGGCTAACTGTTCAAGACCCCTGCCAGATAGGTATGACCGGTCAAGACCGATCGGCCAGCCCAGTCCGATCGGTCAAGACCGGTCGGTTATGAGTAATTCTTTAGAAAATCCAATTTTCCAGCAGCTTCTTCAGCAAGTTTCGATTTTTGTGTGCAATTGTGTAAGTGTTGCGCAATTTTGAAAGATTCTAAGGTGGTAGAGCCTCCCCACTATAAAAGGACACCTAGGTTTCATTCCGAAGGCATAATAGAAGATCACAGACTTTGTGGGAGGTGAAGAGGATCGTCATGGAGCGTCTACAACTCTCCCGAATCTGATTTTTCATGCTTTTAGTTAGTTTTTCATTGCTTTTAGTTGAAGCATGATAATACTCAGCTAGAACCTCTTAGCTAAGGCTAAGAGGTGAAGCTTGTGGGTAGCCATCATGTTGAATTCGTTTTGATTCAAGTATTCTATGTAAGTTTGGATTTTAAGCTGTAGTTTAAATAAAAGTTGGTATTTTTTGATATTTTATGAGAGTTCATGTGCTTCGGACATGGGTTCCTTACAATTCTCTGAGATTATCATGTTTTGTTTGTTGATCATACCATAGTCCATTGGTATGGTTGTTACTTCGAAGGCTACATATTCGTATCCTATATGCTTCATTAGAACTAGAATCTTAATTTCTAATTTAAGTGGGAATTATTTGTGTTTGAATGATAAATCTTCCAACTAGAAGAGAGATAGAACTTCAATTCTAATTATGTTATGCTTGGATGAATGAATTCACATGGGGCTACTGCAAGTGGATCCTTGAGGCCTTAGTTCCTTTAAATTATAGATTTTTACAATTTATTGTTTTAAGTTAGTTTATGAACTTGAATTTCTAAATTAATTGAATTTGGAGTTGCTGGAATAGTTTAAATTGGTTTATCCTAATTCCCTGTGGATCGACCTCAGTCTTCCCGAGATTTATTACTACATTGCAGCCTTGCATTTGAGGCGAGCGAACACTACTCTTACCTTAACCTTAATTGATGTATCACTAAGGGGGAAAGAATAGTTTGTCAATTGCTGACAAAAAGGGGGAAAAAGATCAAGTCCCACCAAAACTAGTTTGCTATATTTTATGATGTAAGAATTGACAGGTTATGGGGAAGCAAACTAAAGAGGAGCTGCTTAGTTAGGCATGTTAAGAATTCTATTTTTATTTCATAATCAATGTAATTTCTTGTAAATGTATTTTATTTTGGTAAGTTAAGTTTTTGTAAGTAATTGACAAAGGGAGAGATTGTTAGTGTACTTTTCTATGGCATACTTAATGCACCTTATTTGTCAATTACTTAGGTCAGTGAGTCTAGTATCGGTTGAGCTTAATGAAGACGAAGACTGAAGACTCAAGTGAAATTCCGTCGGGTAGTCTAACACGACACCCTATGCATACACGTGCGGAAGCTTAAAGAGCAACTAGAATTATGACTAAACCTATAGGAGGGGGGTGATTAGGACCTTTTCAAAACTCTTTTCACCTACTTAAACAATTCAACAAATTAAACTACGTAAGCGATTAACACTTCGGCTTCCAAGCCTAAGTGGGTCCAATTAAGAGACTAACAGACGATAAGTGCAATCAGCAACCTAGTCTAAACAACTCATGTGGACTAGAGAGGATGGATCAAGAAATGCTCAAGTCAACATAAGGTAGTGAAAGTACATCTTGTGAGTGTGGATGTGCCTAGCATGCATTCTTAACTAAGCATTCATAATTAACCAATTAAACACAATACATAAAGAGAAATGTGCTCAAGAACAATCACAAACACAAGCATGTATAGTGGTTCGACTACTTGTCTACTCCACTCCCGGTTTAAGTACTCAACCCCTTTGAGCACACCGGCATTCACTAGGGAGTTTAAATCTGGTTCCTCCAACCAAGGTGTTTTAACTTAGATCCACCCAACCAGGGAGTTTATAGGTTCCTCCCAACCTACATGTTTACACTCGTGTTGGTGGCTCCCCCTTGGAGACTCTGTTTAGGCCGACTAACGTGCCAAGGAACGGCTGACGTCCCTAGATTTTAGGCCCAACTAATAGGCCAAGGATCGGCTAACGACCCTAGGTCGAGTTTGTCAAACAAACTCTACACTCAACCCCCACAAGGAATTGAGTGGATGGACTCCTAACAAGACAACCTTACTTGTCGGATTGAGCCCCTTTGTAGCGCTGCTTTGGGTTGCTTCTTCTCGATCTCCCATGCTTGAATCAGCTCCCCTTGTGCTCCCCCGATCTCTGACGTCGCCGCTTTGCCAAGGCTTCAGCTCCAAGATCAGCTACCTTGCATGTGATGCTTCATTGGAGATGCCCAAGGTGCTAGGGAATGGTGAATCCTCTACAAATGGTAGGAAATGGGTTTCCTAGAGGAATACACCTATTTGGACTCCTAGGTAGTGTTTAGACAAGGGATTTAACTATCATCAAGGTGTCTAAACCCTAGGAATCAAGAGGGAACAAGTCCATTCTCAAGATGCCATTGAATGGCCCAAGCTTGTGATGAAAACACAAGGAGAATGACTTGCTTTGGGTTTGGAATAAAGCCTCTAATGATCTCTAGCAATGGTGGCTTCTATCTCCTCAAAATCCCCTCTCCTCTCCTCAAAAATGAATCCCCATCTTTAAATAGATTTTCTTCCAATGGTCAAAAACCGGGCAGATTCGCGCATCTCCGATTGATCGGAAGAAGGTCCGATTAATCGGAGACCAGTCCGATTGATCGGAGACATGTCCGATTGATCGAAATTTAGTCTAGAGAATTCTCTGGAGGATATTCCGATTGATCGGAACATGGTCCGATTGATCGGACTGACCCCTTCCGATGGATCGGAAGACTGTCCGATTGATCGAAAATATGTCCAGTGGATTTTCAAGGTTACTGGAACAATTTTCGATTGATCGGAACTTCTGTCCGATTGATTGGAGTCCTATCGAAGCCAACGTCCGATTGATCGAAGATCAATTGGAAACTGCTGTTTGAGCTGTTTTAATTACAGCAGCTTCCACCTCTTTAATTAGTCTAACTTATCATGTTTTTCATGGAGTTCTAAGACTAATGATGATGACTAAAGGTATACCAAGTTGGTGCAAGTCATCTAAGAGGTTAAGGGTTAGGTTTTGGTCAAGGTTAAGGCACACCAAGGCATCACTTTTACCTGTTTCAATCTTCCTTGATGCAGCAGGGCCACTTGAGTCTTCGATCTCCGTCTTCATTAAGCTCAACCGACACTAGACCCACTGACCTAAGTGATTGACAAACAAGGTGCACTAGTATGCCACAGAAAAGTGTACTAACATCAAGTAGATCTGCTGCATCAAGGAAGAAGAATCAGGTAAAAGAGATGCATTCGTGATGCCTTAACCTTGAACTTATCCAAAACCATAACATCTAGATGACCGTGACTATTAGGCATACATTTAGTCATCTTAGATTGGCCTTAGGTGTTCCAAAAGATCACCTAAAGGATGGCCAAAAGGTTGCATCAACTGCTGTAAAACATAACAAAAAAAAATCAGGATTTCATACATTAGACTGGTCAGCAGAAGGCCAAAAAGGGATAGCGTGCAAATGTAAAGGGCTTGGCCTAATTCGACCAGTTGCCCTACTGGTCGGCAACCGACCATTTTGGGACAACGTGTTTTTCACATCCTAGGCCAATATTCGACCGGTCGCCCGACCGGTTAAGGACCCCAGTTCGACCGATCGTTGAGAGGTCTGACCACTTAGAATATATCCATTAAAGATTGAAGCCACTATTGTTGGAAACCATTAAAGACTCAATTCCTAACTCTAGTAAGGCATCTTTCTTGTGATTTAACACAAGAATAGAGCATTTCAAGCTCAAGAAGAAGATGACCTTTACCCTCTTTTGATCTCTAGAATTTAGATCAAGCATAATGGTTATATTTATATCCAAAGCTCTATGATGAGATCTTTGTAGGTGAGCAACTCTAGGCAACCCATTCCCCTTAGTTGTAGAGTTCTTAAACCTACCCTCCTATCACCTTGGGCATCTCAAAGGCATCATATTCAAGGCGTTTGATCAAGTGTAGTTGAGGCATTGGTGATGCAGTGGCAACACGATCAGGGGAGCAAAGGGTAGATGATTGAAGCATGGGAGAGCGGAGATCAAGCAACCCAAAGCGGCGCTGAATAAGGGGATCATCCGATAAGTAAAGTTGTCATTTGTTGAGAGTCCATCCACTCATAAAGTTTGTTTATCAAACTCGATCTAGGGTCGTTTGTTGATCATTGGCTTGTTAGTTGAGCCTAAAACTCTAGGACATTGGCCGTTCCTTGGCACGTTAGTCAGCCTAAAGTACTAGGGGCATTTAGCGCTCCTTGGCTCATTTTTCAGGCTTAAATAGAGTCTCCAGGGGGTAGCCTCCGACACGGGAGTGAACGTGCGTCAATTTGAGAGTTAGCCTTATCTAAAACTCCTTTATGGTTGAGAGGTGAACCGGTAAAACCTTCGTATAAAGGTTGAGAGGTGAAGCTCATTTAAAACCTCTGATAGTGAATGTCGGTGTGCTCAATGGGGTTAAGTACTTGAACTGGGAGTGGAGTAGACCCAAAGTCGAACCACTATACATGCTTGTGTTTATGATTGAATTGAGCACATTGATATCTTAGCAATGTATATTTAATTGTTTAATTATGAATGCTTGATTAAGATGTATGCTAGGCACTAGACAGGCACATCCACACACAAGATGTACTTTCATTAAGTTGTGTAGACTTGAGCTCATTGATCCATTCTCATAGTCTACATAGGTTGCGTAGATTAGGAGCTTGATTTGTTTAATCATTTGATTATCTATACATGATTAGACTAGGTAGCTTATTGCTTAAACTATATGCTAGTCTTGTGATTGGACCCACTTTGGCTTGGAAGGCGAAGTGTTATTTGTTTACTTAGTTTAAATTGTTAAATTGCTTTAGTAGGTGAAAATATCCCCCCTCTAGGACTTAACTATAATACTAGTTACTCTACAAGCTTCGGCACACATATGCCTATACAAGTGTGTCGATCCAAAAAGGCATCCTAGGCTTGGAAGAATGTTTCACTCTCTTTCACAGAAAAATTCGTTATAGTTCGTCTTAGGGAGTTTGTCGTATGCACTAGGAAAAACTTTTTCAAGAATTCCTGAGTCATCTCATTCCATGTAGTTATGGATTTAGGTCGGAGAGAGTGGAGTCATGATTTAGCTCTCTCTTTAAAGGTAAACAAAAATAACTTAAGTTTGGTCGCATCCTCAGTGATATTATTATATTGCAAAGTAGTTATGACCTCCTCAAATTCCTTAAGATGTAGATATGGGCTCTTGGAGTCTAGCCCATGGAACTTTAGCAAAAGCTGGATCACGCTTGGTTTAAAATCAATATTTCTAGCAATGTTTGGGAAAACTATGTAAGATGGTATGCTAGCTCTAACGGGTTGTAGGTAATCACGTAATGTCCTAACTGGAGGAGCATTATGAACCTCGTTTTCTCCTTCTTCCTCTTAATTTAGATTTGGGTTAGGAGTAGGAGGATTCATCAAAGGTGTTTGTTAATTGTCAGTCATTCCTCCCGAACTCTCAACCTTTTGCAGATACATCCTAACACGTTTTTGAATTTCAAGTCCTTTAACTAGACCTCCTTCTCTTTGGAGACACCTTGTGTGATCACGTTCCCAATGGGACATAAACCACACAAACTCTCAATCTACACTAAGTCCTAAATCTAAAAGAAAAATCTGAGAAACTGAAATTAAAAAGAAAAACTAAGAAGGATATTACCAAGTTCGCTGATCTAGTGTTAATAAAAATCTTACATAAAAAAACTGAAAATCCTAACTGTTGGAACTAGAAAATGGGACACGATCACATTTTTCAGTGTAAAGGGTGTTTTGTTGCTCTGGGGTTCTGAGTAATAGAAACATTTATAGACAATCACAAGCATTCACAAAAGTACACAAGAAGAGATATTGCAAGGCGAATTTTATTCCAGAGATCCTGAGATCTTGTACTTTCCAGGCCATGATCTGGCACGAGCCCTTAATTACATCGAATGATCGATGACCCTTGATTAAAAGGCAAAAGACTAGTCAGCAAGGACTATGGTCTTAGAGTTTGTGGTCGTAGAGACCTGTATTTGTTTTGCTATGTACTGAACCATCTTTGTATTAGCCAGATGTCTATGTCCCATGTTTTGGCCGAAGATCCTGACTGAGACTATCAGGGTTTATGACTAAGATGGATGACACTAGGCCCGCGCCTGTTAATGTAGGGACAGGTGACCTCGGGAAGTCCATTTTACAGTTGTGTGTACCTGCGTAGCCCAACCGACAGATACCGTTTGAATGGGTAGGGCATCGACTGTTGTGTTGCGGCAGTTCACAGCAATTATTTTGTAGAGAATCGAAACTCTTTGATATGGTTTATCGTTATAACCATAGTCCCGTTTGTCAATATTTTGACCCAAATCGAGTCAAATCTTTATGGTAGATATAAATGACGACATATTTGCATAGTTCTGGATGCTGGCGGCGTCTTTCTGGGAAGTCGTTTCCTTCAATACATCGAATCAGGTCGAACCTCGAAGATGTGCAATTCTGCTCATTTTAGAGATCTCGGAACATCTATTTGACCATTTCATTGCGTCCGCAACGCTCGAAATACCCACAATAGGCTCAAACGGAACTTGAAAACACTTTAAATTGAGTCCAGAGCACCCGTAAACATTTTGGTAATTGGCTGATTTTTTGGGTGCGTGGGACTTATTTTACGGGTGCGTGGGCTCCAACGCACCTAAAAATTAAAATACCGGATTTTGATGAATTTAAGGGTGTGTGGAGCATTTTTCGGGTGCTTGGGACCAAATTTGCAAGTCTGAACTTGGTCAAATTTATGGACGCGTGGGACCCAAATTTATGGATGCGTGGGCCATTTTTTGAGTGCGTGGGAGTCCGATGCACTTGTTTGATTTATGTCAAATTAATGGACGCGTGGGACCTGAATTTATAGACGCGTGGGCCATTTTTCGGGTGCGTGGGACCTGTTTTCTGGGTGCATGGCCACACTTAGGGATTTCTTAGAATTCGGACCTGTGGGGCGAATGCTGTCGATCGGAGGAAATTTCGGTGACCGGGAAGGGTTTCCGGCCATTGGAAAAAGTATTCCAGCGAGGGTTTCTGGCGGGAATTTCGAATTCCCAGAGGATCGCAGCTCTCTGTCTCTGAAGAATCGTGAAAATGAATCGTTGGAAGGGGTATTTATAGCCGAAAATGCCGGATTTCCGCCAATGAGGCGCTGCCACGTGCCACGCACCCCCAAAATACCCTCAACGCACCTTAAATTGAAGTGCTAAGTCCGACGCACCCAGAAATGATTTATGAAAATATCTGATTTTTTGGGTGCGTGGGACTTAATTTACGGATTCGTGGGCTCCAACGCACCTAAAAATTAAGTCACTGATTTTTAATTGAATTAATGGATAAGTGGGGCATTTTTCGGGTGCGTGGGACTCCGAAATGCCTCTACAATGACGGATATCAAATGGGTAAAATTTAAGGGCGCGTGGACCCATTTTTAGGGTGCGTGGGGCACCAAAATACCCTTAAATGGAAATCCTGAAATCTGTTAAATTTAAGGGTGAGTGGAAAATTTTCGAGTGCATGGGACTTCGAAATGCCTTAAAATGAATTCTTGTTTTTAGTGATTTTTCGGGCGAGTGGGGTACCCGAATTTATGGGTGCGTGGAGACGTAAATAGGAACTCCACTATTTGGTTTTAAATTTTAGGGGGTTTGTGGGGCCCGTTTGATCGTGAAATCACATGCACTGTTCATCATAAATCACAAAGAAGTTATGGGTTCGATTCCGGACGGTTCTGATTACGGTGATTGGCTGGGCCCGCTGGAGATTTCAGCCAAAATTGGCTAAGAAAATTTTGTAAATCTCCGTTTCGGGTGCACCGGAAGGCGTTTTGCGTGATTCTTTTGGGGGTAAATGGCTATTTTACTTATTTTAAGGGCCCCTACCTTTTGGGACCCCAACAGATGCCCCTCCGGTGGGTCGTGACGGGCGCACGATCGTTTGGTGCGGCGCACTGGACCTTTTGGGTCCCTACTATAAATAGAGAAGATAGCCTATTCTCGTTATTTCATCATTTCTCATTGGATTTTTCCAGGCCCTTCCCACGCACCTTTTTATTCGCCAACGCACCCAAAAATTACCTCCAACGCACCTTTTTATTCCATACGTACCCTTTAATTCAAGGCAAAATGACTTTTCGGGTGCGTGGAGGCTCATGCACCCAGGAATTCGGACTTCGAATTGTGAAACTTTTAGGGGTCGTGGGGTGTCACGCACCTGGGAATTTTGAACTTTGGGAGAATCTTCGGATTTTAGAGTGCGTGGGGGCCCACGCACCCTTCGTTAAAACATGGAGGGTTTTGGCCCCTCACGCACCTCAAAATTGGGTTTTGAATCGATTTTAAGGGTGCGTGTGGTCACACGCACCTAAACAATGGACTTCACAAAAATATCATATTTCATGGGTGGGTGGGACCGCACGCACCCTTCGCCTATATTTTATAGGTGCGTGGGACCTCACGCACCCTTCGTCGAATTTATTGGAGGGTTTTGCCCTTCACGCACCTGAGAATTGAGTTTTGGACTTCTAAAGGGGGTGCATGGGACCTCACGCACCCTGTCTTCGGACTTGGTGAACTTTGGTCGCATTTCGAGGTGCGTGGAGTCTCACGCACCCAGATATTGATCCTGGCAGATATTGAAGATTATTAGGGTGCGTGGAGCCTCACGCAGCCATAAATTGCACTTGGTGGAATTTGGGATTTTTTGGGGTGCGTGGGGCCTCACGCACCTAGATTATAGGACTTTGTAATTTTGAAGATTTGCGAACTTTAATCTGATGATTTACTAAGTCTCTAAAGGGTATGAGCCCCTATACCTCTGCCTCGCATTTGCGTATATGTGACAGTTATTTTGAGGAGGCGTAGGTTCTCATACAATTAAAAGATTTCTAGATCGCATCATCTTCATGGGCAATCTGTTGAGCTCTTAATTGTGCATATTCTAACCCCAATTCATCACTCATTATGCATGCTTTTCATGATTTAAAGACTAATCTAATGCATGGATTTGTGATTGTAGGAATGAGAGGGAGACTTCACTAATTCATAATTAAAAGAGTTACTTTGTATGCATTGAAGATCAATAGAACAAGTGCCAAAAGGTGGAACAAAGAAGCAAGAAAGAAAGAGAAGAGATAAAGAAGAAAATCTGAAAATTTGTTCTTAGACCTTGTCTATAGACCGGTTCCTAGACCGGTCGCCAGACAGGTCTACAGTGTATTTTTTGGACTGTTTTTTCTCCTCTTAGATCGGTCGCTAGACCGGTCGCCAGACAAGTCGAGAGTAGTCCAGAAACCAAAAAACTCTGTGGACAGATTATGCATTTTTGAGACCTGGTCGTGCGACCGGTCGTCCATAGCTCAGACCGGTCGCTAGACCGGTCGGCCATGTGATTAAAACAGAACTTTCTATTTTCGGTACGGATTTCTCTGCGCAGTGCGTAAGTTTTACGCAAATTCTCGAATATTCTGAGGTTGCTCAGCCTCCCCACTATAAAAGGACACCTAAGGATCGTTCCTAGGGTATCTTAGAAGAGTTTAAGCAAGGTTGGAGGCGGCGGAAGTGGATTTCGGAGTTCCACAACTCCTTCTAGTTTGTTTTTGCTGTTTTTATGTTTTTCTTAGTTGTTTGTTTCCTTGGATCATGAACGGCTAAACCTCTTAGCTAGGGCTAAGAGGTGAAGCTTGTAGTGAATCTAAGATGTTTCAATTCGTGCTAAGATGGTTTTAAGATTGGTTTTAATGTTTATGAACAATGGTTGGAAGTTTATACAAGTTCTAAGTAGTTTTTCTTAGTCTTATGATGACTCATGGATGTTTGGGAGAATTACTTAAGTTCTTAATTGGTTTGTATTAGTCTAGACCTGTATGATCCGAGGAATTGGAGTACGCTCTAGTACTATGATCTTCGTGTGGGAACTTCCTACCAAAGTTCTACTTTTCTGAATTTCTATGCTATGTGGGACTGTGCATGTGATTTGAATCAAGTTCAAATCATGATTTAGCCTTGTCTTGTGAAAGGACTTGAGGATGGTTATGATTGTGATCTGAGTCTATTGGAATTAGGTAATGACCTATGTAATTGAAGCATGCTCAGCCTAGCTTGCATTGAGTGAATCATACACATGGTTCTTACATATGCCAGATAGTTTGGGTTAACAGCTCTATCATCCGGCTAGATAGATCTTAATATCGATTCTAGTTGAGAAAGTGAGAAACCACAGCGGATTGAACATCAAGGATTGCTACAAGTGGATCCTTGAACCCCTAGTGCTTTATTATAATTGTTTACCTTCAATTTAGTTCAAAGTTGTTACTTACATCAATCTCATACAAAATATGGTTGTTAGCTTTCAATAGATATTATTGGATGTGTTTGTGAATTCCTACACAAGTCCCTGTGGATCGACCTCGGTCTTACCGAGTTTATTACTACATCGCAACCCTACACTTGGGGAAGCGAACAAGTTTTTGGCGCTGCTACCGAGGATTTTGACTGTTTTTCACAGATTTCTGAAAATAGAATCTATTTAGGATTTTTAGGAATAGTTCTAACTTAGTTTATTTTGATTTATTTTTCTTTTTCAGGGATTTCTAGGAAGCTGAAGAAGATATAAGGATTTCAAGTGCCGAATCAGGTTCTATTTTTCTAAACCTTACTCTTCTCCTCCTATTCATTCCTATCATATTCATCTCTTGTAGAGTGGGTGGAGACTCCTTTTGGATCTCTGAAAGGAAGATCTTGTGCCATCTGGATTCCTATTGGTCAGCTCTGCCATCTTGGATCACCTTGTGCTCAAAGATTTCTTTTGTCACCTCTACTCCTCTTTTTTTATGCACTTTTTCTCAAAGGATTCAAAGAGTGGGTGGGGAGTTCTTTGAACCCCTATTGACCAGGAGAAATTGGTCTCTATCCTTGCTTCTGGCCTAGCCATTGCAAGACACCTTGTGCTTCGGTCCTAGAGAAGAGTAAAGAAGGGAAGGAAGAATTCGTTTCTCTTTTCGTTTCATATTTTTTTTTTTGGATTTGTATGCCACATTGGGCTCGAGATTCCAATAACCGACTCATTAGTAAAGGGGGAATAGTTGAAGGAATTGACAGAGAGCCACGTGCTAGGAGACATCTAAACTCTCCAATTTTATCTGAAAACATGGCTGCAAATCAACCTAATCCGATGGCCAATCCTAATCTCGGCCAAAACCAAACTGAAACGGGGGGAATGTGGTTGAAAATGTTCCCCGGCCAAGAACTTTATGTGATTTCTTGTAACCAGCAAGAGCGAGCACTCCCTCATGCATAGTTTTTCCAGAAAATGCGGGGAATGTGGATTTGAAACCGGGAGTGATCCAACTTCTCCCTAAATTCCATGGATTAGACAGTGAAAGTGCCTATCAACACCTTAAGGAGTTTGATGAGGTAATAACCACCATGCACTTTGCTAATGTGACTGATGATGTGGTGAGACTCAAATTCTTCCCTTTTACTCTTAAAGATAAAGCTAAAGGTTGGCTTCATGCATTAAGGCCAAGATCAATTGGTGCATGGATTGATATGCATAGGGAATTCATAAAAAAATTCTTCCGTACTCACAAAACAAACATGTTGAAGCGCCTTATCATAAACTTTGCCCAAAAGGAAGATGAAACCTTCTTCCAATGTTGGGAGAGGTTTAAGGACTTATTAAATGCATGCCCACATCATGGCTATGAAATTTGGCAGGTTATAAGCTTTTTATATGAAGGACTGACTTCACCCATGCGCCAATTTGTAGAGATGATGTGTAATGGGGAGTTCATGAATAAGGAAGCTGATGAAGCATGGGATTATTTAGAAGAATTGGCTGAAAATGCACAGTCTTGGGATACATCGAAACCAACAAATTCCAAGACTGGCCAACAAAAGGAAAAAGGGGAATGTATGTCTTATCGGAAGAGGATAGCATAAGTGCACGGGTGGCTAGCCTCACAAGAAAGGTCGAAGCCATGGAATTGAGAAAAGGAGAGACGATTAACTCCAATGACGTTGAAACTGTTTGTGAGATTTGTGCCGGAAATCAACATGCAACACAAGATTGTCCTGCAATCTCAACATTCCAAGAACAAGCAAATGCCATAAACAGTTATCAACGGCAATTTGGTGCTCCAAATGCAAACACGTATGATTCTAGTTGGAAGAACCATCCCAACTTCAGTTGGAGGAATGGACCCACTACGAATGCAAACAATATCCCTCAAGCTCAACCTTTACTAGGTCCATCCCTAATCATTACACCAAAAGCTACGCTAGAGGAGATGTTGGGTGCATTTATATTGGTTCAAGCTGAGTATAACAAGACTAATTCTCTGAAAATAGATGGGTTCATGCAAGAGCAATTGAAATTTAATCAAAATACAACTCAAGCCATTAATGACTTGAAAACGTCAATGGCTAGGGTTGAATCTCACCTCAGTGTTAGGGAGAAAGGCACACTTCCTGCCCAACCTCTTCCTAACCCAAGGACCCAATTTGAGATACAAGATGCAAGCTCATCCTCCCAACATATGGAGCATGTTCAAGCTATCACTACTTTGCGAAGTGGGAAAATAATTGATAAATCTAATCCAGTGAAGGCCCCACAGCCTAATGGTATGGAAATTTCCAAAGAGGATGATAACCTGAACAACACTCCACAAGAGAAAGAACCGGAAAGGCAATACAAGCCGGTTGCCCCGTTTCCACAAAGGTTGATTTCACCTAAACCTTTAGACAAAAATCTGGAAATTTTAGAGGTTTTCAAGCAGGTGAAGATCAACATCCCATTGTTGGATGCCATTAAACAAATTCCGTCATATGCTAAGTTTTTGAAGAATCTTTGCACGATAAAAAGAAAAATACATGTGCAAAAGAAGGCATTTTTGACAGAGAATGTAAGCGCCATTATAAATCACGGGATGCCCAAGAAATACAAAGATCCTGGTAGTCCGACAATATCATGCATAATTGGAGACTACCGGGTGAAGCATGCTTTACTTGATCTAGGAGCAAGTGTGAACTTAATACCCCTCTCGGTCTATGAACAATTGGGTTTAGGTGAATCAAAACCACCAAAACCACATTACAACTCGCTGACCGATCGATTCGTATTCTGAGAGGGGTGATTGAGGACGTTCTTGTCCTAGTTGACAAGGTCTACTACCCAGTGGACTACATTGTCTTGGACACACTAACCCATGGTTAATAGTGGCCCTCAAATTCCTGTCATACTTGGCCGCCCATTCCTACCTACATCAAACGCTATCATAAATTGTAGGAGTGGGGTCATACAAATGTCCTTTGGTAATATGACGATTGAGTTAAATGCTTTCAATGTTGACAACCAACAAGAGGATGAAGATGAAGAGGTCCACGAAATAAACATGATCAATTCTATTGTGGAAGATGTGTCTCTCTCAACTCCTTACCCCAATCACTTAGAAGAAGATGTGGCCTATTCTCTTGATAAGAATGTTGATGTGATAAGGGATGTAGTCACACCTTTCGAGTCGGTATCGGCATATCATGTTAGCCAAGAAAAGGATGTGGAAACAACACTTTACTGTACTGAGAAATCAATTCATATTTCCACACCTCTATGGATCATGCATACCGACCTCTACCAACCCTGGGATGATCCATACTTGCAAAATCAATGCCCAGGAAAATCTGAATGGAGACATATTCTTTCTGACAAATATGATGCTGTCTTCTCTTATACATGTGATGAAAACATTAATGAAACCACTGAAATTCCTTTTTGGAATTTTCAGTGGCTTATCTGGATCACTCACACACATGTATACTATAATGCAGGATATTGGATGACATTATTACAAAACCTTTTGATCCATCTAATGATTCTGCTTGACTTTATGCTTTTGGACGAACTGTTAGAATTGATCTCCTAGTCTGATGGAGGTATAGAGTAGTTAGGATTAGGATTTTGTTGCTTTTGTTTGCTTTTGCTTAGGTTTGTTAGAAGGAGGAAGAATTCCACTTTTCACTTTTTCAGGTACTCTCATTCCTCACTCCCTTTTATGTTCAAATTGCTCTCATGTTTTGCTCATTGCGCATCTTTTACATTGAGGACAATGCAAGATTTGGTTGGGGGGTGTAGGATCACTTGGATGAATCCAGCGTTTTGTAACATTTCGAGCAATTATGTAGAAAATTTTTAATTTTCCTAAAATTCAAAACTCTTTTGGAAAACTTTGTTTCTATGCATTCAAGATGATCTGAGCATAAGAGGAGGAGATATAAAGTATATGAGGTTGTATGTCTGGAACTTCTCATAGCATAATGGTTTTATATGTGAATTCCCCTAGTTATGTGATTGATAGAAAATTTGAATACTTTTACACCTAGTTCACATTACATGATTTTCATAAGTTGAAAAAATTATGTGATTTGTGGGTTAGCTAGACTTTGATTTGAGGTGCTGAGAAACCAGGCTGGGGTACTTTGTCCATCCTTGTCCATGGGAAAATAACGAAAGATATGGATTTCTAAAAATCCTATCTAATTTAAAAGAAAAAGGAAAAGGAAGGATGAAATTGGGAAAGATGGAAAAATGGTGGAAAATTTTCGATTAGGGCTACCTACTACCAACCGGGTGATGGTCTACCCGTAACCAAATCCGGAAATGGGACGTAGTGTGAAAGTCGTCGGAAGGACGGTAAGGCAAATTCCTGTCATTGGCTCGATGTGGCTCTATATACCTTGAGATCTATAGTCTGGTTGATTTGTGAAGAAGATAATCCTAAAAACTCATGAGATGAAGTTTCACTATGCACACTAGGTTGAAATTGTTCAAGTTCTTCTATTTTTCAACCAATCAGCAGGAATTTCATATGAATGCTTATCATGTTTTGAGGGTTTACGATTTCAACCTCTATCACCTAATTTCTCTGAATCTTACACTTGTGTGTCTTAGGATATATAGAAGAATAATTTCTAATAGAGAGAGTTGGGTTTTGGAGAATGGAATTGGTTTCACGCATTTTTTCCTCGGGACTAGCAAAATGCTAGTTGGGGGGTGTGTTGAGCTCTTAATTGTGCATATTCTAACCCCAATTCATCACTCATTATGTATGCTTTTCATGATTTAAAGACTAATTTAATGCATGGATTTGTGATTGTAGGAATGAGAGGGAGACTTCACTAATTCATAGTTAAAAGAGTCACTTTGTATGCATTAAAGATCAATAGAACAAGTGCCAAAAGGTGGAAGAAAGAAGCAAGAAAGAAAGAGAAGAGATAAAGAAGAAAATCTGAAAATTTGTTCTTAGACCTGTCTGTAGACCGGTCGCCAGACAGGTTGATAGACAGGTCTACAGTGTATTTTTTGGACTGTTTTTTCTCCTCATAGACCGGTCACCAGACAGGTCGAGAGTAGTCCAGAAACATAAAAACTCTCTGGACAGATTATGCAGTTTTGAGACCGGTCCAGTTTTGAGATCGGTCGTGCGACCGGTCGTCCACAGCTCAGACCGGTCGCTAGACCGGTCGGCCATGTGATTAAGACAGAACTTTCTATTTTCGGTCCGGATTTCTCTGCGCAGTGCGTAAGTTTTACGCAAATTCTCGAATATTCTGAGGTTGCGGAGCCTCCCCACTATAAAAGGACACCTGGGGATCGTTCCTAGGGTATCTTAGAAGAGTTTAAGCAAGGTTGGAGGTGGCGGAAGTGGATTTCGGAGTTCCACAACTCCTTCTAGTTTGATTTTTGCTGTTTTTATGTTTTTCTTAGTTGTTTCATGTTTCCTTGGATTATGAACTGCTAAACCTCTTAGCTAGGGCTAAGAGGTGAAGCTTGTAGTGAATCTAAGATGTTTCAATTTGTGCTAAGATGGTTTTAAGATTGGTTTTAATGTTTATGAACAATGGTTTGAAGTTTATACAAGTTCTAAGTAGTTTTTCTTAGTCTTATGATGACTCATGGATGTTTGGGAGAATTACTTAAGTTCTTAATTGGTTTGTATTAGTCTAGACCTGTATGATCCGAGGAATTTGAGTACGCTCTAGTACTATGATCTTCATGTGGGAACTTCCTACTAAAGTTCTACTTTTCTGAATTTCTGTGCTATGTGGGACTGTGCATGTGATTTGAATCAAGTTCAAATCTGATCTAGCCTTGTCTTGTGACAGGACTTGAGGATGGTTATGATTGTGATCTGAGTCTATTGAAATTGGTAATGACCTATGTAATTGAAGCATGCTCAGCCTAGCTTGCATTAAGTGAATCATACACATGGTTCTTACATATGCCAGATAGTTTGGGTTAACAGCTCTATCATCCGGCTAGATAGATCTTAATATCGATTCTAGTTGAGAAAGTGAGAAACCATAGCGGATTGAACATCAAGGATTGCTATAAGTGGATCCTTGAACCCCTAATGCTTTATTATAATTGTTTACCTTCAATTTAGTTCAAAGTTGTTACTTACATCAATCTCATACAAAATATGGTTGTTAGCTTTCAATAGATATTATTGGATGTGTTTGTGAATTCCTACACAAGTCCCTTTGGATCGACCTCGGTCTTACCGAGTTTATTACTACATCGCAACCCTACACTTGGGGAAGCGAACACAATCCTAGTGGTTAATTTAAGTGATGTTTCGAGCGTACCTTTGCATGCCTCTTCCGACCTTTAGACTTTACGTGACTGGCCTTATGTGCTTCTTCTCTTTCCCCCTCTTTTTATCGGGTTGCTATGTTTCTCAGATCGGTTTGTCAGTCTTGTTTTCCAGCAAACAATGGTCATAACTCGTGCTTCCTTACGCGCGGCCCAAGATTGTCTGCTGCGGCTTCTTGGCTCCCTAGATCATCCTAAGGCTTGGTCATCTCTCACAGCCCAGCACGATGAGGTGGCTGAGGTTCTAACCCGGCTAGGCGTAGACTCTCGCCCCATTCTGAAGGCTATCCGGAATGTCTCTCTCATGGCCTCCATTTCTGGTGAGCACAAGGAAGTTATCCTTGACTTCATTGGTGATTCTTCTTTTCCGGAAGAGTTGGCGATTCTTGAGGCGGCGGAGCCTCCTTTGGCCGCTTCTTTCCTGGCCCTATTGAGCCGGCTTCACTCCTTAAAGAGGGAGAAAAGGGAGAAGAGATGATTCCTGGCTTGGGCTGTCCCGCTGGCGGAGGCCGAGTTTCCAGACCGTCACGCCAGAATCTGGAGAACGTTCAGGGAGGCCTTGAGGGAATACGACAGACTCGCGATCGATATCTCTATCGTGAGGAACTGGACCAACGCCGAACACTTGAACTTCGACTTCGTGCAGCAATGCATCTCCTACTTAATGGACCTAATTTCTAAGGAAGCCCGGGTCCAGGCGAAGGTGGATGAGTTAAAGGCTCGGATTCTTCCGCTGCTGCAGGATTGAGATCTTCCTCTGTTCATGGGGGAAAGAGCCCCCACAATTTTGTGTATCTCATGACAGACACTTAACTTCTAACATTTAAACAATTGATACGACAATCCAAACACTTTAGAATTGTCTTTATGGTTGATGAATGATAATTACATCATTTTCTTTTTCTTTTGTCCTCTCTTGTTGGTATATGTGATGATGATGATGTCGTGGTGTGAATGTTGTCGCATTATTTCCTTCTTTTGCTGGTTTGAATGTGTTTTACCGAGGTCTTGATTGGCGCTTGCATTTTCGCTTGCCTGCTACTTTGTATCCCTTTGGATTTTGCGAATGTTGATTCCTTTCTGCGCGTATTTTTCTTTTCCTTGCTCTGAGCTATATTTAAGCTTCTTCCATGCCGTTACAGGTCGTAATGGCTAGTGATCCCTCACAAACTGGCCCTTCAGGCCCACCACTTACTCCGTCAAAGAGTAAGCGTGCAACTTCGAAGAAGGCTACTAGGCCGTCGGACCAGAATCCGCAGTGGTTGCTCCCTCCGGAGACGTTTAACTTCTATGAGAGTATCCTAACGCTATCCAAGGATATGCAACAGAGGATCCTCTGTGACTGAGTTTTGCCGCCGCCTCCAGACAGGGGCACACAAGAACAATGGGACGCTTAGTACGCTCCCCTGCGTAGCTTTCGGTCAAACGGGGCCGCAGGATCCGAGGACGGTGAAGTGAGTCCGTCGATTCCAGTGCAGACTGCCAGGCGTGGTCATCCGAAGCGAGCTAGCAAGGGTACCAAACAAGTGTACTTAGAGAACCAGGCCAAGTCCAAGTCTGATAAGATGAAAGTGGCCTGGTCTACTGTCAAGCTCGTCACCGCGCCGCTCATCATAAGGAACCCTTACACTCGAGAATACATTCAGTATTCGAAAAGTTACCAATGGCAGTGCTCGCTTCCAAGCATCGAACCGTCTGACATCTGCCGGAGCAATTCCTTCTACAGTGTTGATACTTGGACATCCGGCCTAGCACCATTTCTTAGCTGTTCCTTATCCAAGAATGGGAAACATCAGTCCATCCTTGGTGTAAAGGACATGATTTTCTTGGAGCCGAATCACAGTCCTCATCAGCCCTTCCCCAAGCATTATTTTGAGACCCTTCGCCAGCGGTTTCATCACTTAGGGGATACTGAAGTCTGGCTGACCGGAGTGTTCCGAACCCGCGGCCATCTGGTTCTCCATCCGGGTTATGAAGCATGGGTGAATTGTATCTTAGAACAGCACCGGGCCACCCTACGGGTAGTTGGTTTATATAAGGCAATCGAGGTGACGTCAAGCTATTTCTGCCGAGAGCCCTAGGTTTACAAGGGCTTCCTCAATCACTGGTGTTCCATCACCAACTCTTTCCACATGCCATGTGGTGAGATGAGCATCTCGCTCTGGGACCTTAACCGGATAGCAGGCCTCCCGATTCATGAGAGAATTTATGATGAATGGGTCCCGAGCGATGATGAGTTGTCGCGGAAGAAGAAGGGCATCAACGAAGGCTTCTTTTCTAAGGCCTGTTACAAGTTTTTCGCAGAGCTTCCTCAGTTCTGGGGCTTCAAGGACAAACTTTCGTTCGAGGATTGACTGGTCTACTTCAGCCACGGTTTGAAGTAAGTGCTTCATTATGAGTCGTACATCGCTATTTTGTTGTACCTTTCTTTCTTCTGTTAACATCCTGTTTCTTTTCCTTTAGCTTGGACTACGCGGTTTATGATGAAGGCCGTGGGGATAAGGCACTCTTGGAGAAACGAATGAAAGAGAACTTCCCCCTCCCAATAGGCTCTCCCCCACCTATGAGCTAGCCGGCTTCCTAGCCTATTGGCTCAGCTGCGTAGCCTGCCGAGTTCAAAGTAAGCGGATAATATAAGGGTATCATGCTTTGCCATCGCAGGAGCTCTGGCGAACGGCCATCGGTATGCGTTAGCTCCAGTGGTCCTGTGCTCCATCTATCGGGCATTTGGCTACATCATCAGCAATAAGGAGCGTGCTGCTTACGAGATGAACTCGGCCTACTGCGGGTGGCATTTCTTCTCTGGCTGGCTCGGGGTATACTTCCCCTGGGTCTACGGTGCGCGGCGTGGAGATTATATCAAAGAAGGAAAGCTTCCGCTGCATTTCTTTCTTTCAGAAGAAGATGATTGGTCATAACTTGACCACTATTGAAGAGAGCATAGCACGGTTCGATGACGTCTATTTCTATCATTTCTCCGGTACCCAAAGCAGAGAATCGATCCTGTGCATAGACGACGATAGCATTGACTACTACGAGAGTTCCTTCTTGACTGCGATTCGTCCGTCGTCGTTGCCGCTTCATGAGGGGTTGGAATTCTGGAGGGAACCCTACTATCCCAACCGCTTCAACCGTCAATTCGGGTATGACCAAGGGTTGACCGAGACATTGGAACTGGTGACGCGCGAGCAACGAGTGTACGGCGTTGGGCCCATCCATTAGAAGTGGATGTGGCGGCAACTCATGTTGACCGGGGACCGGTTGTTCTTTCGCCATCTCGGGGACATAGTGCTTCGCCAGGGCTTCTTTCAGGATGGATGAGGTGGTGGGCTCACCAGTATGCGCTGGTTCGAAATAGAATGCTTGTCACAGAGCCCATCTTCGTCACGCCTCCTGTTGTTACTCCCACTCCTGCTAACGAACTTGGTTACGTATCAGAAAATCTTCATCAGCCTGCGGTGCCAGGCACGACAAGACTGCAGACCTCCCTGAATGTAGTGATCGACCACAAAAAAACCTGAACATACTTTGGAAGGTTGGGTCGCTCATGGGGAGAAATGTAACACTAGAGGGGCCCGAATTCCCACCCCTTGGGCCCATAGATGAGTTGCCTGAAGAAGGCGATGCTCTGAGAGGGGGAAATGAAGGTGATGATGATGAAGGAGATGACATGGGCGAGGCTAGGGGTAATGATGATGATGACGCTGCTGAGGGCGATGGTGGTAGAGGCGGGGGTAACGAGGATGTTAATGGTGGTGATAGAGGAGGCAATGATATTATGGGTGGTGCTGGTGGAGGTGAGGATGATATGGGTGGCAACGAAGGTGGGGGCTATGATGGTGATGATGGTGATGATGATGGTGGTGATGATGGTGGTGATGGTGATGAAAGGGTACCGACTGAGCGCACTGGTCCTCGGGTGAAAACTGCCCTTAATCTTCCTGTAGCCTGTCGGGGCAAGAAGATAAAGGATTTGTGGAAATTGCACAAAGTCGAGTGTTCACGGAGACGACTCTCCGAAGAGATCGGTGGCGCTCCGGCTGATAGTTCAGTAGAGGCCAGGGAGGAGGGTGAATTGAGCTCTCAGGCCAACTTAAGTGAAGGCCACCATACCGGGAAGAGCAACAAGAGTGAGCCAATGTATGAGAGGTCTGTCCCCGAGGAGAACATGGGAGAGATCTTTATGGACCTGGATGATGACGCACCCGCTGAATCCGTCCTTCCTCCTGACCCTCCTGTGGCAGAGGCTGAAGCTAGTCAGAGCACAGTTCCTGAAGCGATTGTCACTGCTGCAGCGGAAGAGATTGCAGTCCCTACTATCGAATCAAGTGCGCCTGAACCTGCTGGGAGCTCCTCCTTCTGCTCCTCCTTCTACTGAGCCATCATCAACCGAACCTATCATGAATGCCCCTGCTGTCGTTGTACCATTGCCAGTTAAGCCTGCCGTCTAAGTTCCTCCTGCTGTTGGGCCAACCTCTGATGCCAATATTCCTGAGGTCGTGGTGCTATCTCCTCCAGAATTACCTGCACCATTGGCCGAGGGAGTAATGGAACCTACCCCAGTGTCATCCATGCCCACTGCCTCATCTAGTGCTCTTGTTGTTGGCATTCCTGAAGTTGCTGGTATATTACTTGCTTCTACTATCTTGATTGCTTCCTTTTCTGATGGTGATTTCCCTGTACTGACGTTTATCATTCTCTTTGTTAGCAACCGCTTCTGCCAACGCCCCAGCATCTGCGGTCTTGCCAGAGGTATTCATTTCATCTCTTTGCGGCCTGTCGAGGACCAAGGCGAATCTTCTGAAGGGCCTTCTGTCTAATATTACCGACTCTTTGAAGAATGAGGATGAATGGCCTATCTTGGATGAAGCACTGCAGGCATTAGGACTCAATGCTGCCTGGCTCGGGATCGACCTATCTTCGGTAGTCGGTCATGTGGCTGAATTCAAGGAAAGGGTGGCTCGAGTGAATGAGGCGAAGAATCTCCAAGTTGACCCTTCTGTCGAGGAAAAGCACGGTCATCTATGATCCCTTCTTCCGAAACTCGAGTTACATGAGGCAGGCGTGGCTGCAGTGAGGAAGGACTGGCAGGTCGTTGATGCTGGGTGTCAAGAGGCCACTGAACGTCTGGCGGAGCTAGATAATGAGATGGTTCGGCTGCAAGCTGAACCTTCGATTGTCCATCTCAAATTTTCGAAGCTTAGCGGTCAAAAGGTTCGTCTGCAGTCCTCTCTTGATCAACATGAAGCAGAGCATAACGTCGTGAAGGCTCAAGTTGCAGAGTTGGAGCAGTCTCTCCAGACATTCCTAACCCTGCCCAAGTTTTGGCTGAGGCTGAAACAGCGCGGAAGGTGATTGAGGAATCTGCAGCAAACTTGTTAGACCAGTGTTTAAAAACTTTAAACAGTTGAGCTGTAAAGACCTTCATTCGTAATTTTAAAACACATTGTAATAGATAATGTATCAATATGTATACTATTGCAGTTTTGGATTCATGCTGTGTTTTCTAGGTTATTTACAATTTTTGAGTTTTGAATGATTGAGCTATTTAGGAAAGAGCGTCCCCTTGTTAGGACCCAAACCTATGCTTGTGTGAACAAGGATGTGATCGAGCCTTAGTTAGGGGCTTATCCCCATTCTTGATGGTCTTGAAAAGGGCGGGGTGCCATATTTGACGTGTCTTGAGTCTTAACGACGTTCTGATACCTGTGGGAGCACAAAAATAGATGATTAGTACTTTGATTTAACCATTATGTGGTATCATTTCTTTTCGGTACCTACTTCATTACATTTTCCCTCTAATGGGGTGTTTACAAACTATAATGATAAACTTGCGTTAAGTATAATATCTTTTAAAAAATCGACCATTCACCAGTGAACTGATGCCCTATCCTTTGCAGTCTATTACCCGATAGGCTCCATTAGAATACACTTCATCGATGATACACACCGGATCCCATTTCGGATCGAATTTACTCTTGGGACCTTGAGCCAGTGCCGGACGTTTCATCATTAGTACCAAGTCGCCCCTTTTGAACGACCTACCACGGACTCGTTTATCGTATGAGGCTGAGATTTGTTTCTGATATATTTCAAGTCTTTGCTGAGTGGTGAGTCTCTTTTCATCTAGATCATCTAGCTCAGCCATTCTGATTTTAGCGTTGTACTCGGTCGTCAAGGAGTGTCAAAGAGCGATTCGTAGTGACTCCACTTGTATCTCCATCGGGATCACAGCTTCTGTACCGTACACCAACGAGTAAGGTGTAGCTCGAGTGGCGATGCGGTGCATGATCCTGTATGCCCATAATGCTTTGGGTAATCGTCTATCCCAGTCTTTCTTATTCTCTGCCACTGTCTTTTTTAGAATCTTCACGATAGTCTTATTGAACGCCTTGGCCAGCCCATTCGCAGGAGGATAGTAAGGCGATGAATAGCAATGCTTGATCTTGAACTTTACGCATAGCTTATCGATAGCGGCATTTTTGAAGGGCGTTCCGTTGTCGGTGGTGATTCTTTCGGGAACACCATGTTGATATAATATGGAGTGACGAATGAAGCTTTCGACGTGTCTGGCTTTCACATTTCTTAGGGCAATTGCTTCAGCCCATTTAGAGAAATAATCGGTTACAACAAGAATGTATTGGTGCCCCTTAGAGGATGGCGGACTAATCGGTCCTATCACGTCCATGCCCCAGGCGGCGAAAGGCCAAAATATTACTGATTGATGTAACTCTTCAGGTGGCGAGTGTATTATATCTGCATGTATCTGGCATTGATAACACTTCTTAACATATTCTATCGCATCTTTTGTCATCGTGGGCCAATAATATCCCATGTGTCGGACACAGTGATGTAAGTTCTTGCCCCCTTGGTGATTACCGCACTCTCCTCCGTGAGCTTCCTTCAATGTGGCATACGCTTCATCTTGGTCCAAGCAACGTAACAAGCATTCCCTCATACGAGTGCTTGTAAAGGACGTCATTCTGTATTATGAATGAACCAGCGCGTCTTCTGACCTGCGTGCGCATCTTGGGCTCTTCTGGTAAAAATCCATACTTCAAGTAGTCGACGAATGACCTTCTCCAGTCGTTTTCTTCTGTGATTTCGAAGCAACAGATGGGATTCACGCTTGATTCACCGCCACACAATACGGTTGTTGGTAGGATCCTTCTTTCTTCGATCGTTACTTGAAGTGAGATGCCTCCAGGATTAGCCAGAGCAGCGGCCAGACTTGCCAATGCATCGGCCTGTACGTTCTCCTGCCTTGGTATATGTGAAATGCTGCTGTTACAAAACTTGGTCGAACAGCGATTGCACTTGGTGGCAGAAAGGCGACAACTCATGTTTGCAAACCTCATATTCTGTCGTCAGCTCTCCGATGACTAGGCTGGAGTCACCATAGATTTGTATTGCTTTGATATGCATCTCGAGGGCGAGTTTTAGTCCGATAATGAGGGCTTGATATTCTGTTTCAGTTGTTGGTACAAGCTGGCATGATCGTAAACGAGTAGGGCAGCAAATCTCCCTGCGGGCTGATAAATATAACTCCCGCTCCTGCCCCGGTTGACCTAGAGGCTCCGTCGAAGTACATCTGCCAGAGTCGTGGTTCTTCGATCATCATAACCTGGTCATTTGGGAGGTCACATTCCATTTCTTTGCTGCTCGGGACTGGGTGCGCAGCGAGAAAATCTGCAATCGCTTGTCCTTTAATAGCTCAGGCTGGGACGTATGTGATGTCGAACTCAGAGAGGAGAAGGGCCCACTTAGCTAAGCGCCCAGATAGCATAGGCCGATTCATAAGAAATTTGATCGGGTCCGCCTTGGATATCAACGTTATTTGGTGCGAGAGGCAGTAATGCCTAAGTTTCTTCACGGCGAAAATGAGAGGAAGACAGGTCTTCTCGATCACTGAATAATTAAATTCGGCCCCCACCAATGTGCGGCTCAAATAATACAGCGCGTTTTCCTTCCCTTCCTCGTTCTTCTGTGCTAGGAGTGCCCCTAGTGAGTTATCACCTATTACGATGTATAGAATTAACGGCTTACCCTTGATCGGGGCGGCGAGGACTGGAGAATTCCCAAGCATTTCTTTTAGTGAATCGAAAGCCTTCTGGCAAACGTCATCCCATTCAAACTTAACGTCTTTTTTGTTGAGGTGGGAGAACGGCTGACAACGACTAGCCAAATTCGAAATGAATCTCCTTAGATATGCCACGCGGCCTTGAAAACTCTTCAACTGTTTTAAATTCTTGGGAGGTGGCATTTCCCTGATGGCCTTAATCTTGGCTAGATAGATCTCTATGCCCCTGTGTCTGATGACAAAGCCTAGGAATTTGCCGGACGCGACCCCAAACGCGCACTTTAGTGGATTCATACGGAGACTCTTCTTGCGCAACCGCTGGAATACCTGCCTTAAGTGTTCTCTGTGATGTTCATGATCGACTGACCTTACAACCAAATCATCCACATAGCATTCAATGTGTTTGTTCATCATATCTTAGAATATAACGTGCATTGTGCGCCGATACGTTGCCCCTGCGTTCTTTAATCCGAAGGGCATTACGCGATAACAGTAGATGCCGAGAGTTGTGCGGAAAGCCGTAGCTTCTTCATCGTCTGGGGCCATGCGAATTTGATTATATCTTGAATACCCATCCATGAAGGACATTACTGCATATCCTGTTGTGCTGTCAATCAATAATTCTGAAATTGGTAAAGGAAAGTCATCTTTGGGGCAGTCTTCATTAAGATTCCGGAAGTCAACGCAGACTCGGATCTGTCCACTCTTCTTCTTGACTGGCACAATGTTTGAGATCCATCAGGGGTATTTCACCTCTCGAACGTATCCGGCCTGAATTAGTTTCTTGATTTCTTCTTCGATCTTAGGTATAACATCAGGATGAAACCGTCGCTGTGGTTGCTTCACTGGCTTCTTTTCCTTCATGATACTCAGCTTGTGTATGGCGATTATCGGACTGAGCCCGGGCATTTCTAAATATGTCCAGGCAAAGAAGTCCTTATTCTCCTTCAATAGCTGTATGTATCTCTCTCTTTCATCTCCCGTGACGTTTCTACTCAAATATGTATTCCTGGGTTCTTCGAGGGTGCCTAAATTCACCTCTTCAAGTTCATCAATCGTCGGTTGTCCACCGTCTTCTAGTTGCACGGGTGCGACACTTGGCTGGATCATGTCGATAGAATCTTGTGACTGAATTTCTTCTACCGGGCCAATGGTCACCATGTTTACACTTGCCTTGTTTCCTAGACCTTCTCTGTTTCTGTATACTTGCTTATATTCTTCAAATGGAGCTAGCAGTCTTTTCTTTGTGTCTGAACCTTGACCGAGGAATCCCATATTCCTCATAATCTTTCGGTTGGCTCTGCTATATCTCTTCTTTTCTATCGGTCGAGGTTGGGTAGATCCCCTTCCCTCTTTTCTCTCTTTTGATGGTACCGGCTGGCTCGGCCTTGAGTGAAACTTGATATCTTTCTGGGTAATATCTCTTGACGGCACGATGAATTGGCTTGGAGCTTTCGGGAATGGCTTGATTCTTCCTATCTTGGGTACTGGCATATTGAAGCTGGACTTAAGCACACTCATATGTTGATCTGAGATCAGTTTTAACACAGACTGCCCTGGCTAACGTAGATGTTGCGGTACCAAATAGAACTTCTTCGTAATCGGCTGAGGGTGATTTTCCAACTGATATCGGGGTCTCCCCTGGGTGATGGGCTAAGGTTTACTTTTCTGCACAAACTTCTCAATTTGGGGTTTTGCCCCTTGCCCTCTCTTTACTACATCGTGCTTCTTATTGGTCTCACCGCTACCGGATAAGTTGTAATATTTTGCATCGGCCAAAAATGACTCAGCTATTGTGTATGGCTTCGGATCTGCCGCTACCCTGTACTGGACCCCTTCTCTGCTATATTGAAGCATTGATGATACGTCGAAGGGATTATGCGATTTTGATGGAGCCAGGGCCTTCCTAAAAGGAGGTTGTATGTTGTAACTGCGTCGATCACCTAACATGTTACTTTCGTTGTCAGTTCTTCGATATCTAACATTACCGTGATTGATCCTAGTGTACGCTGACTGTCTTGGTTGAACCCTTGAATCATCATGAGGCTCGGGCATAGTGTTGATTACCTATAATTCAGCTTTTGTAACGTCTTCAATGGCATAATATTTATGGTAGACCCATCGTCCAACATGCACCTCTTGACCTCGGTATCCCTGATTATTCCTGTGACCATTAACGGGCGATTGTGGTCTATTGATTCGATCGTGCGGTCTTCTTCTGAGAAAGTGATTGTTAAGAGATGGTTGGCAGGCATGACTTGTGACACCGGTATATACCACTCCCAAAATTTGTCTGTATTATTTATTTCTTCTTCTATCTCTATCACCATGGCCTCCCTGGCTTCACTGTCAAGTAAAGCATTGATTAACATATCTCTGTACACTTTTGAGAGACATAAAGCATCGTATATGCTTAGGCTGGCGGGAACCTTCCGTAAGTACGACACAACGTCATACGCCACTGATCTTGGGCTTGGTTGACTGGTCGTAGCTTCGACGACCTTCTCTTTAGATTTCTGCATGCGAGGTCTCTCTTGTAATCTGTCAGGGGTATCGTCTTCTGGTATCGGGTCGTCTGGTCTCGGAGGGGTACGGTCAGGCATTTACTTTCCTGATCGTAAGATGACCACGTCAACCTCTTCCTCGACTGCTTGCGGGATCTCTTCGGTCGGTGCCTGTTTAGTGAATGACACCATTCTGCAATGCGCCATGTCTGTTGTGGGTCGCGCCTGCCCTCGTAACATTTCTCTCCTCCCTCTTCTCCTGTTCTTTCTTCAGTTAATGAGCCTCCGTCTGTTCTCGAGTCCTTCCTTGCTGCTGACTAGAGTCCATGGTTCATTCGGCTCAGGGAATGGAGTCGGTTGGTTGGTTTCACCTTCTATTGGGATCGTTGAAATTGCCCCGGCTGTCTCATTTGCCGTCGTAAGTACCTTCATGCTAATGACCCCTTGATTGATCAATCGCTGTATTCTTTCTTTCAGGGAGAAGCATTCTTCTGTCTGGTGGCTGATGCATCGATGATATTTGCAGTACTTGGGGTCATTTATTCGTCCGACTTCATGGGGACGGACAGGTTCTGGTAGATGTATCAAGCCTTCTTCGATCAATTGTTCTATGATCGGAACTAGATCAGTCATATCGAATGTATATGGGCCGTTCACCCTTTCTCTCTCGTCTATTGATACACGTTTGGGTACATAGGGCTTTTTACTCTTGTCTTATATAACTGTTGTCCTTATCTCTGGCCCATGATCGGCAGCGGGAGGTTTGCGGTCCCTCTGGTCCCTACTTTTGTCGACCTGGTGAGTCTCTACTACCCTTCCCACCTCTCTTCTGTCTCTCAGGGTCTGAAGTTTACCCGGGATGCTGCTGCTTCCTCCACCAGATGCGCTTTCGTTGCCAGCTCACAAAAGGAATTGAAGGTATTGCCTGATAAGCCATACGAGATCATCGGGTCTAGGGCCCTTAGACACATCTTCATCTGCTCTCCTTCGATGGGTAATTCGCGACATTGAGCCGCTGTGGTCCCCATCGGTCGATGAACTTCTCGACTGGTTCACCATTTCTCTGTCTGACCATTGCTAGGTCTGTTAGCGAGATCTCTCTCTCAGTCGCGAAGAATTTCGAGATGAAGGTGTCCTGCATTTGCTCCCATGTCCTTACAGAGCCGGTAGGTAGCGACATATACCATTGAAAGGCTTTCCCTGTCAGGGTAGATCTAAATAGCCGCATGCAATACTGCGGGACTGCGGACCAATTTCCTAACGTAGTCAAGAAGTGGGTGATGTGCTCTTCCGGCGAACCTCTGCCATCAAACTTTTCGAAGTCCGGGCATCTGAAATTGGTCGGGAATGGTACCTCTTCTACCTCTAGTGGGTATGAGACCCGATATTTGTAGCTGCCTCTCCTCTCTTTCTCTTTTTCATGCTGCATCATATGGGCTATTGTTTGGGATAACTCTTCTCGTGATACGTGAGATGTGGAAAGCAGCGCAAGTCCTATTGGGGCGACCCTGAGTTGGACGTGCGGTTCAGGCTCAGCCGTACCTTTTGCTGCCCCTTGAGACTCCTCTGCCGACTGACGGGTGGGTGGCGCGATACTTCTGGTGGCATTCTGCGCTATCAGAGTGGTCAAGGCTTCTTGGATAGCCCTCATTCGATCGTTTGTCTCGCTATTAGCCTCAACCAATTTATCGATCTGATCTTGAAACGAAGGTAATTCTTCTGCCTCATAAGGTTCTTCTTCTTCTTCTGCGGCCACTTGGACCATCACCACTTGCGCCAACGGGATTCTTTGAGCCGGCCTCTGTTTCTGCTCAGGGGTTGTCATGGGCTCGGATTTTACATGCGCGGGCTTGGTAGTCTTTCGCGAGGTACGAACAGCTTCGGATAACGGCGGGAACTGCTCGACTGTTATCGCGGGCGCTGCAGGCTCGACTGATGTGACCTGCCTGTTGATAAAGATCTTCTGCCCTGCTTCGGCTGCCACTGTTTCTTGATCACGGGGTGGGGTCTTGCAACGTTCACCTTCCTACATGCTGCTATGATGGCAGCTTTCTTCTGTTCCTTCTTCTGCCTTCGGGTCTCAACCAACTGCCATTCTGAGCTTGGGTTCGTATTTGTGGTGGAACGGGGGAAGCTGAAGCCTCCGGTGGCAAGGAAGGTGCACGAACTGGTCATTGAGCATGCCATTTCTTCTGTCTATTCTAGTATTTTGCTAATTCTGTGGTGTCAGAAAATTATTAGAACAGTTCATAAACGCGGCCGGGAGCTTGAACCCATCGATCGTGATGCATAAACTAATAGGAATAAGCAAGAAGAAGACAAATACGTGTAGTTGTGGGAGTTTGTGGTTTGAAAACCTTTGATTTACTGTCTATTGCCTTAAAGATGAAGGGAATAACATTCCTGTTGAGAGTCGCCAGTTTGGCCCCCGAGGGCGCCGAAACATTATGCCTCGTGATAAATCACCTACGTACACATTCGTGTCTGTAAATGATTAATCTTACAGTGTTTCTATAATCAGAACTAACTAGAGATTCTGGTATGGTTCAATCCCCAGCAGAGTCGCCAGTTTGTTGGAACTAGAAAATGGGACACGATCACATTTTCCGTGTAAAGGGTGTTTTGTTGCTCTGGGGTTCTGAGTAATAGAAATATTCATAGACAATCACAAGCATTCACAAAAGTACACAAGAAGAGATATCGCAAGGCGAATTTTATTCCAGAGATCCTGAGATCTTGTACATTCCAGGCCGTGATCTGGCACGAGCCCTTAATTACATCGAATGATCGATGACCCTTGATTAAAAGGCAAAAGACTAGTCAGCAGGGACTATGGTCTTAGAGTTTGTGGTCGTAGAGACCTGTATTTGTTTAGCTATGTACTGAACCGTCTTTGTATTAGCCAGATGTCTATGTCCCATGTTTTGGCCGGAGATCCGGACTGAGACTATCAGGGTTTTATAACTGAGATGGACGACTCTGGGCATGCGCTTGTCAATGTAGGGACAGGTGACCTTGGGAAGTCCATTCTACAGTTGTGTGTACCTCCGTAGCCCAACCGACGGATACCGTTTGAATGGGTAGGGCATCGACTGTTGTGTTGCGGTAGTTCATAGCAATTGTTTTGTAGAGAATCGAAACTCTTTGATATGGTTTATCGTGATAACCATAGTCCCGTTTGTCTATCTTTCGACCCAAATCGGGTCACATCTTTATGGTAGATATAAATGACGACATATTTGCATAGTTCTGGATGCTGACAGCGTCTTTCCGGGAAGTCGTTTCCTTCAATACATCGAATTGGGTCGAACCTCGAAGATATGCAATTCTGCTCCTTTTAAAGATCTCGAAATGTTCATTTGACTGTTCCATTACGTCCGGAACGCTCGAAATACCCAAAATAGGCCCAAACAGAACTTGAAAACACTTTAAATTGAGTCTGGAGCACCCGTAAACATTTTGGTAATTGGCTGATTTTTTGGGTGCGTGGGACTTATTTTACGGGTGCGTGGGCTCCAACGCACCGAAAAATTAAAATACCGGATTTTGATGAATTTAAAGGTGCGTGGAGCATTTTTCGGGTGCGTGGGATCGAATTTGCAAGTCTGAACTTGGTTGAATTTATGGACGCGTGGGACCCGAATTTATGGATGCTTGGGAGTCCGATGCACTTGTCTGATTTGTGTCGAATTAATGGACACGTGGGACCTGAATTTATGGACGCGTGTCCCATTTTCTAGTTCCAACACTAACTATGTCAAATACTAATCTAGAAACTATTGGAACCGTTTAACCTATAAAAATTCCCGGCAACGCCAAAAACTTGTTCACAACCCCAAGTGCAAGGCTGCGATGTATTAATAACTTGATGCGACCGAGATCATCCTCAGAGATTATGTAGACTAGAATCAATTCTGAGTAGTTCTAACTAAGTTAACTAGGATTAACAATATGAGTTTGAAAGAATAAACAGATTTTGAGAAAGATAAATTCAGAATTTAAAACAACTAGAGCATTAAGGATCCGCTTGTAGTAATCTTAATGATAATCCATCCATCAAGTACAATCACACAATTGGAATTAAAGTACAACCCAAACTTAAATCTAGAACTTAAACTTCTAATTCTACTTCAAGCACGGAGAACTTGAATTTGTGAAATTACAAAGCATCAATCATACCCGTGAATAAGGATGATCTAAGGTTTTCACAACTTAATTATCATAAAAAAATAATGATCAATCTCATAAACTCATAAGTAACTCGTGTACATGGCATACAAGATCTCAAAATTGTCTAAAAATATCAACTTTATTTAAAGTAGAACTTGAAAAATCTACAATAAAAACTTAAAGTACTTGCATTAACAAATTAAACATTAAAAATAACTACAAGATTCACCTTTTATCTCTAGTTAAGAGGTCTAGCTAACTAAAGACATGATTGAACTATAAAACAAAAGAAAAACTAAGGAATATATGAACTTAGAAAGAAAACTGTAAGAACTTGGAGTTGTAGAAGCTCCACTTTGAATTCCTCCACCTTTAGCACTTCTAGGACTCTTCTAGGATAATTTTGGAAGAGGGTGGAGGTTACTTTCTCACTGACTTAGATTTGTGTAACTCTTTCACACTTTGGAGTCGGTTGACGACCGGTTGTGGCCCCCTGCTGACTGGTCGTGGCCCCCTACCAATCGATCGTGGCTTAAACAACAATGAACAAAATTGATTTTCGTGGAAGAATCTTCATGGATGATCGTTCATGGCTTTTGGCCAACTGATTATGGATGCTCAAAACCAGTCTAGCAAGTTCAAGACTTTATATCTTCTTTATCTTCATTATTTGATCAGTATGGGTCAGGCCGACTAATCTTGGGCTTTCAACAACCGGTCGTGCGATCGGTCTTGCATGCATGAAAAGTATCTAGTAGCTCACTCTCCAATTCTATTAAATTCGACCGTTTAAGTGACCAGTCTTGGGCAGCACCAGTCGTGGAATACTATTTTTTCTTAGAATTTTCTTTTCTTCTTTCCTTTCTTCCTTGCTTGTTTCCTCCACCTCTTAGCTCTTCTTTACTTGATCTTTTAAGTGATTCAATTTGGTCCTTTTGACATTAAAATCATGAGGTCTCTCTCTCTCTCTCTCTCTCTCTTTCCTACAAACATAAATACACATAAGTTGGCGACTTTAATAGCTCAATCAATGTAAATTTATGATGAATTGGGGTTCAAATATTCACAATTCATGGCTCAACAATCTCATAATCGAATTATTACTACAACGCAACCCTACAATTAGGGTTGTCAACACTTGCTGAGTTTGGATCTCAACTCAACACTTACTGAGTTTGGATTTCAAACTCTAACCTTGTCCTACATAAGGACATGTACGAGATTGGGTTGCAATCTCTCAACCCCAATCTCCACAACAAGGGAATCAAACAGTGGACTCCAATAAGCTACAAACTTAGTAATGATGAGCCTCGATTCTACACCGTGTAAAGTTGCTTTAGCTCTTCTTCAAGCTCCCAAGATCAGCTACCGATGTAAAATACAATATCTATTTAAAGCTGGGTAGTTGGGAGAAGGATTGGTGTTCCTTTTTCCTATTCAATGCAATGGTATAATGTTGAAACAACCAAATCTAAGCATTCAATGGCTATTAATGACCAAATGATTCAGCTAATATGGTTAGGTCATCCATAAATGCTTTGCTTGAGTTCATTGTTCAAACTGAGCTTTGAATACTCAATGAAGTGCCATTAACACTTGGTTTGAATGATGAACTCAAGACATTAATGAGCAAGGAGACTTGGGATTGATGTTAGAAGACCCTCTTAATGCTTTAGTTGGGTGTGCAAAATTTGCCCTTAAAGCCCTCAATAAGTGCTCTTATAGATTCAGAAAACGGGCAGAAAATGACTAGTTAGAGACCTGTTGCAGGCTCCTAGAGACCGGTCTCAAGGGGTTTGCAACAAGTTGCACGTTGAGCTGCAACTTGTCTAATTAAGACCTGCAAGATGGATTTTTCAGTTGAACTTGTTGTCTTAGAGACTGCATTAAGCGACTGGTCTCAGGGGTCATGCGATCGGTTGCATATAGCCTGTGATCGATCTAATTAGACCTAAGACCGGTCTCAAATAGAAAGGTCACTTGTTAAACTAATTTGGTCCCTGGGCGACCGGTCGCTTAGGCTGGGCGACCGGTCTCTAGGACTTGATTTTTGGCAAATGAAGGCTTAACTTAGCCATTCATTTGGTGCTTGGATTTTCAACTTCTTTCTTTGTTTCCATGGATTCTAGCACCTTGCCAAACATGATCTAAGCCTGATAAACTCAACTATAAAGCTGTGGGACAAATGGCTAAGGATTTGCAAGGTTAATAAGCTATAAAAGTCTGTTTTGAGATCCTATAGTTGGTCTATATGCAGCTTACCTTATACACTTGATGTAGCTTGAACTTCTACGAGGAAAATGGCTTCGGCTTCAAGTCTTAGGTTTTCATTCTTCAGATGGGGCTCAACAAGACTTGACTCTTCTAGATATCACGACAATTAACAAAATACAATGCTCTTACAGCCACTACTTTATGACCAAGCTCGGGCTCTTTCTCTCGTTGAACATCACTAGTTTTATCATCACTCTTAAAATTTTTATTTTCATCAAAGTTTTTCAACAATCTTTTGAATGTCCTCATTAATCATTTTTCCACTTCTAAGGGTAGTGATTGACTTAGCATGTTCAACATGTGGGTTGGGAGAATTGGAATCACTTACCTCATGTTGTACTTTTGGGTTAAGCTGAGGATGGGCTGGAAAAATCCATTTCTCCCTAACGTTCATTCATGATTCAATTCTCTCAATTGATGTTTTTAGCTCATGGAGAGTTTGCATGGTGTTTTGATTGATTCAAAATAAATAAAAATCATTTTTAATGCTTTGAAAATTTCGTTAAAAAGTCATTAAAAAGGGAACATGAATTTTTGTCTTATAGTATTGTGGGTTTAGTCCCACATTGGACATGCACACGCGTCGGGCGGAGCCGTGGACAAGGTGTAGCGCGGTGCAATGTGGCGCATGCGTGTGTGCATGTGATTATACTTGTCAAAAGCCAAAAAAAAAATTGTTGCTTTTTAAAGTTTCGATTTTTGCAACAGTTGACCAGAATGATCATTTATTGAATTTTCGAACAGACCCGAAAACTCAAAGGCCATCTCCTTTGAAAACCCAACAACCATGTTTGTTAGCAGGGGTGCTCGCACCCCCTTTTAAGGCAACCATTGAAGTTTATAAAAAGAGATCTCTAATTTCAGTTTTCATATGCATTAACTCTCTTTGGCTCTCTAAATTTCTGCAATGGTGAATTCCTTCCTCTTTCATTTGTCTTCGTTCTATCTTTGGGTTAGACATACAATGGTCATTTGAATCTTCGTACATCAAATGCACCGTTGTGACGAGACATCAATTGAGGGTATCCTGAAGGTTGATTGACTAGTGCTCTAGTTGCATCATAGACAACGTCTAAAAGAGGGCAAATCAACTTTGAGCCGAGTGATTTTCATTATGCCTTGATTCCAATAAATCTTTTTAATTCTTCTTATTAGAATTTTCGTTTTCCAATTTTATTTTTCTTTCACAATTTATTATTATTTGAAATTTTCAAAATTATGGATTTACAAATCTAACAACCTGTCCATATGCATGCATATCTTTTAAATTGATTCAAATCAAATGAAATGGAGATGAAGTTGGATGCGACAGGGATAAGCCTTTACCCTATCATAATCAACCTCTCCTGGTTTTCTTTCATTATAAAGAAATGAACCCTCTTGGTGTAGATGCATCCAAAAAACACATAATAGGAAAAATCAAGAGGCTATCGAGATTGTACTTAGCTGTTCATTAGGCTCTTTCTATATGAATTAGTTCATATATATTCCCCTACTAATTTGGCAAATCACTGGATGAGGGCTTTGTTGGGTGCGTTTCACACAAGCCTGAGGATCTCGCCCCCCAATGCACTAGACTTATGGACTAGGATGTGTAGAACACCTTGTGGGAACGCCAAATCCCTAATTAGAACTCCTTATATGTAGTTTTGCAAGAGTCCTAGCCTGATTTGGAAACTACAGTACCAATCCGCGCACACCTCCGACCGGTCGGCCAAAACCGTTGGCCTGTCGGACCCACCAAAATCCAGTCCAGAGAGAAACTGTGTATAACAACACATAGCCCGACCTGTCTGCCGACCGGTCGGCCAGGACCACCGGCCGGTCGGACGACCGGTCGGCCTTCACAAAATCTGTCCAAAGATTTTGTGGTTTCCAGCCACTTTGTCCGGCCGGTCGGACATGAGTATGAACACTCTCTCTCCTCTGTCTAATGAGGAGGAAAACGCCAACAAATCTCCCCCTTTTCTAACTCAGAAGGAGTTCACCATCTTCAAGCCAGCCCGGCTTCTACAAGCCTCGAATTTTCCCTTGAGCAAAGCCTTGGTCATCATGTCTGACCCATTATCGTCCATGTGGACCTTCTCAAGTTGTAACACCTTCTGTTCCAAAGTATCCCTAATCCAGTGATACCGAATCTCTATGTGCTTCGACTTAGAATGCTGACTTAGATTCTTGCTCAAGTGTATCGCACTCTGGCTATCACAATAAACCACGTGCTTCTCCTGCTTCAGGCTAAGTTCATGTAGAAACCTCTTCATCCAAAGCATCTCCTTGCATGCTTTTGTGACTGCAATGTATTCGGCCACTGTCGTCGACAATGCTACGACCTTCTGTACCTTGCTCTGCCAAGAAACCGCTCCCCCAGCAAACGTGAACATGAAACCCGATGTAGACTTCCTGGAATCTATGTCACCTGCCATATCTGCATCTGTGTAACTCTCTAACACAGGTTTCCCGTCACCATAGCATAGGCTAAACCTGGATGAGCCTCTCAGATACCGTAGTATCCACTTCACCGCTGCCCAATGATCTTTGCCAGGATTGGCAAGATACCGGCTGACAACACCAACTGCATATGCTATGTCTGGGCGCGTACACATCATAGCATACATCAAACTTCCTACAACCGAGGCGCAGGGTATCTTCTGCATCTCTTCCACCTCTGCCTTCGTCTTGGGACACTGCTTGTCGCTCAATTTGAAGTGATCATCCAATGGAGTACTGACCGGCTTCGCTGCATTCATATTGAACCGCTCTAGGACTTTCTCAATATACCTCTCCTGTGACAACCAAAGCCTTCTGCTACTTCTGTCACGTGTTATCTCCATTCTTAGGATCTGTCTGGCTGGGCCCAAGTCTTTCATCGCAAACGACATGCCCAACTCCTATTTCAGCCTGTCAATCTTCTTGATGTCCTTTCCCATGATGAGCATGTCATCAACATATAAGAGCAGAACTAAGAAATCACCATCTGAGAACCTGCGAGTGAACACACAGTGGTCCGACTCTGTTCTATTATACCCATGTGTCAACATGAACGAGTCGAACTTCTTGTACCATTGCCTAGGAGCTTATTTCAGCCCATACAAGCTCTTCCTAAGCCTACACACCATATGCTCTTTGCCCTTGACTTCGAACCCCTCTGGTTGTCGCATATGGATCTCTTCTTCCAGGTCACCATGGAGGAAGGTAGTTTTAACGTCTAACTGCTCTATCTCCAGATCCATGCTAGCCGCCAACCCAAGCAACATCCGTATGGATGTCATCTTCACCACTGGTGAGAATATCTCATCGAAGTCTATTCCTTTCCTCTGATCAAAACCTTTCACCACGAGTCTGGCCTTGTACCTTGCCTGTGAATTCTTCTGGTCAATCTTCTTTCTGAACACCCACTTGTTGCTCAGAGCTTTTTTGCCCTTAGGCAATTTCACCATGTCATATGTGTGGTTCTTATGCAAGGATTCCATCTCCTCTTGCATAGCTTTCAACCACTCCCCCTTATGCTTGTCGGCTAAGGCCTCAGAATAGTCTTCTGGCTCTCCCCCATCAGTAAGCATAATGTACTCATGCGGCGAGTACTTCTTGGACGGGTGCCTGTCCCTAGATGTCCTCCTCACCTATGGCTCAACAGGTGGATCAAGTGGAGGCTGCTCCCCCTGTCTATCTCCTGTAGGAACTCTCTCGTCCTCTGCACCTTGCTGTACTGCCCCGTCATCAGGCACCACGGGAGGAGTAGTGGGATCCAAATCTTCCAGCTCATCTGAACTGGGCTGGGTCTTCTCTAGCTTTCCAATGTCTTCTATACACTGATCTTCAATGAAAACCACATCTCTTCTCCTGACGAGCTTCTTCTCGGTCGAATCCCACAACCTGAAGCCAAATTTCTCATCACCGTACCCCAAGAACACACACTGCCTGATCTTCGTATCGAGCTTGGACCTCTCGTCCTTTGGTACGTGAACGGATGCCCTGCATCCAAATACCCTAAGATGACTGTACGAAGGATCACGTCCAGTCCACACCTTCTCAGGTACTTCTCCATTCAAAGGGGCTGATGGAGACCTGTTTATCAAATACACTATTGTGTGCATTGCTTCTTCCCAAAATATCTTGGGCAACTTCGCATGGGATAACATGCACCTGATTCTCTCTACAATGGTGCGATTCATACGCTCAAAGACACCATTGTGCTGGGGGGTCTTGGGTACTGTCTATTCATGCCGTATACCTAGGGACTTGCAATACTCATGGAAGTCGCCAATGTATTCACCACCATTGTCAGTGCGAATGCACTTTAATGATCTACCTGTCTCCCTCTCGACCATGGCATGAAAAGTTTTAAACACACCAAAGACCTCGTCCTTGGATTTCAAAGCATAAACTCAAACCCTCCTAGATGCATCATCTATAAACGTGACAAAATACAATGCCCCGCCCAAGGTTTTAGTCCTCACAGGACCACAAACATCAGAATAAACCAAATCTAATGGATGTACTTTCTTAACATGAGAAGCAGTTTTTACAAATGAAACCCTATTCTGTTTCCCTGATAAATAATCAATACAGGTTTTAAGAGGTGTACCTATCACCTCTGGAAGGAGGTGCTTTTTTTGCTAGTAGCTAAAGTCCTTTCTCACTCATGTGGCCGAGCCGTCTGTGCCACATGTCTGTCGCTGAATCTTCTGCTACATTCAACTCACCCTTGCATATACTGACACATGTCTTGTATACGGTGCAACACATCTTCCCTCTTGCTGCAATCATCGAACCCTTGATGAGCTTCCAGTGCCCACCAACAAACCGACTCTCATAGCCGGCTACATCCAACCTTCCCGTCGACATCAAGTTGAGGCGAAGGTCTGGAATATGTCTCACATCTTTTAGAACCAATGTACAGCCTATATCGGTCCTTACACAAATATCACCAATTTCCATAATTTGGGACACTCCAGAGTTCCCCATCTTCACTGTACCATAGCTGCCTTACTTGTAACTTGTGAAGAAATCCCTTCGTGGAGTTGCATAAAACGACGCTCCCGAATCGACCACCCAATCGGTGTCCAGATTTGCAACCGTGAGACAAACATCATGATCTACTGAGAGAATGACTACAACATCACCATCTGAGGCGACCGCAGTAGAATCTGATTCATCATCTTTTTCCTTCCCTTTTCATTTCTGATCCTTTTTCTTGCGACATTCACTTTTGTAATAGCCCTTCTTACCGCAGTTCCAACATTCAGCATCTTTCCTGACACTAGACTTGCCTCTGGATTTCTCTCGAGCTTTCCCGCCCTTTCTATTCTTTCCTCTCCCCCGATCCTGTGTCACATGGGCCTCTTGCTGAGTAGACCCTAGAGACTTCCTCCTTGTATCCTCATTAAAGAGACAACTCGTTACCTGTTCTATGGATATCTTTCCACCTGGCGCGGAGTTACTTATAGACATCACTAATGTCTCCCAACTATCAGGCAATGAGTTAAGCAGTAGCAAGGCCTGTAGTTCATCGTCCGGGACCATCTTCATAGCGGAGAGTTGGTTCACAATATTGCTGACTTCATTCATGTGTTCAGCCACAGAACCATTGTCCTTGAACTTGATATTTACAAGTCTTCTAATCAGAAATATCTTGTTGCCGGTTTGTCTTCCTCTCATACAGCCCTTGTAATTTCAGCTATAGGCTAGCGGCTGAGGTCTCTGTAGACACATGGTGGAAGACCGAATCGTCCAACCATTGTCTAATGAACCCCACCGCCTTTCGGTCCAACTTCTTCCAATCATCATCTGACATATCCTTCTTCTTCGCTGATACACCTATAATTGGAGCATACGGGTCCTTGCAATAAAGCAAGTCCTCCATCTTAGCCTTCCATATGGTTCAGTTGGATCCATTGAGACTAATCATTCTTGACGAGCCACCTTCCATAATTCAGAATCAATCGCACACCGTTCAAACAACCTGAACGCTCTGATACCACTTTGTTGGGTGCGTTTCACACAAGCCTGAGGATCTCGCCCCCCAATGCACTAGAATTATGGACTAGGATGTGTAGAACACCTTGTGGGAACGCCAAATCCCGAATTAGAACTCCACATATGTAGTTTTGCAAGAGTCCTAGCCTGATTTGGAAACTGCAGTACCAATCCGCACACACCTCCGACCGGTCGGCCAAAACCGCCGGCCGGTCGGACCCACCAAAATCCAGTCCAGAGAGAAACTGTGTATAACAACACATAGCCCGACCTGTCTGCCGACCGATCGGACGACCGGTCGGCCTTCACAAAATCTGTCTAGAGATTTTGTGGTTTCCAACCACTTTGTCCGGCCGGTCGGCCAAGAGCACCAGCCGGTCGGACATGAGTATGAACACTCTCTCTCCTCTGTCTAATGAGGAGGAAAACGCCTACAGGCTTTCATCTAGGATTTTCAATTACCAACGCTAATAGTTTATTTAATAATTATTAAAAAATACTATAGATTACGTGAAGACCGGATTGAGTCAAGCCCACTGACACAGCTGGACAACGATTGGAGCCCAATTTCTAAAGCTATGATAGAGCATATGGCTGTGTGATCCCAAAGATTAACCAATGCGATTAGATGCAAACGGCCAAAGGGATTCCGCATAGGCTCTCAGCCTCCCCTTGTGGATGCTTTTGCCCAAATTGGGCTTGGTCGAATGGCTAGTGGAGTACTCTGTGTGCCCCACCATGATGTATGTCTCATCCATGCTGTTTATCCGTTTTTTCAGATCATTTTATGGTATGAGCTCAAAAGTAAGGTACATCGAAATTTCAAGTGGACCACATCATAGGGAAAAGTGTTGATTGAATCGTAACCATTAAAAACTTCTTGGGGCCACAGAAGTTTTGGATGAAGCTGATGTTTGTTTTTTCCCTTCATCTAGGTCTATGTGACCTAATCAATAGTTTGGATGTCAATTAAACATTACAGTTGGCCATCGGAGGATTTTAATGGTGGACATTCAATCGCTACTGTTTTCCTATGGTGTGGTCCACCTGATATTTAGATCTGACTCATTTTTTTGGTTTAAGCCCTAAAATGATCTGAAAAAAATGGATAAACGGTGTGGATAAAACACATACATCATCGTGGGACCCACAGAGCATCGACCACAAGCCACCTGCCTAATGGCAGTGTCACTAACCAAAGCTGTTCACACAAGTATATTATTTGCACTTTGCAGAATTTGGGGTTCCTAATGGCTCATCCTGCATAATTGCTCACCCTTTTGGCGTTTTAGGAACTTTAACAATCATGATATTAGAACGGCCCGGTCCAGCGCATTACCAACGTACGGTTGCTGAGTTAAAAGATCAAATTCAGTCGGGGCGTGGATCGATGATCCAAACCTTCCTATTGTATTATTCACTGTAGATGTGTATATGCTGGAAATCTCTAAGATTGTAAGGTCTGAAAATCTTCCCTATATGCACAATCTTCCGTCGAATGTAGATCGTTGCTTTAACAAAGGGACAATCTAGAAAATTTCATATACACAAATCTATATTATTGATAAAAATAATATCAACGGTTTAGATCAGTAGACTATTATCCCACATTAAGAAAATTCTATGCGTAGACAGACTATTCCTGTACAAGCGAGCATGACCCATTATTCCCTTTCACCAAAGCCCGTTGACCCGTACAGATAACTCCATCTGCAACCGACGACTTCAGACGGTAGGTTTTTCTTTGCACGCGCTGGACGTGGAAATTAAGTTTGTCGCCCAAAATACGAAACGTGGTAGTGAATCAGTGCATCCGCACCGTCTATTGTCGTGCGCTAAAACAATACAAAAGCCTACTAAAGGATCACAGCCTTTAAATGATTTTGCCAATACAGTAGAAACCGTTAGCTAGGTTCTTATTCGCTACTTTATTAAGCCCACAGAACATACGAAAAGGATCCAGTATTTGGACGTCTCAAATCCAATTTAAAAACTACCAGATCCGGGGTAGTACCAGATGGACGAATCCTCTCTATCCACCGCGACGAATAATTCTCAGCCCAGACTAAAAAACTAGCATATGCTTCGATGGAAAGCCGGTTCCGTTAATGGCGGCTCTTGTTTCTCTGTTTTCTCTGTTTCCATCGTTCAGTCAGTCAAACGATCATCACTCCCATCACAACAAAACCAAATTGAAAAGCAAACCCAAACCATAAGATCCTCATCTCCCCATCTGTCTGATTGGATTTCCTCCACAATCCATCTATCATCTCAGCCGTCCAACATGGAACCAACACTCCAAGCTCTTACTGCTGCTGCCGCAAGCTTCATAGCCGTCAGCATCTTCTTCACAATACTCTTGTTCCTCTGCAAAAGAGAAAAACAAACCGACACATACTACCACCGACGACGACAACAGCACCAGCGGCAACGGCAACATCAGCAACAACAGCAACAACAACTGCAACAAAATAAAAATACTCCCGAGTCACTTTCTCTAGACGAAAGCGCCTCCTTCGATCCCTCCCTCAACCGCATCTCGATGCCTGAACTGATCGCCGCAACTCGCAACTTCGCATCTGACGGCATCATCGGTGACGGAAGCTTCGGATTCGTTTACAAAGCTAACCTATCCAACGGCGTTACTGTCGCCGTCAAGAAGCTGAGCCGCGACGCATTCCAAGGACTCCGAGAATTCCGCGCCGAGATGGAGACTTTAGGTAAGATCGAGCACCGGAATTTGGTGAAAATGAAGGGATACTGTGTCTCTGGCGAAGATCGCCTCCTCATCTATGAATTTATCCAGAGGGGAAGCCTGGACCAATGGCTGCACGACACGTCGTCCATGTCCATATCCATATCTTCCATCTCCTCTTCCCAATCCTCTTCGGCCTCTGTCTCTAACCTTCGTCAGCTGAATTGGGCAAAGCGGATCAAGATTATTAAAGGGGTCGCCAACGGTCTCCGTTACCTGCACGACGAATGCCAGCCGCGCATCATCCACCGTGATATAAAGGCCAGCAATGTGTTGTTGGATTTGGAATTTGAGGCCCACATCGCCGACTTCGGATTGGCCAGGATTGTCGATGCGTCCCACACGCATGTGTCGACTCAGGTGGCTGGGACCATGGGCTACATGCCCCCTGAGTACAAGGACGGCGTCACAGGGGCGACGGTGAAGGCCGACGTTTACAGCTTCGGGATCTTGATGTTGGAGGTGGCCACTGGAAGGAGGCCCAATTTGCCTGTTATGATGGAGAAAGGGAAAGTGGTGGGATTGATTGTGTGGGCCAGGGAGATGGTGGAGGCCAAGAGATGTATGGATATCATTGATCCTATCATCAAGGATAAATCCGATCATCATCATCAAGGGCGGGAAGAAGGGATGGGGAATGAGGAGGAGGTGAATGAGTTCTTCAGGATTGCTTCTTTGTGTACCAGTGAGATGTCTGGAGAGAGGCCCACCATGGCGGAGGTTGTGAACCAGCTGAGCCGACTCTGAGTCAACTCGTTTTGGCGGTAATGTTGGCATATTGGTTGGTGTGGCATGTGTTATATATATATATATATATATATATATATATATATATATATATATATATATATATATATATATATACTCTCTTAGTTATTGTCATCTATGTATTAGTATCTTGCTCTGCTGAGCTCCCTCTTGTTTCTACCATATACGCTAAACCTAAAATGTTCTAAATATGAGCCCGGCCCACATAAAAGTGGAATGGTCCCAAAACCCAAAGGAGATTTCTCCTCCCATTAGTTATTTCCTTCTCTGCTGTTAAAATCCGTTTATAGAATAAATACATAAATAAATAAACTGAACAATGCATCATTTAATGGTTTACTGTCTAATTTTATATTTTATATAACTTATAGTTATTTTAACCATGTTAAATACCCATCTGTATTCTTATTTTTTAACTTAATAGTTGTTGAATATAGAATCAAGTCGGGTCAAGTCTTTGAGTCAACCCGATCCAGCTGAACATCAAGTTGAGTTGAGCTTTCTAGTTTTTGAACTATGGTGAAAACTAGTCCATCTTCTGGTCATTTCCAAGTGATCACGTTCAAGAGACACAAGGTCTTTTAAGGGATACAACGACCACTACTCAAGGAAGAGTTGTTTTTAATGGATCTCATTATCCTAAATGTCTTTGATTACTTTAGAAAGATTGGATAGCCCATGATCATGTTCCTTGGTCGTTCTGTTTGTTAGGAACCCACGATGATGACTTGGGATGAAGTAAGCGGCCCACCCAAGATGAACAACTCGATCATATAGTGCTTGGTATGTGAAGAGCTCTGATCCCCCTCTCCCCTCACCAAAACTAAAGCCCAAGTCCAACCCCAGACCCCATTAGACCTGAAAACTAGAAACTTGAAGAGGTACCTAAGATACATAGAGACTCCCGTATAATTTGGGAGCCATCCACGACATAAGCGACACATGATGCGCTGCTAGCAACACAGTATACCGCCTACCAGGTGGATGCTTTCATAAATCGAGGCACGTTTAGGTGGAGGAAAGTGAATTCTACATCCCGTTGATTGTGATTGAGGAATTAGGTATAAATATTAAACAAATAATACAATAGGGATCATTTCCATTTCCATTCATCCATAAGACATTTATAAGCATCATTGTCACACCACCACACACATGAGAAAAGAGAACAATGTAGTTAGAAAGCCTTTATTATTATTATTTGGGTTTTTATTGCATTCTAGGCTATAATTTATCACAAACCCTTAATTACATCACTTTTAAAATACCCTTGATTCTAAGGTTAAAATATGGTATAGTGACAAAATAATGATAAGTAATTCTATGGTGCCAAAATTGTGATATTTAATAAGATGCAAAGATGTGTGATAAAAAAGAATGCATACATTTATGAATGCTATTTGGCAGCCTTGAGATCGTCTTTGCAATTCATGCTTTGAGCTCTATGGTTGCCTTATGTGGTGACTTATCAAGGCTAGGGCCTTTATTGGTATCCTCCTTTTCTGTATGAATCCATGGTTATTCAGGGAATTCAGAATAAAGGGATGTATGCTTATCGCATATTAACCTCCAAGACAGTGAGTGTATCATTATGTCTATTAATGAAAAAAATGTTATTCACGTATTAGGATAGTGCTAGAGCATTATATGAGATGTGAAAGGACGTCCACAAATTCATACTAAATTTGAGAATTAGAATTATTAATACATTTATTATTAGTTTGGATCACCATGGTAGTGGCCACTAAGATGGCTCTGGTACTTAGTTGTATGGTGTGATCAAAGAATAAGTAAATAGGCATGGAATGCTAAATAATATGAGAATTATAGTCTTTATAGAGGATGGAGCGCCAGCGCGAGTGCATTGGGTAGTGCCTTAGCTATAGAGCTTGACTCTAATGATGATAAGATAGCCAAAAAAGGGGGTGGTATGGTTTTTCCTCGACCATGGAAAAGTATAGAAAATTTGGCACTCGATTATAGGAACTTAACTCCTGAATTTGATCGTGTTAAATTAATAATGAATGAATGCTTCAAAATCTCAACTTTTTTTTTCATTCACATGATATCCATCACAGAATCAAAATAAATAATCTTCATTAATAAAGTGCAACTATAAAGTTTTCCAACTTGTCTAAACTAATGGCCACTAATGGACCTTATTAGATCAAAGCTTTCAAACTGAAACTAAAAGAAATATATTATACTGTCTTTTAAAATTCTTTTTCTGGAATCGCCTCCTCAAATTCTTCTAAGTCATCATCTGCCACTACGGTTAATTGCATAACACTGCATCATCCATTAAAGCTGGCGAGTAATCTCGTATAGTTTATCACATGTAATCCAAGTAACAAAATCGCATAAAAATATTTTTATGAAATACAAGGCATTAAATATAAAAGAAATCAAGACAACTTTTTAAATCATATGTGTAATGCAATGTATGCAAGTATGCATTAATCATCTCAATATCGCCACCAATAGAACATCCAGGACCAATTTCATCTAGTTGGCTGACGCCATCAATCAAATATCTATTGGTCTGCATAGAGGTCTCTTATGCAATGCTCACCCAACCAGCCATAACCATCCTAGTGGTCTGTATAGCGGTCTCTTGAGTAGTACTCACCCAACCGGCCACAACAAACTCCATTTATCTGCATAGTGGTCTCTTGTACGTGCTCACCGAACCAGCCACAACTATCCAAGTGGTCTGCATAGTGGTCTTTTGCACGATAATCACCCAACCGGCCACAATCAATGGAACACCCACCGGCCTGCTTCATAGTTTCTTGCACACACCTAGGTGCTCACCCTACCAGTCACAATCGATGGGGGGATATAATCCATCACGCACACATGGGCGTCCAACCACAAAAGTTTACATGGCCTATTGAACACACTTGGGTGCTCACCTAACTATGAAATTCTCCTTGTGAATCATGTCAATCATTTTCAAAACAATTCGAATCTATGCATATAGCTTTTCAACCATTCCCAATGTGCTCCAACATATTTATAATCACAAGTATTTTCCAAAACAAAATGTAATACACATGTTTCATATCAATTTTTCAAGACATCTCAAGCTATGACTACTGGAGTATAAATTCAAATTTTAAACATACAAATCCAAAATCCCAGCAATAATCATGATCAACCAACATAAAATTTTCCACCATCAACACCACCCGATAAAACACAAAAGTCAGATGTAATCCAACAATCCAAGTCATGAACATTGTTTAAAACCATAACCAAATCAAATCAATATCTAATTGAAATTACAATGGGTAAACTGATATGAGACAACTCACCTGATTAATTCGACTCAAATATGAATTTTTCCAACTCAACTTCACTCTAACCAGCACCTCGACTCAGTGATCCCACTCACTAATTCTTCTCCTCCTCCTCCTTTTCCTCTGTCCTTTCTTAATTCTTCTTTTTTTTCTTCCTTTCTTTCTCTTTCTCCAACATGAGAGGCTGTAATAGAGGGAGTGAGCATGCTCAATTTATAAGGGAATAAGGAGAAGAAGTATGTGCACCTTTAATATATGAGGTGGGGGTCCACACTCTCCTACTACAATTTGGACTTTTCAAAAATAATTCAAGCGCTGATATTTGTTCAATTCCAATCCATTTACTACGTTGGGCATGAAAAATAGAGTAAGAATATATAATTTTCTTGGCGACCTGAAATTTATATTGGCCCATCTTGAAAAATGGCCTGACGGGTGCCAAAACGGACTTGATCTTTGAATGATGCCAGGATGAATTTCCACGATTCACACTTATCTCATAGTCTAAATAGTGCGTTGTTCGCTCGCCTCAAGTGCAAGGCTGCGATGTAGTAATAATTTGATCGTGAGACCGAGATCATCCTCAGGGATTGTTGTAACAATTCTAAACTATGTAATTAGGATTGGTTAAATTCGGAATTGTATTAAAGGATGGATTTTAAAAACATAAAACTATTTACTTTTTAAACTAAATCAGGAAATTAAACACTAGAGCACCAAGGATCCACTTATAATCGTTCATAATGCCAATTCAACCATTCAAGCCAATAACTCAATTAGAATCGGAGTTTTATCCCTATCCAATCAGAATATAGAGCAATCAAATCATCATAACATATCTAACATGGATGGATCATCTACTGATATGGTTCTCTCATAACAACTAAGGCATTGGGTGTATCCAATCACACAGTCTAATCCTTCACAAAACAAGTGAGATCACATTCATGGTTCTTCTTTAAGTCTTGTCACTAAACTTGATTTAGAAACATGAATTGAACTTCGATCAAACTAATATCAACACATAAAACATCTACCTCAAATTAAATAAAAAAATATGAACTTCTTCTAGTTTAGTTTTAAATAAGCACTTAGGAAACTTGGTTTGTAAGATCACCTAGCATCCAACATATTATGATAGATCTAAGATCTCTACAACCCAAAATCCTATCAACAAATCTCCATTGATCAATCTCAGTAAATCAAAACATCCCATGTAAGCATAATCACAAGTGATAGAAGATTAAACTAAAAATACAAACTTTATTTCAAATTAGAACTAGAATTGTTCTTCATTCAATCCCAAAGTACTTGAATTAATTCAGACTAAGCATTGTAAACAACTATAAGCTTCACCTCTTAACCCTAGCTAAGAGGTTTAGCTAACCATTAAGAAGTTGAACGAAAACTCAAAGGATAAAACTACTAAAAGCACAGAAAAACTAGAAAAACTCCTTCAGAGGAGTTGTGGACGCTCCACGACAATCCTCTTTACCTCCCACGAACTTAGATCTCTTCTAGGATAAGTTTAGACAAGTCCCTAGGTGTCTTTTTATAGCTTAGATGCTCCACTGCCTTAGAAGGTTCGAGAATTACGCAAGAGGTTTCACAATTGTGCAGAGAAAATAAAAACTTCAGAAATAGAACTTGCTGTATTTGGTGGTGGCCGACTAGTCATGACCAGTTGGACCTGGATGGCCGACTGGTCATGATCAGTCGGACCCACCCTGGGTCAGTCCAGTGTGTTCACAGCAAGGAGGCAGCGTGTGGCCGATCGGTTATGACCGGTCGGACCTTCTTTTTGGCTTATTTTCTTCTTTCTTCTTTCTCTTTTCTCCTTGCTTCTTCTCTTCTCCTCTTGGCTCATCTTCCTTTATCTTCAATGCAATCTAAAAGGAGTCTTTTAGCATTTATTTGGTGAAGTCTCTCTCTCATTCCTACAATCATAAAACCATGTATTGGATAGGCTTTTAAACATAAAATTCATGCAATGTGAGTGATGAAATGGGGTTAGAATATGCACAATTCATAGCTTAATACACCCCAACCTGCATTTTGCTAGTCCCGAGCAAAACATGTGTGAAACTAATCGCTTCTCCAAAAACTCAACTCTCTCTTGGAAATTATACTTCTATAAACTTCAAGGCATACAAGCACAAAATTCAGAGAGAATTAGTGATAAGAAGCTGAAATCTTAAACTTCCTAAACATAACAAGTGTTTCACATAGAATCCCCACCAATTGATTGACAAATAGAAGACTTTGAACACGTACAGTCTAGTGTGCATAGTGAATGTTCATCTTGTGAATTTCTAAGATTACCTTCTTCATAGATTAGCAAAACTAAATATCTAAAAGTGTATAGGTCGACCACATGCCTATAACAAAAATTTGCATTATCATTCCTTCGACGACTTTCACACTACTTCCCATTTCCGGCTTAGGTTACGGATAGACTATTTGCTCTCCTCAAATGTAAAGTTGCGATGTTGTAATAATTTTCTGTGAGACCGAGGTCGATCCACAGGGAAAGAGGTGAATGAAATCAAACTATTCTAATAACTCGAATCTAAGAAGTTTATGAAATCAGTTTTTAAGAACTGAGTAAAAGCATTAAATGAGAAAATCTAAGAATTGAGAAACTAGAGCATCAAGGATCCACTTTTAATCTTAATCATGCTCAATTCATTGATTTAATTCTTATCACAACTAGAATCAAAGTTCTATCTCTATCTAGTCGGGAGATATAACAATCAAAGCACATAAATAATCTGGAATAGATGGGTGTTCATTGATTTAGTTCTTTCAATAAAGATCAAGCCTTGGGCACACTCAATTGTATAGGCCAAGCCTCTTTCCAATCTAGTTGAGATTCACAACCATAGCTTTCATCAAATCCTATCACTAGACTTGACTACAACCAATGATTTGAACTCTAATTAAACTAATTTCAACTAGCAACACCAACTATCTCAAATTCTATACAAGATACATGAACTTTCCATCATAGTTCTAATAGAGATTCCACTGTTTTGAATCATGAAGAACTCAAATCAAAAGCTTTCATCAATCAACAACTCATAAGCCACTCTAATTAATCTCAGAAATCCAACAAGAACTCATGTACTTGGTGTTAGTGCACTTTTCTGTGGCATACTAGTGCACCTTGTCTGTCAATCACTTAGGTTAGTGAGTCTAGTGTCGATTGAGCTTGATGAAGACGAAGATCGAAGACTCAAGATGGACCAGCTGCATCAAGGATGAAGAAACAGGTAAAAGAGATGCCTTGGTGTGCCTTGCGTTAAACCTACCCAAAACCATAACCTCTTAGATGACTTGGACCAACTAGGTATACCCTTAGTCATCATCTTTAGTCTTAGAACTCCATGAAAAACATGATAAGTTAGACTAATTAAAGAGATAGAAGCTGTTGTAAACAAAACAGCTCAAATAGCAGTTTCTGATTGGACTCCGATCAATCGGACAAGAGTTCTGATTGGACTCCAATCGATCGAACAGAAGTCCCGATCAATCAAAATTTGTTCCAACAAGTTTGAAAACATACTGGACAAATTTTCGATCAATCAGGCAGACTTCCGATCCATCGGAAGGGGTCAATTTGATAAATCGGACCATGATTCCGATCAATCAGAATATCTTCCAGAGATTTCACTAAACATATTTTCGATCAATCGCACATATCTCCGATCAATCGAACCTTTTTTCGATCAATTGGAGATACTTGAATCTGCCATTTTTTATCGTTGGAAGAAAATCTATTTAAGATGGGGGATTCATTTTTGAGCTGAGAGAGGGGATTTGAGGAAATAGAAGCCACTATTGTTGAAGATCATTAAGAGCTTTATTCCTAACCTAAACAAGTGATCTTCCTTGCGATTCATCACAAACATGGAGTATTCAAAGCTCAAGATGAAGACACCCTTGTCCCTCTTTTGATCTCTAGAGATTGGATTGATCTTATTAGTCATATTCATATCCAATACTCTATGATGAGATCTTTGTAGGTGAGATTCTCTAGGCAACTCATTCCCATAAGTTGTAAAGATCTCAAACCTACCCTCCTATCACCTTTGGCATATCAAAGGCATCATTTGTAAGGTGGTTGATCAAGTGTCGATGAGGCATTGGTGACGCAGCGGCAACACGATCGGGGGAGTAAGGGAAGCTGATTGAAGCATGGGAGAGCAGAGATTAAGCAACCCGAACCGGTACTGAACAAGGGGCTCATCCGACAAGTAAGGTTGTCATTGTAGAGAGTCCTTCCACTCCATTCCCTGTGGGCGTTGAGTGTAGAGTTTGTTTGTCAAACTCGAATTAGGGTCGTTTGCCAATCCTTAGCTTATTAGTTGAGCCTAAAACTCTAGGGACGTTGGCCGTTCCTTGACGCGTTTGTCGGCCTAAAGACAAGGGGCTGTTTGGCACTCCTTGGCTCGTTTGTCGAGCCTAAACAAAGTCTCCAAGGGGGAGCCTCCGACACAGGAGTGAACATGTGTTATCCTTGAGTATGACTTAAGGTGACCTTGAGTAGGTCCCATAGGTTGGGAGGATCCTGTAAACTCCTCGGTTGGGTGGAGTCGATTTAAAACACCTTGGTTGGGAGGAACCAGATTTAAACTCCCCAGTGAATGCCGGTGTACTCAAAGGGGTTGAGTACTTGAACCGGGAGTGGAGTAGACAAGTAGTCGAACCACTATACATGTTTATGTTTGTGATTATATTTGAGCACATTTCTTATTATGCATTGTGTTTAATTGCTTAATTATGAATGCTTAATTAAAATGTATGCTAGGAACTAAATAGTCACATCCACACACAAAATGTACTTTCACTTAGTTGTGTAGACTTGAGTTCATTGATCCATTCTCATAGGTCTACATAGGTTGTATAAATTAAGAGCTTGTTTAGTTAAATCATTTGATTATCTATGCATGCTTAAACTAGGAAGATTATTGCTTAAACCATATGCTAGTCTTGTGATTGGACCTACTTAGGCTTGGAAGCCGAAGTGTTCTTACTTATTTTAATTTGTTAAAATTGTTAAGTAGGTGAAAAGAATTTCAAAAGGTCCTAATCCCCCCATAGGACTTAGCCATAATACTAGTTGCTCTCAAAGCTTCCGCACGCATACACCTTTACTCCAAAAGGTGTAATTTCACTTGGCACACAAACTCCCTAAATCATCTAAAACTATCAACTTTATTCAAACCATAATGAATTATTTAAGCATTAAACCATAATTCGAAATCAATGTATCAAAGCATGATTAAAAACTAAGTATCACCTCTCAACTTTAGCTAAGAGTTAATTCAAAGAAAGCATAAAAGAAAACTAGAACTAGAATTATAAGAAGAAGAAAACTCATTCTAGGAGGCTAGGAAGTGTCCTAGGTCTTGATCTATTTGCTCCTCACATTGTTACATGCCTTAGGAAGAGGGTGGAGGTGTCCTTTTATAGTATTGAAGTGTCACCGCAAGTGGAAGATTCGCGAAACCATGTGTCCTTTTCGCACTAGGAGACTTGGAAAATTAGAATTATAAATTAGAATTTCCTGCGACTTGCTATCTTCATATGGCCGACCGGTCATGACCGGTCGGACCCACTGTCCAATGTGTTCTCTCCTTTGGAAATTGTGTGGCCAACCGGTCTTGACCGGTCGGACCTCACTATGGACTATTTTCTTCACTTCTTTCCTTCCCTTCTCACTTCACCTCTTGTTCCATCACTTGGTTCATCTTCCTTTCTCCTTTCTCTTATCTTCTACACTCCCTCTTTTCTCCTTTCTTCCATGCTCCTCAATGATGTTCTAATGTAGGTCTTTTAGCATCATATTAATGAAATCTTTCTCTCATACCTACAATCACAAAAACATGCATTAGATAGGTCTTAAGTGTACAAATCATGCATAATGTGTGATGAATTGGGGTTAAAATTTGCACGAATCAGGGCTCAACACACCCCCAACCAGCTTTTTGCTAGTCCCGAGCAAAACATGCGTGAAACAAATCCAACATTCCAAAATCCAACTCCCTTGGAAACTATACTTTTATAAACTTCAAGATGCATAAGTGCAAAATTAAGAGAAACTTGGTGATAAGAAGTTGAAATCCTAAACTCCCTAAACATAATAAGTGCACATAGAATCCCCACTGATTGATTGATAAACAGAAGAATCTGAACAAGTATGGTCTAGTGTGCATAGTGAATGTTCATCTCATGAATTTCCAAGATTACCTTCTTCATAGACTGGCGAAACTAAAGATCTAAAAGTGCACAGATCAACCACATATGTATATGACAAGAATTTTCCTTACCGTTCCTTTGATGGCTTTTACACTACTTCCCATTTCCAGCTTAAGTTACGGGTAAACCTTCCCCTGGTTGGTAATAGGTATCCCTTTTCAGAATTTTTCAACATATATTCATTATAATCACTTTTTCTTTCCTTTTTCTTCACATGAGATAGGATTTTTAGAAATGCAGATCTTCCATTCTTTTTCTTATTTTCTCATTAACAAGGATGGAAAAAGTTCCTCGATCTAGTTCCTCAACACTTTAAATCTCAATCTAGCCGATCCACAGATCTAAATAATCCCTTCAAACAATGAGAATCGTGTAATGTGAACTAGACTCAAAAGTGTTCAAAACTTTCTACCGATCATAAAATAGGGGAATTCATATGGAAAACTATCACATTATAGGTAGTTCGAGAATTTCAAAATCAATCACTTCATCTCTCTTTCTTTTATACTAATAACATCCCAATTGCATATAAACAAAGTTTTTCAAAAGAGTTTTGAATTAAGAAAAATAAAAATATTTTTACATAAGTGCTCGAAATATCACAAAAACTAGCTAGATTCATATGAGAAATCTCACCCCCAACCAAAATCTTACATTGTCTTCAATGTAATAAAACATGCAATATGCAAGACATGCAATATGCAAGACATGAGAGCAATGAAATAAAACAAAGGAGAGTGAGAACGAGAGTACTTGAGGTAGTAAGTGGATTAATTCTAGCATCTTCCATTGTCTCCATGAGACTTATTCAATCTTAAATGTAGAAAAATAAATCCTAACCTACCTACTTAACCATTCTTAGTCCGATTGACTACATGATCAAATTTAAGCAAGATCTTCATGAATTTCAATAAATTTCTCATGAGGACCATTTAAAGTCCCACTTGACAGTAAACATGAGTGCTTTGCATCATTGAAGTCCAATATTTATATGCACCACATGTATGAAAGGAGAAGATAAGAGCAGCAAAATAATATCTCATCGAATTCTGATCTGAGTTGAGATTTATTAAAAATGGGTCATCCCAGTCAGAATTCTCAAAGGGCTGAAGAACCCATGGTGGTGGAGAGACGTTCATCAAATATTCTTCAGTTAATATTGTCTCCTCCACAATTTCATAATTGCACGGTGCTTCCACAAACAAGGGTAAAGAGTGTAAATTAGTGGAGTGGTGTTCTTCAGGCACTGACAGCGTGTCTAATAAAATATCCAACTCCTTAATCATCTCATCATCAAGATCATCGAAGTGGGCTAAGCATTCCTCTAGAAAATTGAGATAGTCGGATGAAGACTCTTGATTTTGCTTGAGAGAGTGCAAAATTCAATGGAGTATAAGGTTAGGTTCCTCATAACTAGTATGGGGCACCAAGTTGGAAGTATGCAAGGCTTTAATAATTTATAAAATAATTGGGTCGTTTGAATTTTCAAAGTGAGCCAAGCATTCATCCAAAGAATATGAATTTTCACTCAGGGAGTCTCATTCTCCACATTAAAATTAAATATGTCGAGTTGGTGGAGTGACTCAAAAATATCAACCTCAGCAAGCTCTCTAGTAAAAATATCTTTCGGAGATTCAAAAACATTCTGCCATAGGGAAGAAGGAATCATGGGTTCACAATCATCCACCGAACCCTCATTATAGGCAACCCCACTATTGGTTTCAGATTTTATGGATCCTCGGGTTCGTCAACTGTCATTGAAGTTTCTTCATCACTAAAATCAGGGCATCTAAAAGAGATAGTGGATTCACCATAATCGATGATGATTTGGGGTCACCGAGATCAATATCCTCTAGAAATTTAGTCATTAAATTTGGAGAAGGTTGGGCGTGGATAGCCTCATCCTCCTCATTATTGGTGATTGATTCGATGATCCTAATTTCGAGCTTAACGTCTTTAAGAGATGGCGAGTAAGTTTGAATTGATTGCTCATACTCATACTCTTTCTCTAAGTCCTCAAAGATTTGTATATACATGTCATCATAAAAGGAAGACATTATAGAATGATTGTTAATGACCACGGTAGGTTCTTCCCTTGGACTAGAGGTGTGATGACTCTCCCGATGAAGATCATACGTGTTGTATGGTGAAGATTAATATGATGGTTAATAGGCATAACCATACAAGTGATCACGTAATGTCTTAATCGGTTGATCATTACTCCCCCGATCCTTTTTTTTATTCCTACCTCCTGTCATACCTGGTGGAACACTCATGTTATTTTCAATCCAGTAATCACGTGATGTTTTACCCGACTGACCATTCTTCGATTTTGCTTCGTTTCGGTACTCCCCCATCGTCTTACGTCGTGCCTCATCATGTATATCATAGTAATTGCGCAACGTTCTATGTTGGGAGAGAGTTGAGGTTGATTGAATCTCAAAAATATACTCGTACTTGGAGAAATTGCAATCATAATGAGTTTTGGTTCCATAATCCGATGTCTTATCCTCTAAAAGGTACTTTTATTTACTATTCGTCCAATCATGCATGATGAAATTAAAAGGGGTCGAAACCTAAGCTATCCTAAGAAAATAAATAAGAAGGGAGATGTTACCCAATAGGCGAGAACTATGTCATCAACAATGTCCTACAAAATAAAAAACAGAAAATTGTTAGATCCTTAAAAAAAATTTAGAAAATTCATACCTAAAAAACTGGAAATCCTACCTAACTAATACTACTCTATAGTTACTAGAATAATTAGAACCGTTTAACCTTTTCCTCGGCAACGACATTAAAAATTTGTTCGCTCGCCTCAAGTGCAAGGCTGCGATGTAGTAATAATTCTCCGTGAGACTGACGTCGATCCACAGGGAAAGAGGTAAATGAAATCAAACTATTCTAATAACTCGAATCTAAGAAGTTTATGAAATCAGTTTTGTAGAACTAAGTAAAAGCCTTAAATGGGAAAATCTAAGAATTGAGAAACTAAAGCATCAAAGATCCACTTTTAGTCTTAATCATATTAATCCATTGATTCGATTCTTATCACAACTAGAATCGAAGTTCTATCTCTATTTAGTCGGGAGATATAACAATCAAAGCACATAAATAATCTGGAATAGATGGGTGTTCATTGATTTGGTTCTCTCAATAAAGCTCAGGCCTTGGCCACACTCAATTGTATAAGCCAAGCCTCTTTCCAATCTAGTTGAGATTCACAACCATAGCTTTCATCAAATCATGTCACTAGACTTGACTACGACCAATGATTTGAACTCTAATTAAACCAACTTCAATAAGCAACACCAGTTATCTCAAATTCTACACAAGATATATGAACTTTCCATCATAGTTCTAATAGAGATTTCACTGTTTTGAATCATGGAGAGCTCGAATCAAAAGCTTGCATCAATCAACAACCCATAAGCCACTCTGATTAATCTCAGAAATCCAACAAGAACTCATGTATTTGACACACAAACTCCGTGAATTATCTAAAACTATCAACTTTATTCAAACTATAATGAATTATTTAAGCATTAAACCATAATTTGAAATCAATGTATCAAAGCATGATTAAAAACTAAGAAGTATCACCTCTTAGCTCTAGCTAAGAGTTAACTAAAAGAAAGTATCGAAGAAAACTAGAACTAGAACTATAAAAAGAAGAAAACTCGTTCTAGGAGGCTAGGAAGCCTCCTAGGTCTTTGTCTCTTTACTCCCCATGTTGCTAACTGCCTTAAGAAGAGGGTGGAGGTGTCATTTTAGAGTATAGAAGTGTCACGCCATTGGAAGATTCCCGAAACCGCATGTCCTTTCCGCATTAGGAGACTTTGAAAATCGAAATTAGAAACTGAAATTTCTTGTGAGTCGCTGTCTTCATGTGGCCGACCAGTCATGACCTGTTGTTCGCTTCCCCAAGTGCAGGGTTGCGATGCAGTAATAATCTCGGTAAGACTGAGGTCGATCCATAGGGAAGGAGGTAAACAATTCTAACTACTCTAACAACTAGAATCTTAAGAGGTTTGTGAAGTTGGTTTTGAACATAAAATAAAAAAGCTGATAATGAAAAGATAACTAGAGCATCAAGGATCCACTTATATCTCTCCTTAGATGCATAATTCGCCATGGTTTCTCACTTTCTCAACTAGAATCGAAATTAAGTTCTATCTAGTCGAATAATAGAGCAGTTAAAATAATCAATCTACCACAAGTATGATTCATGTACATGATTCTTTCAATGCAAGCTAGGACTTGAGCACACTCAATTGCATAGGTCAGTCCCAATTTCAATAGGTTAAGATCACAACCATAATCATCATTAAATCCTTTCACAAGATAAAACTAGATCATGATTTAAACTTGATCCAAATCACATACACAATCTTACATAATCCAGAATTTCTAGAAAAATAGACTTTTGGTATAAAGCTCCCACATGAGGATCATATGTCTGGAGTGTATTGAATCCAATTCCTCGGATCATACAGGTCTAGAATAACTCAAAACAGTTAAGAACTCAAGCAATTCATCCATGAGCCATCATAAGATTAAGAAAAACTACTTAGAACTTTATTTAAACTTCAAACCATTGTTCTTCAATAGAAATCCAACTTGAAACCAATAAAACGAATTAAACAATCTAAGAAAACTATAAGGTTCACCTCTTAGCTCTAGTTAAGAGATTAGCTAATGAAAAGCATATTAAAAACTAGAACTAGAACTAAGAAAAGGAAGAAAAACTAGCTAGAGGAGGCTAGGAAGCCTCCTATGACTTGAACTCCTTGCTCCCCACGTCCTTGCTTGCCCTAGAATAGAAGAGAGCACCTCCTTTTATAATACAGCAAGAGTACCGCAACATAACAGATTTTGTTTCACTTCGTATGGCTTAACCAATGGTCGGATTGCCTTCAAATTTGATTTGTAGCTTCCTTGTAATGTGAACTTCCTCATAGATGATTTAGATTTCCAAGATTATCTTCTGAATGGGCCCACCAATCAGATCAGTAACCACCTCTCAAAATCGCGCAATTCGGGTACCTTCAGAACCAGTCATCTTGCTTTCAACGCTCCGGAGTGCACAGATGTTGGATTGATCCCAAATTTTGAACATTGGTAGAAACATTCCTCCTCTACATGATAGACGGATTAGATTGTCCAAAACAATCCCAGAATGTGGTCTGAAAATTAAAACACTTAGGGCTTTTATAAACTCTGCGCAGTTGAATCTTTCTAGATGGTCCATCTTTCTTCAACCGGTACGATTAAACCACGCATCCTTTTGATCTGAAACTTTGTGGTTATTCATATATGGATGTGGTCTAGAAGATAATCAAAGTAGATTCTTCATATCATCAATGATGGGCCACCTGGACCGGCCCAGAGTGGAGTAGGCGGAATTTGGAACTTTCTGGACAGTTCGTATTGTTTTGGCCACCACGGTCAATCCGTAGCTCCGATTGACACGAAACCACTTGGGTTATTTCGGCGTCGACGTGTTGGATTTTCAAATATCATCAAGATGGCTCCAGAAAACTGTGCCAAAAATCCAACAACGGGAATAGCCTGTTGTCTGAAATATGGAACTCTAAAATTGCATGGCCGACCAGTCAAGACCGGTTGGACAGGGCTGGCCGACCGGTCTTGACCGGTCTAGCCCATGTGTCCTTGCTCCAACAGCTTTAAAAGAGGGGAGAGCAACTGGCCGACCGGTCAAGACCGGTCGGGGCCTGTTTGGCCGACCGGTCGGACCACCTTGTGGGGCTCCTTTTCATACTTTCCTTCTTTCTTTTCTTTGCTTCTTTCTTCATGATTCTTTGGCCCACCTTGGGTCTTCATCCAAGGTTCCTAAATGTGCTTCTTTTAGCTATTGATCGAGTGAACTCTCTCTCATTCCTGCAATCACAAAACCATGCATTAGAATAGTCTTTATACATAAAATCCATGCATAATGAGTGATGAATTGGGGTTAGAATATGCACAATTAAGAGCTCAACACCCGTCGGACCCACATGGGTGGCTGTCTAGTGTGTTCTCTCCTTTGGCAATTGTGTGGTCGACCGGTCTTGACTGGTCGGACCTCACTATGGACTATTTTCTTCACTTCTTTCCTTCCCTTCTCACTTCACCTCTTATTCCATCATTTGGTTCATCTTCCATTCTCCTTTCTCGTCTTCTACACTCCCTCTTTTCTCCTTTCTTCCATGATCCTTAATGATGTTCTAATGTAATCTTTCTCTCGTACCTATAATCACAAGAACATGCATTAGATAAGTCTTTAAGTGTACAAACCAAGCATAATGTGTGATGGGGGTTAGAATATGCACGATTCAGGGCTCAACATAGACCTTCCCTTGGTTAGTGATAGGTAGCCCTTTTTCGAAATTTTGTAACATATATTCAAAGAATAACCAAACTTTTCTTCTTCTTCTTCTTCTTCTTTTTTCACTATAAACATAAGATAAGATTTTTAAAAATCCACATCTTTCATTCTTTTTCTTATTTTCTCATGAACAAGGATAGAAAAAGTTCCCCGGCTTGGTTACTCATCACTTTAAATCTTGGTCAAACTGATCTATAAATCTACATAATCCCTTCAATCATGAGAATCATGTAATGTGAACTAAACTCAAAAGTGTTCAAATTTTCTATCGATTATATTATAGGTAATTGAAGGCTTTCAAAATCAGTCACTTCATCTCTCTTTCTTTCATACAAAAATTACTCGAAATGTCACAAAACACTAGATTCATTTAGAAATCTCACCCCCCAACCAAAATCTTGCATTATCCTCAATGTAAAAAGATATGTAATAAGCAATGTCATGAGAGCAATGATATAAATAAAGGAAGGTGAGAACGAGAGTACCTGAGATAGTCGAATATGAAAGTCTACAACATCAAACAACTAAACAATTCAAACTAATAGAAATTATTCTATACCTCCATCAAACTAGGAGGTCAATCTTGATACACATAATCATCCAAAGGAATGAAATCTAGCAGGATTATTAGGTAGAGTAAAAGATTTTTCAGTAATACCATCCACCATCCCACTTCATAATGCACATGAGTGATGTTCGACATTCTAATCCATTGAAAATCCTGCTGAAAAAGTTCAGTGGGTTTCTCAAAGTTATCACCCCATGTGTTAGGTGTTCGCTTACCTCAAGTGCAAGGCTTACGATGTAGTAATAATCTTGGTAAGACCGAGGTCGATCCACAGAGAATTAGGTAAACCAATTCAAACTATTCCAGCAACTCTAATCTCAGTAATTATAGGATTTAAATTTGAAAACTAACGTAAAATAGTAACTTGTAAAAATCTATAATTTAAACGGAACTAAGGCCTCGAGGATCCACTTGTAGTCTTTCCATGCGAATTCATTCATCCAAGCATAAACACAACTAGAATTGAAGTTCTATCTCTCTTCTAGTTGAAAGATTTAGCATTTAAACACAAACAATCTCCACTTAAATTGAAATATAAGATTCTAGTTCTAATGAAGCACATAGAATTCGAATATGTAACCTTCGAAGTAACAACCATGCCAATGGACTATGGTACGCTCATGGATTACTACAATTCGAATTTAATCAAACCAAACATAATAATCTCAGAGAATTGCAAGGAACCCATGTTCGAAGCACATGAACTCTCATAAAACGTCCAAAAATACCAACTTTTATTCAAACTAGAACTTAAAATCCAAACTTAAAGTAAAGTACTTGAATCAAATGAATTCAACATGATAACTACCCATAAGCTTCACCTCTTAGCCTTAGCTAAGAGGTTCTAGTTGAGCATTATCATGCTTCAACTAGAAATAATGAAAAACTAACTAAAAGCATTAAAAACCGGACTTCGAGAGAGTTGTAAACGCTCCACGCTGATCCTCTTCACCTCCTACGAAGTCCTTGATCTTCTATGATGCCTTAGGAATGAAACATAGGTGTCCTTTTATAGTGGAGAGGCTCTACCGCCTCAGAATCTTCCAGAATTGCGCAACACTTACACAATTGCGCATGGATTTTCGGAGCTTCAAGAGGAAGCTATTGATTTTTAGCAGAAATACACTGGCCAACCGGTCGGATTGGGCTGGCCAAATGGTCTTAATTGGTTAGACCTGTCGTTTGGACTATCTAGAGAATGTAGAGAGAGGGGGAGCCTGTGGTCGACCTCATGGGCGACCGGTCTTAAGCGGTCGGACCAAGCTGATCCTATGTCCAACGTCTTCACAAGGTGAGCAGCACCATGGCCGACCGGCCTTCACCGGTCCGACTCTCATTTCCTTTAGTTTTCTTTCTTTCTTTCTCTCTCTTCTCCTCTTGCTCTTCTTCTTCCTTTGGACCACCATCAATCATTATCAAAGAGGCTTCTTTTAGCCATCAATTAGGTGAAGTCTCTCTCTTATTCCTACATACAAAAAACATGCATTAGATTAGTCTTTTAACCATGCAAACTATGCATATAATGTGATGAAATGGGGTAGAATATGTATAAATTAGAGGCTCAACACACACCCCAACCAACATTTTGCTAGTCCCGAGCAAAACAAGCTTGAAACAATCCCTTTCTCTGAAAACTCAACTCTCTCTTGGAAACTATGTTTCTATAGACTTTAAGACATATAAGTGCAAAATTTAGAAAAACAAAATAATGAGTAATTAAAGTCCTAAACTTTTCAAACATAGTAAGTGTTCATATAGAATCCTCACCAATTTATTGACAAATAGAAGAATCTGAACATGTATGGTCTAGTGTGCATTGTGCATATTCATCTCATGACTTTCCAGGATTACCTTCTTCATAAATCAGCTAAACTAAAGATCCAAAAGTGTACAGAATCAACCAATAGCCTATGACAAAAATTTTTCTTACCGTTCCTTCGACGACTTTCACACTACTTCCTATTTTTAGCTTTGGTTACGGGTAGACCATCCCCTGGTTGGTAATAGGTAGCCATTTTCAGAATTTTTTTTCACAAATCTACAATAATACCCATACTTTCTTTTTCTTTTATTTTTTCTTTTCATACAAATTAGATAGGATTTTTAAAAATCCATATCTTTCGTTCTTTTCTCTTATTTCTCATGAACAAGGATGGACAAAGTTCCCCGGCTTGGTTCCTAAACACTTCAAATTTTCAGTCTAACCAATCTACAAGTCTAGTAATTCCTTCAAACCATGAGAATCGTGTAACGTGAACTAGACTCAAGAGTGTTTAAATGTTCTATCGATCATAAAAATAGGGAGATTCACATATAAAACTATTATGTTTAAGATAATTTAAAGATCTCAAAATCATATCAATTCATTTTTCATCCTTTCATACTCGTGACATCTCAAATGCATAGAAACAAAGTTTTCCAAAAGAGTTTTGATGTTTCAAAAAAATTAAAAATTTTCTACAAAATTTTGCTCGAAATGTCCACAAACTGCTAGATTCGAGGAATCTCACCCCCAACCAAATCTTGCATTGTCCTTAATGTAAAAAGATATGCAATGGGCATGATCATGAGAGAAATGGTAAAATAAAAGAGAGTGAGAATGAGAGTACCTAAGAGAGTCGATTATGGAAGTCTACCTTCGGCATCTAAATATACTAAAGCAGCAAAACTAAAATAGAAAAACAACTAAACCTAATCCTACTTAAAGCAATAAACAAAACTTAAGCTATCCTTTTAGAAAGAAAATCTTCATCAGACTAGGAGATCAATCATCATTATAACATCCAAAATGACAAAGTTGAGTAGGATTATCAGGTGGTGTAACAGATTTTTCAATAAAACTATCCACCATCCCGCTTTGGAAAGTAAAAGTACATTGGTGACATCAACTAACCCATTGAAAATCCTGCTGAAAAATTGCAGCGGGTTTTTTAATAACGTTGTCATATATACTAGGAAAGGAGAATTGCATTGGTTGGAAATCAGTGAATATGGATCTCCTTTCCATCTTTTTTGGGCAAAAATTTATCAAATATGGGTTATCCCAGAAGTGGTGTGTTCGCGTGCATCAAGTGCAAGGCTGCGATATAGTAATAATTCTCAGTAAGACCTAGGTCGATCCACAGGGAAAGAGGTAAACAATTCTAACTACTCTAATAACTTGAATCTAAGAAGATTTTAGAAAAATAGTTTTTAAGAACTAAATAGGAAATCTGAGATTTGTGAAGAACTAGAGCATCAAGGATTCACTTGTAGCAGTCCAATGCCATCCATTCATCTAAGCACAACATAATTAGAATCAAAGTTCTATCTCTCATCTAATTTGAGGATATAACATTCAAGCACAAACAGTCCCACTTAAATCTAAAAATCAAATTTCTAGTTCTAATGAAGCACATAGAACTCAAACTTATAGCCTTCGAAGTAACAACCATGCTAAGAGACTATGGCATGCTCTGGGGTTACTACAATTCGAATCTAAACAAACCCATCATGGCAATCTCAGAGAATTGCAATGAACTCATGTCCGAAGTACACAAACTCTCATAATTCATCTAAAAATTCAAGCTTTATTCAAACTAGAAGTTTAGAATTCATAAATAAGAAAAAGGTACTTGAATAAACTAATTAAAGCATTAAAACAAACTGCAAACTTCACTTTTTAGCTCTAGCTAAGAGATTAATTAAGAAAAAGCATATTAAAACTGGAACTAGAACTAAGAAAAGGAAGAAAAACTAACTGTAGGAGGCTAGGTAGCCTCCTAAGACTTGAACTCCTTGCTTCTCACGTCCTTGACTGATTTGGAATAGAAGAGAGCACCTCCTTTTATAATACAATAAGAGTACAGCAACATAACAGATTTTATTTCGCTTTGTACGGCTTAACCAATTATCAGATTGCCTTTAAATTTGATTTTTAACTTCCCTGGAACTTGATCTTCCTCATAGATGGTTTAGATTTTCAAGATTATCTTTTGAATGGGCCCACCAATCAGATCAGCAACCGCCTCTCAAAATCGCGCAATTCGGGTACCTTCAGAACTAGTCATCTTGCTTTCAACGCTACGGAGTGTACAGAGGTCGGATTGATCTCAAATTTGGAATATTAGTAGAAACCTTCCTCATTTAGATGATAGATGGATTAGATTGTCCAAATCAATTCCAGAATTGAGTGAAAATTAGAACACTTAGGGCTTTTATAAAATCTGCACAGTTGGAATCTTTCTAGATGGTCCATCTTTCTTCAACCGATACGATCAAACCACACATCCTTTTAACCTAAAACTTTATGGTTATTAATATATAGATGTGGTCTACAAGATGGTCAAATTAGATTTTTCATATCATCAATGATAGGCCACCTAGACCATTCCAGTGTTGAGCAGCGAAATTAGAGAACTTTTTGGATAGTTCGTATTGTTTTGGCTGCCATAGTCAATCCGTAGCTCTGATCAACACGAAACCACTTGGGTTATTTCGGTGTCGAGCTCCTCTTCGATATGGACAGGTTGGATTTTCAAATATCATCAAGATGGGTCCCATAAACTGGGTCGAAAAACTAGAAACGGGACTGCCTGTATTTGAAATCTGATTTAGAAAGTGCATAGCCGACCTGTCAACCGGCCGGCCGACCAGCCGGACCATTAGTCGGCCTTCATAAAACTGGTCCAAAGATATTTGTATTTCTGAAGGGTTTGGCCGGCCGACTGGTGGCTGTGGCCGACCGGCCGGTTAGGTTGTAAATTGTGACTTTTTCATACTTTTCTTCCTCCATTGCATTGCATCTTTCCTCCATCTCTTATCCTTTATTTCTTTGATCTTCAAGGCATACAAAGTGACTCTTTTAACCATGAATTTGTGAAGTCTCCCTCTCATTCCTAAAATCACAAAAATATATATTAGATTAGTCTTTAAACATGAAAACTATGCATAATGTGATGATGAAAAGGGGGTAGAATATGTAATATTCATAGTTTAACATGGTGTTCTTCGGTTTGAACAAACTAAAGAGATGTGGAGACTTCAATGTTTTTATCCACACAAATTTAGATGGTCTCCACATAATCAACTTTCACCGGTGCTTCCACAATTGATATTTTAGTTTAGCACTTTGTGGAAGGAAGCTTTTTAGGCACCAAAGGGGTCTCCCTCAAGGCATGCACTATGTACTTAATCATGAGATCATCCTAATCTTTAAAATAAGTCAAACACTCCTTTAGAGTTAGGAGACCTCAAGAGAGGAAGTTTTCAGATTTGGACCCTTCACGTCTTCCTCCTTCTCAGACTTTTGTGTAGGTTGGAGTGGGTCCTCAATCTCCGCACTTTCAAAAATTAGCCTCTCTGTAGGCAAGTCAAGCACCAATTCTTTCAATTCCTGTATAACAAATTTGTGTAAATAAAAAATTGGTGACTTGTCAAGTAAATTTTCAGAAATTGGCACTTCCAAGGCCTCATTAACAATAAAATTGAATTCATCCTTGGAGTGTGTCGAATATATCTTCAAGCTTTCAGGTAGATTAGGTTAGAAAGACTCCCCTTCTTCCATAGATTCTATCATGTTTATCTCATGGGGGTCATCATTGTCGTCTCAATCCTCAAAGGGATCGAAGCAAACAACATCTAGAGGATCAAAATTATGTTTTAAGGTGAACTCCTCTTCCACGATGGATTCAATCATGTTAACCTCATTTACATCATCATCATCCCTATGCCTTTTGCCCAAGTGAAACACATTTACCTCCAATGTCATGTTCCCAAAGAACAATCACATTACCCCATTCCTACAATTTATAATTGCGTTTAATATAGCTAGGAATGGGCGACCTAGAATCACCGGTATTTGAGTGCTAGTATCCATAACTGGTTGCGTGTCCAAGATGATGAAATCCACTAGGTAGTAGAATTTATCAACTTAGACCAATACTCCTCAATTATCCCTCTCGGTACATGAATGAATCTATTAGCGAGTTGCAACGTGGTTTTGGTGGGTTTTAATTCACCAAGACCCAATTGCTCATATACCGATTAAGGGATCAAATTTACACTTGCCGCCAAGTCTAGCAATGCACGCTCAATCAGATAGTCACCAATGATACGTGAGATTATGGGACTACAGAGATCCTTAAATTTTGTAGGGGTCTTTTGGGTGAGAATGGCACTCACTTGCTCATTCAAAAAGGGCTTTTGTTGAACATTGTATTTGCGTTTAGTTGTGCATAAGTCTTTTAGAAACTTGGCATAGGAAGGAATTTGTTCTATGGCATCGAGCAATGGAATGTTTATCTTGACTTGTCTGAAATCTCTAAAATATCATGAGAGTTTGGGAGAGATTTTAGAGCAACCAATCTCGAAGGGAATGGTGCTACGGTCTTATAAACATATTCCGTTTCTTGTGGGGTTGAGTTAGATCCATCCTCATTCTCAGGATTTACCGGATCATTAGGCTTGTTGGCCTTCACCGGAATAAATTTATCAATTTGTTTACCACTTCTAAGAATGGTGACGGATTTTTCTTGCTCCACATGTTGGTTGAGAAGATTAGGGATGCTTATTTCATGTGCTTGTTTAGGATTGGCTGAGGTTGGGCCGGAAAGGTCCATTCCCTAGCATTCAAGCGTCCCTTAATCTCATCAACTGACGTTTTTAGCTCTTGGAACATTTACTGATTTGATTGATTGATTTGCGTTTACCCTTGCATGAACGCTGTTAAAACTAGAAAAATGCTTAAAGGCAGTTTTTCCCTGTGTTTCATTATTCTGAGGAATTCTGAGTATAGAAGCATTTATAGACAATCACAAGCAATCACAAAGTATACACGAGAAAGCATCGCAAGGTGAATTTTATTCTAGAGATTCCGAGATCTTTTACATTCCAGGCTGTGAACTAGTCACAAACCCTTAATTACATCAATGGAGGATCACTCTTGATTAAAAGGCAAAAGTGAATGAATGTATGCATCATAGATAAGTTAAATAAAGCATTAAAAGAGCATAAATGTAAATGAAACAAACCACAAACAACACAATGATTTTTTACGTGGAAATCCTTACGGGGGAAAACCACGGCATAAAGCGACAAGATTCCACTATGAATGCAGTTATACAATAGAGCAACCAGGATTTTAACCGAGGCATGTATCACAGTGTCATCGGTCGTCTCTATGGACGGAATGACTTTCAGGAAAGCATGCGACGATTCCCATGTAATGCCTCACAGTGCCACTGACCATTTCTGTTGGTGAGTGACTTTCAGGAAGACACGTCATGGTTGCCGTGCTTAACACAGTGCCAGTATCAGTTACTGCGAACGGGTGACCACTAGAAGGCATATTACGACTGCCATGTGATACAACACAATGTCATTGACCGTCACTACGGACAGGTGACCACCGAAAGATACATCATGGTTGTTGTACTCAATATAGTGCCAGTAATCGTCGCTGCAGATGGGTGACAACCGGAAGGCATATTACGGATGCCATATGATACAACACAGTGTCATTGACCGTCATTGTGGACGGGAGGACCACCGGAAGATACATTATGGTTGCCGTGCTCAACGTAGTGCCAGTAATCGTCACTGCGGATGGGTAACCACCGGAAGGCATATTACGGCTGCCATATGATACCACATAGTGTCATTGACCGTCACTACGAACGGGTGACCACCGGAAGATACATCATGGTTGCCATGCTCAACACAGTGTTAATAATCATCGCTGGGGATGGGTGACCACCGGAAGGCATATTATGGCTACCAAATGGTACGGCATAGTGTCGCTGACCGTCTAGTGTCATTAACCGTCTTTGTGAACGGGTGACCACTTGAAGACACATTTATGGCTGCCAAATGGTACGACATAGTATCATTGACCATCTCTGTGGACGGGTGATCACTTGAAGACACATTTATGGCTATCGGGTGGTACAACACAGCGTCATAAACCGTCTCCGTGGATAGGTGACTACTTGAAGACACACCACTATTACCTTAGCTACTCAACTGACGGATCCCGCTTTGGATGGGACGTACATCAATTAGTCTTGGCAATGATAATTCATAATAAAGTATTTTAGATGTTTTGAAACTCTCTTATTACAGTTTTCGATGATAACCATAGTTCCTTTGATTTAATTTCGTATTTCGATCCAAGATGAATAAAATTCATGTAATGGATGCAGAGAGCACAAAGTAAATATGCTTGATGCATGCTCAAGAGAGGGTTGCACTTATGCTTGATATTTAGTGCGTCGGATGAATTATACATTTGATTTGATTAATTTGCTTTGTGCATATCTTTAATTCGGCCAAGTCATTATTGATAATCGATATTTTGAACGATTAGGTCATTGGGAGAAGCTGTGTCGAGCTATATTTCCTCGATAAGTTTAAGTCCGATGGACTGGATCGGCCATTTCTGATGCCTGCGAATGGCTAAGTATCGGGTCCGATAAGCGCCCGTTTATACCAATTTTTGATAAACAATAGGGATTGATGCCCTATAAATGTTAGACTCAGCCTTTGTATAGCATGAGGACATCGGCTTTACCTTCACGTCTTTGAGATCGCAGTTGGTTTTACTTGACATTAGTTGATTTCCGAGCCAATAGGGCACTTCGTAAGACTGAAAATGACTAAGTACTGGGCTTGTTTACGGTCTGATCGGGATATTCGGTGAATACTAATTGAGATCGTCTCCAAATAATATTGAATCATGTCTTTGAGGATCGCAATGATGTTGGATCCACTTTGGCGTCAGTGTAATCGCATTTTATTTCACTTGGCACCAATCGATTTCCGAGCCAACAGGACACTTCTCAGGGCTGAAAATGAGCCAAGTATTGGACTTGTTTACGGTCTGATTAGGGTATTTGATGATTACGAAGACAGATAACTTCGACGCGATGCATTATTATAGTGTATCATATCATGGAGGAGATAAATGTCTCTCTCGGTGTCGATCAAATTTCACCCGATTCTTCTTGATTTTGGCCGTTTTCGGTCCTTTCAGAAGAATTTTCGGGTTTGCAATTTTGGCTAAGTGTAAACTGCTGATTTGGCCCACTTAACATTGACTGTTGGAAGATCTGATCCGGGGGATGGATAGACATTGGCGATGTGTGTCTAGCATTATCAGCGCGATCAGGAGGCGAGCCACACCATAGAAGTCCCTAGGTCACTAAGACCGTCCGGGCGCACCTAGTTGAGGAAGTGGGCGCATGTGCATTGGAGGTGGGCACATGTGGCAGGCACATGTGGCCACTGGAGTGAAGAGAGAGAGAGAGAGAGAGAGAGAGAGAGAGAGAGAGAGGAAAGGAAAGAGAGGTAGGCGCATGTGCTTTGGCACATGCGCCTGCCCTCCTCCCCTAGGCGCATGTCACTTGGTAACTTAACAAAAAATAAGAGTAAATGAAGAGAGAGAGAGAGAGAGAGAGAGAGAGAGAGAATCCTCTCCCCTTGGGTGCATGTGAGAGGGACAGTGAGAGAGAGAGAAAGAGGAGAGAGGAAAAGAGAGAGAGGTGGGCGCGTGTGGTAGAGCACATGCCCCTGGCCTCCTCCCCCAAGCGCATGTCACTTGGTGACTTTGGAGAATTTTGGAATATTTTCCCACTTGAGATGGTGAGCGCATGTCACTTTGCCACTTAAAGAATTTCAAGCTTCCAAGGAGATGGACGCATGTCTTCTTTTCCGGTGAGGGATTCCTATTGAGCTCTTAAATTATACATATTCTGACCCCATTTCGGTACATTCTATGCATGATTTCTATGATTAAAGGACTAATCTAATGCATGTTTGTGATTGTAGGAATGAGAGAGAGAAGTTATGAATTTGATGTTAAAAGGGTCGTTTGGAACTACATTGGAGACACTGAAAAGAAGCCTTCAAGAATCACATCAGAAATACCTCGATCGGCCAAAAGAAAAGAAGAAATCAGTAAACACATAGGCCCATAAGACTTTAGGTAGAAGCTCCGACCATATACCTTTACATTCGTCGAGTTTAGTTTTCAGATGATGTTTGATGATCTTATTAACTGCTTCAACTTGTCCATTAGCTTGAGGATGATATGGGGAAGTTCGAATACTTCGTATTTTTCATTTCTCACAAAACTCTGAGAACTGCTGTGTTGTCGAACTGTCTTCCATTGTCAGTGATTATAGTATGGGGGAGCCCATAACGGCATATGATGTTTCTCCATATGAATTTAGTAGTCTGCTTCTCTGTGATTGTGGTTAAAAGTTCTGCCTCAACCCATTTGGTGAAGTAATCGACTGTTACAATTACAAACCTGTTCTGGTCTTTCCCGGTGGGTAATGGTCCAATTATATTGACTCCCCATTGGGCGATGGGCTAAGGGTCGTCCATCGGCGTCATCTGTTCAGATGGTACATGAGGGATTGGAGAATATCGCTGACATTTGTCACATTTCTTGGAAAATTTGATTGTGTCCGCCTTCATGGTGGGCCAGTAGTACCCTTGCCTCATTGTCTTATATGCTAAAGATCGTCCCTTAGGATGGTTACCGCATGCCCCCTGGTGTATTTCATCAAGAACATGTTGTGCCTCTTCTGGATGGAGACACCTTAAGTATGGTAAAGTAAAGCTTTTACGTAGTAAAATTCCGTTTTGTAAGGTGTACCTGGCAGCACGGTAACGAATTTGTCGCGCATGTTTTTTATCATCTGGGAGCTGTCCGCTTTTGAGGTAAAGGACAATAGGATCCATCCAACATGGAGAGGAATGCACTGCGACTACTTGCTCTGGGGCGACTTGATCAGTACTCGGAGTATGGAGATGCTCGACAGAAACAGATCATGTCAAATTAGACTCTGGTACGGAAGCTAACTTTGCTAGGGAATCCGCGAGTTTATTCTTCTCGTGAGGAATGTGAATTATCTCGTATTTGCTTAGCTTTGCGGGTAGGATAAGTAATCGAGATTTGTACAAGGCCATTCGCTCTTCTTTCACATCGAATTCGCCGAGCACTTGATTGGCTATGAGTTGAGAGTCACTGTGAATAAGTAAATTCTGTATTGCGAGCACATTCGCTAATTCGAGGCCGACGATTAAAACCTCATATTCTACTTCGTTGTTAGAGACGTTTGTTGAAGCGTAAAGCATATTGGAATTGTGATCCGTTAAGGGCGATTAGGATCAAGCCAGCTCCGCTGCCGGTGGCACATGAAGACCCATCTACAAAAAGCAACCAGGGGACCTGCTCACTGGTCGCAGGATCATTGTCGGAGGTGGAGTCAGCGGGGGCCGAATACGTAAATTCAGCAATAAAATCAGCAACGGCTTGGGCCTTAGTGGCGGTTCTTGAACAGAATGTAATATCATATTCACCGAGCTCAATTGCCCATTTAGTTAACTGCCTTGATACCTCAGGATTTTGAAGAACTTGTCTTAATGGATGATTCGTAGGTACCAATATAGAGTGGGCTTGGAAATACGGTCGTAGTTTCTGGGCTGCAGTCACTAAGGCGAGAGCTAATTTTTCCATATCGGAACATCGAGTTTCGACATCCACCATTGCTCGACTAACATAATAAACGGGCCTCTGGACCCCAGAATCTTCTCTTATTAAGGCCGCGCTAACGGCCGTGGAAGATACAGATAAGTAAAGAAGGAGCTGCTCGTGTGGAACAGGTTTAAATAAGATAGGAGGTGCGCTCATATATAGTTTCAATTATTGGAATGCCTCCTCACACTGCTGGGTCCATGCCCAGTTGGTTTTTGCGGTAGCGCGAAGAAGCTTAAAGAAGGGAAGGCACTTATCGAAGGCGCACGAAATAAACCTATTCAACGAGGCGATGCGACCAACTAATCATTGGACATCTTTGAGAGTGGATGGAGACTTCATTTCGATCAAGGCTTTTATTTTCTCGGGATTTGCTTCGATTCCCCGTTGACCAACCATGAACCCGAGAAATTTCTCGGTAGAAACCCCGAAGGCACATTTCTCTGGATTTAGCTTCATCTGATACTTGCTCATCAGGTCGAAGGCTTCTCGAAGATTTGTGAGATGATCATTGACGGCGACACTTTTCACAAGCATATCGACTACGTAAACTTTCATATTCTTGCCAATTTGTGTAGCGAACATTTTGTTGACTAAACGCTGATAAGTGGCACTTGCATTCTTGAGACCGAAAGGCATTACTCTATAGCAATATAAGCCTCGATCAGTGATAAAGGCTGTATTTTGACGATCGGGCGGATGCATCATGATCTGGTTATAACCAGAATAGGCATCAATAAAGCTGAGCAGGGCATGCCCTACTATTAAATCAATCAATTAGTCGATGTGAGGAGTCGGGAAACTATCCTTTGGGCATGCCTTGTTCAGATCGGAGTAATCTACACACATTCTCCATTTACCATTGGCTTTGCGAACAAGGACCATGTTCGCGACCCATTCTGGATAGTCAACCTCTTTAAGGAAATTGACGGCCAGTAATTTTGTGACTTCAGCTTTAATTATCATTTGCCTTTCTGCTGTGAACGCTCGTCGACGCTAATGGACAGGCTTATACTTCAGGTCCACGTTCAGATGATGGACCGCAACGTTGGGGTCAATACCTTGCATGTCTTCATGAGACCAAGCGAATACATCTTGATATTCTATTAGAAAATTAGTCAAGTTCGCACGAAAGACATCGCTTAAAGAGGATCCAATGTAAACCTTTTTGGAGGGATTATCTTTGGATAAGGGTATTTCGACTGTCTCCTCCCCCGAGGTCCTTGATTGATGAGCGTCCTCCCTTAGGTCCAACGTTGTTGCTATCGGGGGATTCACTTGGTCTCATGTAATCGTCATAATAGGAGCTGCTTAAGCATTTTTTCGATATTGTATGGCGATTTCGTAGCATGCTCGAGCCTCTCTCTGGTTCCCTCGTACTACCCTGACTCCGCTTGGAGTAGGGAATTTGATGCATAGATACAGGGGGTGTTTCGGTGAGCAAGGATCGACCCAAAATAGCATTGTACGCTGATCTTCGATCCACCACAAAGAAATTGACGAACACTGATTTTGGCTGGACTTTCTCCAAAGGTGATCAAAAGGTCGATGCTTCCTTCTAGCGTTACAACTTCGCCCCCGAAGCCGACGAGGGGAGTGGAGATAGGTTTGAGTATATTTCTAGCAAGTGCCATTTTATTGAAGGCTTCCAAGTAAATGACATTAGCGGAGCTACCTGTATCCAACATAATATGGTGAGTTAAATAGTTTGATACCTTTAACGTGACCACGATGAAGTCCTCGTGAGGGAAATGAATTCCTTCAGCATCTTCAAGAGAGAAAGAGATTGGATGATGGTTAGGATTTGATGTATTGGACGATTTTTCTAACTAATAAATATGTGGAGGCTTCTGAGACGCTTTGTTAGCACATGCTTTCCTTGAAGCTTGAGAATCTCCCCCGCATGCTGGACCTCCAGCAATGATCCGGATTTCACCAGTGGGTTCCGTATCTTCCTTCTGAAGGATGATGTTGAGGTGATTTTTTTCTTCGTGATGGGGTATCGATTCTTTTAGATGACCGATCCTGTCGCGCAACGTAATCCCGGTGATGTCTTTTCCGAATGAGAGCTTCAATTTGATCTTTCAGAGATATACAATCTTGGGTGTTATGCCCATGATCTTTGTGAAAATAGCAAAACTTTCTCTTGTCTCTTTTTTCAGGATCTGATTTGATCCTTTGAGGCTACTTTACATAAGATTTATGCTTTATTTCCATTAATACTTTCTCTGAAGATTGATTGAGAGGTGTATAGTTATGATATTTACCGGAGTAAGGTTTCTTAGGGGAACGATCTCGCCGATCACGTCGGTATTTCCTATCGAAGGAAGAGATCTCCTCGGACTTAAGTTTCCTTCCTTGTATACCCTGACGAGCTAAAGCAACTTCTTCTGCATTAATGTATTTCTGAGCCTTAGCTTAGAATTCAGTCATAGTTTTAGGAGGGTTCTTATCCAGAGCTAATCGAAATTTCTTGCTGGTGATTCCTGTTATAAGGGCAGTGAGGCCTTTGTCTTCAGTATAACCTTCAGTCTAGACGGCTTTTACAGTGAACCGAACGGTGAACTCCTTGATTGTTTCTCCATGTTGTTGCTTTAGATCCGATAAATGAGATGCATGTGGGAGGTAACAATCGATGATGAGAGCGGATTGAATTCCGAAAAAGTTCCCACAAACGTCATCAATCTGTTAATGTCTTCAAGGCGTTCACCTTCTTTCAGGCAAGCTCTCCTCCAGACCTGAAAGCCAAAGAAGAAAGCCAAAGGTGGCCGGCGTTCGGCCATTAGCCCTCCGAAACTTAAGTTAGATGAGACTTGATCGTAAGATAAAATGTGAGACGTAGATTTAGAGATTATGTACCTTTATTGTCGGTGGGACCATCCATTTATAGTTCCAGACCATGGAAGTCTCAAAACAATGAATATTCGGGCTCAAAGATGACCTCGTTTAAAGACCACGAACCAAGCTGCTCGCATGCAGAGACGCGACCCCTTTTCACGACCACGAGCTAAGCTACTCGTATGCGGAGATGCGACCCCTTTTAACGACCACGAGTTGAGCTGCTCGCATGCGGAGATGCGACCCCTTTTAACGACCACGAGCTGAGCTGCTCGCATGCGATCGGGTAGTGTAGTCGGAGGTCTGAGATAATATACGAAGTATGAATAGGGAGGGCTTGTGACTAAGCATGCTGGTCGCGACTTTTATTGAAAGGCTCTTACTGATCGCATTTTCCTCATATTCCTTCAATGACCAACTTTATTCTACAACAATGGTCGATAAAATGTAACTGCTTTTTCCCAGCTAGTTATACACAAAAGAGCCACATGGACTATCGATTGTTCTCCTATCATCCCTATAAAACTATAAATAACAGAAGCAAATACTAAGAAGCGCTCCACGACTCCAATACCCAAATAAAAAATCAGACCGCAGTAGTCTTTTATTCAACGCAAAGCTATGCATCTAGGTTTAGCCATCCCTTGCTCGTCAGCCGCGGACCCTTAAGGTGGGTTTAGTTCTAGTCCATCTTTGCGCATACGCCGGACCGACTCTTAGCTATAGCCAATAGTTGTAATTCCCTTCCATCTGTGTTGTGAACCAAATCTGAAGGAAGACCATAGATTAGGAACTCGTCCACCTATGCTCATACACTGGGCTAACCTAGCTATAATTTCTAGCATTACCTTTGCCTCGCTCATCAGCATGCTACTCCCAGAAGCACCTTGCTTCTCTCAGCCAAGTCGGCGATCTCATTGTGGTAAGTTACGCATCTTTCCCGCATTCATCTTTCATCTTTTTCATTCAAATGTTGTAACTTCAAAAGTCCTTGAATTTTCAAGGAAAAAAGAGCTGATTTGGAGGAAGAGCCCCAACCTCTGCCAGTTACCTAAGTAAACAAGTACGCAACAGTTGGCTAAATAGACGAACGGTCGAGCCACGACCGAATACCGCTCTACCTAGATTCTAGGGGTCTATGGTCACAATTTGAATCGGACTCAATCAGTTCTGGCACACCCACAAGCCTCACATGTGTTCCGTGTGGCCTAATTCAAGACCAGCAATGGCGAGTCTGGATCCTTTGCTCATACCAAGTAGAGAAATCCTACTTTTCACCTCTTTGATTGGTCCAACTCAACTGGACTGTGTCAAAGCTGACCAGCTCAGACACAGTCCAGCGGAACTGTACCAATCAGAGAGGGCGCAGCACAGGTTCTCTGCTCGGTATGAGCAGAGGAATCGGATTGAACAATGGCATATGCACGAGTCAACTCCCATAAAGGGGATCCACGATCTGTGCCACTCATCAGGTAATTAGGTAATGCTCACCATGACTATATCCTGAATCAAAGTCAGCAAACTCCCCAACTGAGCCGAACTTCTAGAATGAATCACGGTTGTTGGACTACTTCTAAGCCGAAACCCCCCATTTTTTAATTAAGTTTGACTTAATTAAAAACAATATTTCTGGGAGCCCATTGGGTGCGGCCTGAACTCACTCAACACGGCGCCGCCCTGATTGTGGGGCCACCTTGATATATGTATTGTATATCCACACCGTCCATCTGTTTTTCCAACTGACTTAGGGAAGAGCCCAAAAATGAAGCAGATCCAAATCACTGTTGGATCACACCACAGGAAACAGTTACGATTGACCATTAAAAACTTCAAAACTTCTTATGGGCCACGAAAGTTTTGGATAAAGCTGATATATATTTTTTTTTTTTTCATCCAGGTCTGTGTGGCCTTATCAACAGGTTGGATGGAAAATAAACATTACGGTGGGCACTAATGTGGGCCTAGGAAGTTTTTAATGGTGGGTGTTCAATCACCACTGTTTCCTATGTCCCCCTGATATTTGGATTTTCTCATGCACTAAAACAAGCTGGAAAAACGGATGGACGGCGTGGATATACAATACATGCATAAAGGTGGGCTCCACGATCGGGGTCCACTGTGTTGGGTGAGGCCGAGGCTGCACCTAATCCGCTCTTGTATTTTTCTTCCCAGCACATGTTCACAACGCTGCGACCTAATGAATGGCCTGGATCTCTCATGTGTGGCCAACGTTCTATTAAAAATAAAATCCCTGATTTATATTGGTAGATATCCTGGAAATAACATTGATATGGCAATTTTAACCATCCAATTGGTAGCTATCAAGTGGGCTGTAGAAATAAAATAGTCACTAACAAAAAATCAGTGAGCATAATAAATGTAAGCCCCCTCAATGGTAGACGCCTAAACATAAGTTGGTATCATTTTAGTCAATCACAATTATCTATCAGAGATCATGATCGTTGGTAATCATGATCATTTTTGTACAAAAAAAAACTATGATCTCTGACAAATAGTTACAATTAATTAAAATGAGATGGAATCATTTTCAGGTGTCTGCCAAACAGGCCCCTGGTTGACAGGGCCAACTCACTCTCAGAATCGAGTTTTCTAATCACTCAGCTTGAAATCTCGCAGAGTCAAGTTGAGCCGGCCAAGAGTTTCAAGTCAAGCTATCAAGTTTTAGAACTATGAACTAAACGAGGCAAATCAATGACCATACGGCACCAGGATCTTGTAAACAAACGCAGACAGTATGGCTGTTTAATTCCATCTGTACTTTTGCAAGCCATGATAGGATCAACAAGATCATCTAATCATGGTATTTAAACCATAGTCCCATCCATGATGGGGGTAAACAGGATGTGTTGCTGCCAATTCAATCAAACTAGGCCACGTGTAAATGAGGGCCTATATTTGGTTTTAATGTACGTATAAGATGCGCGGATAATCCAAAGTCTACTCAACTCAAACCGAATTGTTGCTTGTTCTCCTACGTTGAGATGAACAGATTGGAGACTAGACACAAGGTCCTCTCAACCACCATTTAACGCTCCATTCAGGCGATTTGTGAAAGGGTATGAGTTAGCCCTCCTGAATGAATTCTTCTTACCTTGTGACAATAGACGTGAGTCAATAAACTTAACGACATGTTCTTTCAACATATAAAATTCACTATCAAAGTTCCATAGTAAAATAAAAAAAGAAGATATAAGCAGAAAGTATTATTCTATTAATAATTTTTACAAATATGACATTCATAATTGGCTCAAGGGATCCGTTCGTTACTCGATTGGAACTGAGCCTCGTGGCGAGACGACTAATGGAGGGCGATCTTCGACAATCTGTTTGTTGCTCAATCGAAAACAAGCTCCGTGGCATGATAGCCAGCGAGGTGACAATCTGTTTGTGGTCTTGGTAGGATCATATTCGTTTGTCGTTTGGTGTAAACCAAACTTCGTGGCAAGATGGTCGACGGAATCACCTAACACGTAGTAGAAAAGCCCCACAATCTTCCGTTCAGAACGAACGATCTTCCTTGTGATTCAGCAGGATATTGTGGATAGATGGTGGATGGATAAACTAAGAATTAAAGCTAATTAGGGGCCCTATGCTATTAGTAATGATGAAAGTTAAATTAAAATAAAAAGATAAATGTCCATGGTAGACGAATAAATAAAGGTAGGTTGTAATAGTGTGACGCCTGGAGCTCTTCATGGAGTGCTATTTATATAAGATTTTAGGAGACGGTGGCCTTGCGTAGTCTTCGACATTGTGAAGGATTTGGACATTCGATTGTGGAAATCTCTTTGATTCTTCCACATTAGTGTGACCTATCGCGTACAGTCATATGTACAGAAGATATACTCTCGCATATGTCAATCAAAGTCCTCACCTCTCTGAACTCCCACATTAGAAAGTTATTGTGATCCTTATGCCACTTAGCTTTGGCATCCGTAAAGAGTTGTTTTTAGCAAGGCTCTAAAATTTAATGCTAGATAGATATTTCCTTTATAAGATTTTGGTATTTAATACTGAGAGAAGAGAGAGAGAGAGAGAGAGAGAGAGAGAGAGACTCTAATAAGACTCTTGTTTTTTTGCATAGAGTATTTTTTTTTTATAGCACTCTAGCATTTAATGCTCTCTCTCTCTCACACACATATGCACATCTTTAATTCCTTATCTTGAAGTCATGTACACCATTTATGGTATGGCTGCAACGCGGTGCCTTCTAGATCGTTTAATCTGGGCACACAAACAATGATGGGGGACACAAGTAGGCTTTCGCCATCATTTAGCGCGTAATGCTGAGACATGGCAGCATCTCATTAGCCCACATAAGTATGCCAAAAATGGATGTAAACAAGATGATAAGATAATATGAGCCCCCAAACATCTGGTCATGGATGGTTATGTTTTCTGGTAAGAAAGAGGGAGCTATCACACACTTGGTCAGTGTATTCAATGAATAGTTCTATAACATGGTGACTCAACATGAAACTCGTTAGAGGCAACTCAACAAGATTTTGGGTCGAGTCACCTTGAATTTCGAGCATGAAAGTGGTTGAGTCACCTTGAAATTTGATCATGAAAGTGACTCGTTCTCGACTCAGCAAAAACACATCGAGTCGACCCAATGACACGGTCAAGTCGACACGAAGAAAGGCCAAATATTTCATAGACAGGGTCAATGATCCAACTCCAGATGGGAGGCTGGTCGATTTAATTGGGTAGTCCGGTTTAAACTGTCCGATCGTTGCTTCCAACGAGGCTGGCCGGTGACATCATTGTTGACGAATGGATTAACCACAACTTACGAAAGAAAAGGACAGATGAAAAGTCTTTGGGCAGTTTCTCTTAGCCATCAATATTTATAACATTTTGGCCCACCTCACAAGAATCTTACCTAATTTCTTAGCCATGGAATTTACACAATTGGATTGAATTGCTTTTACGGTTTGGATCTCAAGCCAGTCTGCAACGTTGGCACATGAGGCGGCGTTTATTGGAAGTCGCTGGTCCGCAACCATGGGCTTGATAAACCCCTCTTGTAATATTAGCCCGTTGAATGTTTACTTCGAGCATATCCCAATATATTTTGGATATTCTGTCTTTAGCGATTGCATTTTACTCGTTTTCAATGACCCAAGCGGGGGCCATTCAGTGCATAGGGAACACACCCAAAAGAACGTCACAAATTGACATATTTTTAACCATGGTCATCCAAAGGTTTAAAAGTCCTGTCCACAAAGGAAATGAGTCAAAATGATGCAAGGTTTAATCCATTCCAATCTAATGTCTTTTATTTCTTTTTGTTATCCTTCATCCAAGGCCAGGCACAGCATATTAAGGGCTTGGATATATATATATATATATATATATATATATATATATATATATATAGAGAGAGAGAGAGAGAGAGAGAGAGAGATTCTCTCACTGGTGCTCACGAGAACTTGTGAGCACCGGTTTGAGAACTCATCACACGTTACGTGAGCCTAAAATCTGAGCCATCCACATGATGCAACACTTAAAAAAAAACCTCTAGGGCCTAGCTTTTAACCTGATCCAAAGCTTCAGTGGGCCATGAGCATTGTTGCATTTAATGCAGTTAGTGCTAACGTGTGGTGAGCTGGACTAAACAGGCGTTGGCAAATAGAAAAATCATGACCATCTAGATTTTTTCGTGTGGGACAAGTAGGTGGGCTGAGGCTCATGGTGGGCCTCACCATAGTGTGCTTGTGAAATCCACTCTGACCATTAAGTGCATGGTAGAAATTCAGCCATAAAGGTAAAACATGGGGTGGATATGTGATTTAGGTGGGCTACACAAAGTTAAATGGTGGAAGAGGGGATGCCTACCCTTGGTTTTTATGGGTCCCATTGATGATTATGTGAAATCCACTCCAACCATTAATTGCCTCGTAAAATAAAAATGAGGTGCATATATGATTTATGTGGGCCAAATTAAGTGAAACAATTTGGATGGTGGACATCTGCGGCACTGTTTCCTCACAGTTGCCCCACAGTTGGATCACTTGAATTATGAATTAGCTAATTTTTTAGCTCTACAGCTAAATGCTCACTACACACCTTATGATTGGAGTAGATTTCACATACACATCTACATATCATGGTAGGGCCCAACCCTAACCCTAACCCTAACCCTACTTGTCTTGCTTTGACCGCCGGTGCCCGTCTCTGGACGTACATGGTTTGGCTAGTGTTGCTGCCAATAGCCCTAGGCTACTGGTCGGTGCTCTGTGGGCCCACCATGATGTATGACTTTTATCTACGCCATCCATCAGTTTTTACAGCTCATTTCAAGGCATGAGACCAAAATTGAAGCATGTCCAAAGCTCATTTGGACCACACCACGTAAAAGAGTCGGGATATTGACATGCACCATTGAAACCATCCTAGGGCCCACAGTGATGTTTATATGTCATCCAAGCTGATCATAAGGTCACACAGGCCTGGATGAAAGGGAAACAAAAATACCAAGGCCCTTAGGATGTTTCCAATGGTAGGAATGTATGGTGTAGACCACCTGAGATTTGGATATACTTCTACATTGGTCTCATGCCTTAAAATGAGTTGAAAAAACAGATGTACAGCATGGATAAAATTAGAGGAGGTAATGGGTTGGGTTGGGTCGGGTTCGGGTCGGGTCAAGTACGGGTCGGGTCATTTCCACCTCAACCCTAACCCGACCCAAATTGAATTCAGGTTGGATTTTCCTAACCCTTACCCAACCTAAATTAAATCGGGCCGGGTCGGGTCGGGTTGACCCACATTTTAATGAAACTAACTAATTTGTAGATTAAACTAAATGCATATGACACTAGCATTCAATTGAAAACCAAACCATCTATGTTTAATATATATATATATATATATATATATATATATATATATATATATATATATATATATATATATATATATGAGTTCGACCTCATGAGAACTTTCCATGAGGTTGGGCTGTATGGGCCCCACCATGATGTGTGTCAAACATTTACCCCATCAATCAAATGCAGCCATTTCATGGTGGGCCACGGGCTTAAAAATCACGCCAATCCATGACTTAGATGGGCCACACCATAGACAAAAGTTGAGAGGGGTAATCCCCCCATTAAAACCTTCATGATCATTTATTTGGCCCACTGAGACGTGGTTCACAAATCCAGCCCATCCATTGTATGTGTCCCACTTGGATGAGGGGTCAGACCAAGTTTCAGCCGCATCCAAAACCCAGTTGGGCCTCACCAAATACTTTTAGATGTTTTAGGCATGTCTTCACTATGGCCCACCTGAGTTTTGTATACGACTGATTTTTGGGATATCCCATGACCTAAATGGGACCCATCAAATGCACGGTGTTGATGTCCGACATGTGGGGCCCACACAGCTCTTCCCATGAGGTCAACCTCATAGTACCACTTCCTTGTATATATAAATTGAGGCTTTTTTTATTGAGTATTTCTATTATGCAAATATTGAAAGAGAAAAATAAATGGATATAATGGAGTGCATATATAAAGCATACTTAGAGTAATGAGATGATGCTTCAGACACATCGATTAAGTTTATTGAATTGATAGACATGTGGACCGTTCTCAGCAAGGTATGTGAGAGAAAAAAAAAAACTATGTATTATTTAACTAATAAGAAAATCAGTATATAATAATCTTAGGGCCCACCATAATGCTTATTAAATTGACAGACATGTGAACCGTTTCTAGCTGGGTATGTGAATAAAAAAAACAACTATGTATTATTTAACTAATAAGAAAATCAATATATAATAGTCTACTTAGCCCCTATATGATTCGGGTCGGTCGGGTCGGGTCACCTTTAACCCTAACCCGACCCATAAAAATCCGGGTCGGGTTGGGTCAAACCAAAAATTAAATTCGGGTCAAATTTTCCAACCCTAAACTAGAAAAATTCGGGTCGGGTCGGGTCGGGTTAGCGGGTCGGGTCAAATTTTGCCAGGTCTAGATAAAATATGTACATCACAGTGGGCCCCACGGTGTCTTCATAGCACCATAAAGGTGTTTAGTGCCTCAATGCAGAATTCACGTAACAGGTAAATTAAATTTACTTAAGGCTAGTCCAGTTGGGGTGGGCCCACTATATTGGTAAAATCCACTCCCATCATTGGGTGAGTGACCCAATTTTAGGTCTTGGGTGGAGAAACCAACTCCATCTGTGATTAGGCCTGTAAAATCCACTCCCATCATTGGGTGTGGCCCACTGGAATTGATATACACATAATAGTGGTGCCCACCTAAAACAACCAGGCCTAAGACCGTTAATAGCCTATTACAGTCAATGCATAGGAGGCCATTGCGAGACACACACACATATAGTCTCCTGCGCACTGTACCAGCATGAAGGCCTGGCCTGTTAAGGTGGGCTCAACCGCGATGTTTATGTGAGGTCTACCCCTGACCACCAAGTGTATTATCCCATGTTAGCCCCAAGGTCCAATTATCAGCCTTATTAGTGATTTGGATGGGCCAAATTATGGGAAATAGTTTGGAGGGTGGGTGATGTCCGTACATTATTTCCAATCGTGTGGTCAGAATAAATCATGGGTGGGGCTGGTTTTTCATCCGTAGATTTAAAATTGGATCACTGACCTGCTGGTTAGAGTAGATTTTTAAAATATATGATAGTGGGGACCACACCAACTATAAAGTAAGCTACCTGGCATTTTCGTAAAGAGGTGTAAGTCAATTGGAATTGTGCAGTGAGGTACTATGCGCTCGAGCTCATGGGAAATTACCATGAGGTTGAGCTGTGTGGGCCCCACTGTGATGTGTATTAGACATCCACACCATGCATTTGGTGGGTCCTGTATTGGTTATGGGATATTCCAAAAATCAACTGTATCAGGGACTTCAGTAGACCATACCAACTGAAACATTGTAAAATCATGCCTACAACATCTAAAATCACTTTTTGGGGGCCACATGAGTTTTGGATACTGTTGACACTAGGTATGACTTCTTGTTTAAGTGTGACACCCACAATGGATGGTCTGGATTTCTCAATCACATCTAAGTGGATCCTATAAAGGATCATAAAGGTTTCAATGGGTGGATATCCACTCTTATCTGTTGTCTATGGTGTGGCCCACCCAAGTCATGGATTGGCTTGAGTTTTAGGCTCATGGCCCACCACAGAATGGTGCATCTGACTAATGATGTGGATGTCCATCACACATCACAGTGGGTCCCACACAGCTCGACCTCATAGGAACTTCCCATGAGGTAGAACGCATAGTACATTATATATATATATATATATATATATATATATATATATATATATATATATATATATATATATATATATATATATATGCTCACCGTTCTCACAAGAACTCGTGAGCCATTTTTAAGCACTCATCACATGTGATGTGAGCCCAAAATCTGAGCCGTCCATATGATGCATCACCTCAAAAAACCTCTCGGGCCCAACTTTCAACTTGGTAGAGAACTTTAGTGGGCTATGGTAAAAGGAAACAATTTCCTCCCTTGATTTTCCTCTCTCTCTACTACGACCCAACAGAGTTTTGGATCAGGTTGAAAATTGAAAGCTTGGGGTTTCTCGGGGTGTTGCATCACATGGATAGATCAGATTTTAGGCTCACATCATTTGTGATCAGCCCTGAAAAAGTGCTCACGAGTTCTCATGAGAACTAGATGAGAACTCGTGAGTAGCTGAGCATTCCTCTCTCTCATGAGAGAGAGAGAGAGAGAGAGAGAGAGAGAGAGATGCTCACCTATAGGCCTTCTTTGGCGAGCACCCGTGCACACCTTTGCACATATATGGGCACAAAATCTGAACAGTCCATGTGATGCGAGACTCCATGAAACCCCTAGGGCCCAACTTTCAACTTGATCCAAAACTCTAGTGGGCCATAGTAAAGAGAGAGAAAATCAAGCAAGAAAATTGTTTCATTTTGCCATGGCCCATTAGAGTTTTGGCTGAGAGTTGGGCCTTAGGGGTTTCATGGGGTGTCACATCACCTGGACCGTTCGGATTTTGTGCCCATGACACATGTGCCACAAATCCACCGACTGTTCAGTGCAATGAAAACATTCGGTCGGCCAAAATATAGTAATGGTCGAGATCCGTTGACCGATTGGTGACACGGTCGTTTTCTGCCGATTAATCTGCAAAACGGTCGATATTGATCTACCGATTAGCAAAACAGTAGAAATTCAGCAAACGATCGGTGGGATGAACGTATCTGCTAGCTAATAAGTAAAATGTTCGCTTTCTTTCGACTGATCTTATGATGGACATACTCACTATGGCCAATTACGTAATGGCTTAAGCCTAGCCGCACCAAACTGCATCAATCTATGATAAGTCGCATGAGAGTGCCCTCACGACACGATGCACATGTGCGAAATGCAAAGAGCACCATTAGCGCTACTATAGTCACACTACCTCATAGCCCATGCCCTCACCCACGACCGCGCATGCGTGTGCAATAGTTTCAGGTACAAGATCAAGTATGTGATTCAACCACACAATCACAAATATGATATTATCTTTCCAATATAAGTTGCAGCCTCCACAATGTTAGAAATGGGGCAATCCAAACCTCCAGATCCTGTCCATAATCTACCATAATTCCACAAATTCTATGAACGGGTTTTGATTGCTACATTTCATATATCCTAATATTTTAGCATACGACCAATATGAATTCATGTTAAAGCATGTTATAATCCATGTTCACTCGAATCATACAACGAGGGCTGTAATCCCGGGATTCAGAGTTATTATAGAGTTCATGTGTGTGAACTAACCTATACAAGAAACTAAGCATGCTAAGTGTCCGATTATGGGGATTTAAGCATGTTATGAATTCTAGAAAATTATCTCTGTTTTAATACATATAAGATAGATTACAAACGTTATCATATGATTCCCAGGGTTAATTAGTGTCTTATCCAAAGATTGAGACTATCATTTGAATAAAAATGTCGAAGAAAAGCTTGAAGGGCATTTTATCACCTTAAGTTTAGGATTCTTTGGTTCTACTATTCCAATCCAGGCACGATTCAATGGAGGTGGTTCCAATGATTGAAAATTGAAAAAAAGAAAAACCAAACTAGGGTTTAAATTAGGGATTCTAAAAAGTTTACTCACCTTAAGGATCTAATTGACTAGGGTAGTGGAAGTCAGCACTATCCAAGGCTCACATGACATCATCTCTTAAACACGACTTCTGCATGGGAACAAACTACTCTTAATCGACTACCGAGACCTGAAACCCATCATGCATGTACTAACGAGCCAAGATTCCATGGTTGGGGAAAGAACCTAATAAAATGGCCCAAACTCACACAAAAGGGTTAAGAGCTAGTGGAAACACTCGCATGGGCGGCTAGAAAATGACTTACCTTAGCTATTCAAAGGATCTCTTGGCCAAGGAGGATGATGGACAACTCACATTGTTTGATTATAGAGGGATGGGCCTGAGAAGAGAGATCGGGCACCCCTCTCGCCCCTTCTCTCTTTTTCTCTCCCTAGTTCTCTAGGGCTTGAAATGAAGAAAGAAAAGAACCAAATATTTTCTCCAAATTTTGCAACTTAATGCGGGTTGTCGGTCAAACCGACAGGACTTGATAATCTTGTCGTCGGTCGAACCGACAAGACAGGGTTAGCCCCTAACACTCTAATTAATTTCCCTCTGTAGGTTGAACTGATAGTCTGTAGGTCAAACCAACAAAAGCCTAATTAAATTGCCCTGTATCAGCCTAGTTCATTATCTAGGGTCGTAAGGGTTGAGTGAGGTGGTTCATCCTTGATCCTAGATTTGAGAGTTTCAGTCTTTGGCGAGATGGGGCAAAGGTTTTGACTAACTAGACATAGGGACTGATAGAATGCAGACGGTGGGTTAACTTTTGGGTTGAATATTTAACTTGGTGTATTTTAGTGTAGGTATTACCTAATCGGACATCCAGGCTAATGGACTAAGGATCTTGGAATCCAAAACCAGTCCTGTTCTATCGACTAGCTGTGCATGAACTTTACTTAAATTTGGACTCCTAGGTTCTAATTTTTCTACATTTTGGGCTTGCACGCACGTGTGCATGTTGTATGCTTATTTGGAAAAAAAAAATCTCAAGTAACACCTAAGGACATCCCATACCTAAGTATCGAAGGACTTGGGTGTTACGTGGCCTCACTTGTAGAAATTGAAGAACACACTAGAAACACTTAAGGGAAGCTATAACTATTGAGGTAGTATATGATGCTCAAAGTAAGAGATTCAACAGTACATTCGAGCTTTCAATATGTGCAAGTAGGGCCCGTTGCTCATTGACCTAAAACTTGGATATGATGATACTCACCATGGAGGCCCACGCACCAAAAATCCCTTAGATCAAAAGATCCTTGCTATAAAATATTTATCCTTCCATTGTTTAAATGAGCCATTATTAGATTTATTTTTTAACCATCTTTGTTGGCTGCCTATTCAAAGGTTAATAATTTCCCATTTCAAAGATTTATTTATTTATTTATTTTTTATATAATGGACCGTTGGCAAAGAGACCTTTGATATGAATAGTTCAGATATTTATAAAATGGGTACTATTTGTAAGGATGCAAATGGGTCATGTTGGGGTTGGGTAAAGTCTTAGGGAGTCAAGACCAACCCATTTAATAACCATATATGTATTTTGGCTCCAAATTAACCTATTAGAATCTCGGTCACATCTGGTCCAAATCTAAATAAGCTAGTAGTTTTATTTAATGAGTTGGTGTTTCAAAACAAATGTCTTTTCTTTATTTGATTTTACTTCATTTATTTTATTTATCGCAAACATCATGTTTGTCTAGATGTAAAAATCTCTTAAAGAAAAAAACATAAAGTTTTTATGGATCTGGAAAAGTACATTTTTTACCATCACATTTCACAATCCTTTAATTAAAACCTTTAAGGAAAAACATTGATTAAAAGGGAAAGCCAAGGAAACTAGCCTATATAATATGGAAGATAAAGTAAATGAATACAATTCATGATATCCTAATCTAGTGCCCTTTGACTCGAACTCCTAGAGCATTCATCAAAGTAACCTTAAGGAGCTCTAATGATCTTGATAGTAGTTCATCATTGGGCATTTTATATAGCCATCAGGTGTTTAGGTGTCTCTTAGCTAACTGGACGTTGGCATACTGGCACATGCCACATATTAAGTATCCAAAGAGGTATAGGCTTTAGATAGCTATGTAACCATCAAGTTGTCAAATATTTATGTAGCCATGTAGCATACATGTCCTGCTTGGCTAATTAACAGGCTGTCATTACCTTATCAAGCAGTCTTTTACAATGCGGTCTCAGCTGGGATTGAATATATTAGCGTTGCCACGATTGTAACATGCTAATTAGAAGTAAAATGAGTATAAAGATGATTTTTGTGCATGTGTTAACTCATTTTTTTTATATCGAGGGAATAAATAAGGCAGAAACATTCACATCCATAGATATTAGTTCACAAGACATTGCCACATCCATAGAAAAGGAGCTAGAGCATATAATTAGAAAGCTTTTATTATTATCTTGAGTTCTTATTATAATTTAGGCCGTGATATTCCATAAGCCCTTAATTATACTGCATAATAATAACTTTTTATTATAAGAAAATAATAGATGACAAAATAGTTGATTTAAAATAAAAGGTTACAGTTGTTATTAATGTGAATGCATGATAATGCATGTATGGGCGCCGCGCCCCTTCATTGGTAAACAAACTAGGATTCGTGCCTCCTTTATGTAGAGAAAGGGCATTGTGTAAATTTCTCCCTCTTGCAGTGCCCTTAGCACAATGAGTATGGAATGAGCCATGAAGGGAAAGAAACCATATGAATAGCAATGCATGAAGCTTATAAGACAGGAAGCGTTGAGTTGTGTTCTTTTCTAGCGCATGTAATGTAGTTTGAGAAAGAAATCAACTCAAGTTGCTAAGGGATACGTGCTACTCGTTGTACTTAGAGAGCACGGCATGAAGACGAGCATTGGATAGTGTCAGACCATTCATGCTAAATAAAGGGGCATAAAATCATGTTTGTTCCCCGTTGATGAAAGGGCATGAGGCCTAGCATAGCGCCAAAACGTTGAGTAGAGAACTCTCCGAGCTGGCATAAGATGTCTTCCAGTAGGACGAGCATGGCCACATGGTTGTTGGTCCCTAACATTGGAGTTAGACCTGCCCTTTGTTTTGCAAGGCACTTATCCAGTTGGAAATGCACAGTTATGACATCCACAGTGAATCTTCATTTGGTCAAGTTTCGAAACAAGAGTGTGGCAAAGTAACTCAACGATGATCGAACCTGGATTATCTTGAAGTACAAGGAATGGTTCACACGGAGGGCGAACCTTGTGCCTGGCTTCGTGCGAACCACTTCATCGTACACCACAACCTTCAAGAATGGAAGATATTGACCCCATCATGGTTGAAGTGCCATGGCAAGGGTACACTATTGCACTTACAAAGGGAGAAGCTCACAAGCTCTGATCTTTCTAACAACACTTCGACACTGAGGATGATTCTCCACCCGAGAATCTAAATTTTGATTCGACAAATGACCCCCTGATAGGGTATTTATAGACGAACCGAAGTCGCGCTCTCAGTGGTCATGGTGGCCGATCAACAGTGGCACTCTTTATAGATGATTGAACCGATTGTGGGTCGCGCGCTTTTTGGACAACTAAATTGATTGCCGCTCCGCTCTTCTCATAGAAGTACTTCACATTTCGGATCGACTTCTCTTTGTTAGCACTCTTTATCAAGGCACGATAAGGACTTAGCCTATTTGCTTCTTTTGTCTTTCCCTCCTTTTTTGTCCAAATAGCGTGGTACCCTATATTAGAGGTGGCAATGGGTCGGGTCGGGTTCGGGTCAGGTCAAGTTCGAGTCGGGTCGTTTCTACCTCAACCCTAACCCGACCCAAATTGAATTCGGGTTGGATTTTCCTAACCCTTACCCAACGCAAATTAAAATGGGTCGGGTCAGGTTGACCCACATTTTAATGATCAACTAACTAATTTGTAGATTAAACTAAATGCATATGACACTAGCATTCAATTGAAAACCAAACCATCCATGTTTAATAGGTACATAAGTGCGCGCGCGCGCGCACACACACACACATATTAGGTCAACCTCATGGGAACTTTCCGTGAGGTTGAGTTGTGTGGGCCCCACCATGATGTGTGTTAAACATTTACCCCATCAGTCAGGTGCACCATTTCATGGTGGGCCACGGGCTTAAAACTCACGTCAATCTGTGACCTAGATGGGCTACACCACAGACAAAAGTTGAGAGGGGTAATCTGCCCATTAAAACCTTCATGATCATTTATTTGGCCCACTAAGATATGGTTCACAAATCCAACCCATCCATTGTATGTGTCCCATTTGGATGAGGGGTCAGACCAAGCTTCAGCCACATCCAAAACCCAGTGGGGCCCCACCAAGTGCTTTTAGATGTTTCAGGCATGTCTTCACATGGTTTTAGATGGTATGGCCCACTTGAGTTCTGTATACAACTGATTTTTGGGATATCCCATGACCTAAAGAGGACCCATCAAATGCACGGTGTTGATGTCTGACATGTGGGGCCCACACAGCTCTTCCCATGAGGTCAACCTCATATTACCACTTCCCTATATATATATATATAAACCGAGGCTTTTTTTATAGAGTATTTCTATTATGCAAATATTGAAAGAGAAAAATAAATGGATTTAATGGAGTGCAGATTTAAAGCATACCTCTTTAAGCATCAACATAGTTAGAGTAATGGGATGATGCTTCAGACACATTGATTAAGTTTATTGAATTGATAGACATGTGGACCGTTCTCAGCAAGGTATGTGAGAGAAAAAGAAAACTATGTATTATTTAACTAATAAGAAAATCATTATATAATAGTCTTAGGGCCCACTGTAATGTTTATTAAATTGACAAACAGGTGGACCATTTCCAACTCGCTGTGTGAGAGAGAGAAAAAAAAAACTATGTATTATTTAACTAATAAGAAAATTAATATATAATAGTCTACTTCCCTATATGATTCGGGTCGGGTCGGTTCACCTTTAACCCTAACTCGACCCATAAAAATCCGGGTCAGGTCGGTTCACCTTTAACCCTAACTCGACCCATAAAAATCGGGTCGGGTCGGGTCAACCCAAAAATTGAATTCGGGTCAAATTTTCCAACCCTAAACTAGAAAAATCCAGATCCGGTCGTGTCGAATTTTGCCAAGTCTACCTTATATAACCAAAAGAGTTGTGACATGTCCCACACATTCCTATTCCCGGCGTGAGAGTTCTTCCTATATTGAGAGACTCTATACTTAGCACCCAGACGTGTGTGTAAAGCACGAGAGTTCTTCCTATATTGAGAGTTTTTTTCCATTTTCTTTATAGATTATGCCGCCGCATAAGGCCCAAACTCGATCTATTAAGGCACAACAAGCCCCAGCCGCCCCCAATGACTCTCAGTCATTTCAAGGTTTCTTTTGTGAGTATGACGTCATGGATGGAGCACCAAAAGCGGCATTCGGCTAAGGCATCCTCACCTTCCACCCAGGAGAAAGCGAGCGCGTTGTTGAAAGAGGTGTATGTATACCCCACGTTTCTGTGGAGAGTCGGACCTGATGACCGCAAATAGATGGAGAGCTTAGATAGAGAAGATCTTGCGATGGGGTGTACGGAGGAGCATAAGGTCACCCTAACAGTCTTTCTATTGGAGGGAGAGGCGGAGCAGTATTAGTAGTCTGTCTCCCAAGCAGCGGGACCCTGCGCTATTTGGGATTGGGTGCATTTTGTGACCAGTTCCAGTGGAAGAACTTCCTAAGTAGTGTCCGGCTAAAAAAGGCAAAAGAGTTCGAGACCCTGCAGCAGGACGAGATGACCATGGCTCAGTATGAGGCCCGTTTTGTAGAGCTATCCAAGTTCGCTCCACACTTGATCGCAAACAATGACCTGAAGGCCCAGAGGTTTGAGTAGGGGCTGCATGGTGTGTTTCGATCTTGCGTAGTGGTGCAGAAGCTTCAGTCGGGTGCCAGATTCGAAGCGCTACGGAAGTTGTCCATTCCTGGATTTGGGGCATGACACATCGCTTAAGTGTCATGGCAAGGGCACACTATTGCACTTATGAAGGGAGAAGGTTACAAGCTCGGATCTTTCTAATAGCACTTCGACACCAAGGAATGATTCTCCACCTAAGGATCTAAGTTTTGATTAAAAAATGACCCCTGATAAGGTATTTATGGATTAACCAAATTCGCGCTCTCAACGATCAAGGTGACCAATTAACAGTCACACTCTTTCACAGACAATTGAACCGATTGCAGATCGCACTCTTTTTAGACAACTAAATTGATTGCCCGCTCGCACACTTCTCATAGAAGTACTTCAAATTTTGAATCTTTTTCTACAGGACTTCTCTTTGTTCACACTCTTTATCAGAGCACGATACGGACTTAGCCTATTTACTTCTTCTTTTGTCCAAATAGCGTGGTACCTTATATAACCAAAGAGAGTGTGACATGGGCACACATTCTTATTAGCGATTTTCAAAAGAGAACAAGTGTATAAATTTTTTCAAAGTACTTTGATTTTACAAACCCTAATAATAAATCCTCGTCTAAATATTATCTAGTTCTAATAGAAAATTTCAACATCGCATGCATACATTCGATTTATGTTTCTCGATTGCTTATGTAATCAATACCACTCTTTCAAAGTAGGAAGTCTCTTCCTAATCTATCCTAAAAAAGAGGTGCGGAAGAGACTGCTACACGCTCATGGTAGGGATGGGCGTGAACACCTTAGAGTTGGTCACAAAGGGCCCCACACATGTGGACATGTGATGGAAGGATGAGAGGGTCTCTCTCTCTCTCTCTCTCTCTCTCTCTCTCTCTCTCTCTCTCTCTCTCTCTCTCTCATTTTTTCTTCTCTTTTCTCTTTTCTCTTCTCTCTCATTCTAAATATTCCGAAAGAGGGGACACGGGCTCTCTCTATCTCTCTTCTACCTCTCTACAATAGAATCTATTGATAAGGAGGAATTAAGGTTTTGGAGGAAACATTAATTATGGTGCTCTTCACTCCTATAGACTTTAACGTGCTCTACACCATTAAAAGTCTATTTACCCACCTTAACCACACACCCAAATTAATTAAATCCATACACCATCTAATGGGATCCATTCTTGACCAAAATATGATTACATTTTAAAAGGCAGACTGCATCTTAACCATAAGAATATCCATAAAGCATAATAAAACGCTTTTAACAATTAAAATAAAATATTAACTGTAAAAAAAAAAAAATAACTTTGCTTAAATATTAAAACATTTTAAACATTGGGCCCAACTAGAAAACCACTCGATGCATCTTATACCGAGTCTTAATTCCTGCACCTAACAACACTTGTATATTAGTAATATAACATCACAAGGTGAGCCAAAACACATAATACTAAGACCATGAAGTCCTAACACAACCTCGGGCCTAAAGACTAGGTAATGCTAGTGCACGATCAAATCCATTTAATCTATGCATGATGGGCCTTCTATACTAGAGATTCGATGACGATCCTTCAATGCAAATGCAGCCAAGCTTAAGACATAAGAACCTACATTCGTGAACTGCACTTAGGCATGCACTATTGCCTAATGAACTTCATCACTCGTCACTGGTTGCACAGGATGACCAATTAACTTTTCATGAGTAGCTGTCTCAATGTTATAGTCATGGAATTTAAGGTACTGAGATCTTTGAAACACAATTGTCTCTTCACCAATAGTTGGTACATCCAAAATCATATTCTCCTAGGACAACAGAAGGAAACTCTCCCTTAAATCTATAAAAAAATCACAAATAGTTGAGGTTTCCTACACATTTAATTATAACATCTATGATAAAATGAAACACTATGGTCATGATCTATATACACAATCATAACATTCATCATTGATGGTTAAGTGCACACCATAGTAACAATTCCTAATTTGGAGGGGTGTCAATGCAAGGTAGCTTGAGTCTTGGTGTTGATCCATCGATTTTAGGGGGCATTTGGCACATGGTATTAAACGGGATTAGTTGGGATGGAATTGCATTTGGTTCTATGTAAATTAAATCTTGCATTTGGGGAGGATGGGAGGGTTGGGATTAGGTGGGATGAAATTGCATTTGGTCCCATGTAGGATTTCAATGGGATATATGTGGATTTTGAAAGCCACTACACATGTGGGCCCCACATTGATGCGTGTGTTTTATCCATGCCGTCCATCCATAAACCCCTTTTACATGTGACATTATGGCTATATACATGTGCAAGTGACCAACATCAGTTGTGAATTTGGTTCTTTGCTTGCAATCCCATGGTCCACCAAACAGGATTTTGCTTAATCCCGTGTTTTTCCCACAACAAGAATTTGATCCCAAACATGGTTGGATGGTGAAAATCCATGGTATTACCAGACATGTAATCATTGCGTAATAAATGATGTTAATTTCACCTAACGCTATCCCATCCCTTCTAATACCATGCGCCAAACACCCCCTTAGGTATGTTCATTGAACGCCCTAGGCATTGGGTGCCAAGATCTAGTACCATTAAATTGCAATAGAGCCACTATTGTGGTATTGCACGAAGGTGAGGAGTCAACTTGGGCCTCTCTTTTAAGAGAGGGTGCCTAAAGGGATGCCCTCAGTGCAGTACTAGAGTCCTTAGATTCCTTCCATATGCACCTTATCTTAACACATGGAGCATTGAGGAGCTAGATTTTGGGTCATGCATTTGCAAACAAAGTAAGAAGCATGTTGCTCACTACGAAGGGGAATTTATAGTCATGAGACAGTGGCATTCTCACTTAAAATGATGGTTATTTCCCACCTACAACAGTTATGGGCATGTTGCTCACTCCAATTGGATGGTGGGGCATGTGTCACCGTCTTTGGATAGGCATCATGGACCCACTGATTAAACAAGCATTGGACAACTGATCAAATCGTGCTCACGTAAATAGAGCCTCACTCTCGTGGGACATGGGCCTCATGCCAAAACTTGGCAATGTGCGCAAAACAAACTTGTTTCACGTCTCGTGCTTGAGAGAGACAGTTTCGCACCAAGCTTTGACGATGTAAGCGAATTGAAAAAATGCACATAATAGCTTCCTTCGTGAAGTAGTCTCACGCTAATATATCTTTGCTCTGGGCCAAAGGCCATTTGGCTATCTCATGATGATTTCTTTTATGTATAGCAGGCTGCAGACATTTTCATGGTCAAGATGGACCAGAGGAGGCCATATCAGAGAGGGAAGTGAGACCGTTAGGGCCGTAAAATAGCTGTATCTCACAATCTCGGATGAGTTATGGGGTGTATAATATATGATTTTGGGGTAACTACTTAAGCTAACCAGATTTACGAGATTTGATCAGATTGGCAGTCATAAGCTTAGTTTAATTTCGTTTTTACTATAAATAATACATTTTAGATCGACTATAACTTTTTATCCTTGAGTTGTAGAAGTTGTGCCCAACAAGAAAGGGGCTTAGAAAACTTAGGAGTATAAATTGGTTGGGCCGAATTGGAAACTTACTATTTTTGGACGAGAACCATAAAGTCCAGTAGGAATAGAGATTGTCAATAAATAGTTACATTTTTAGGGTGTTTGAGTTGGAGATTAACTCTAAAACTCCATCCTAGGTTTTAGTTTCTAATTTAAAGCATTGTAATTCCCTTTTTTAGATCAACCAATTATTAGGAATTTCTTAAGAATTATTCCAATCTTTTCTCGTGCATTCAAGAGTATTCCCTGGGGCCACACGCCATTTCTCCATCACATGATGATTTTTTTATGTAGAGCAGGCCGCAGACATTTTCATGGTCAAGATGGACCAGAGGAAGCCCGATCGAAGAGGGAAGTGAAGTCATCAAGGTCATATAAAGTCGTATCTCACAATCTCGGATGAGTTATAGGGTGTATAATATATGATTTTGGGGTAACTACTTAAGCCAACAAGATTTACGAGATTCGATCAGATTGATGGTCATAAGCTTAGTTTAATTTTGTTTTTACTATAAATAGTACATTTTAGATCGAGTATAACTTTTTATCTGTTGAGTTGTAAAAGTTGTGTCCAATAAGAAAAGGGCTTAAAAAATGTAGGAGAATAACATGGTTGGGCCGGATTAGAAAGTTACTATTTTTGGACGAAAACTACAAAGTCGCCAAAAACTTGTTCACTCCCCAAGTGTAGGGTTGCGATGTAGTAATAATTCGGTAGAGACCAAGATCGTCCTCAGGGACTAACTCATGCATTCACAAAATTTCTTCAAATAATCTTTAATTGAAATCAAACTAAAACAAATTGAAATTTGAATGTAGATGAGTAATCTGTAAACTTGAGATGAGTTTATCAATCTAAAGAAGAACTAGAGTGCCAAGGATCCACTTGTAGCTATCCTTGATGCATAATTCGCTTTGGTTTCTCAACTACACAACTAGAATCGAAATCAAATCCTATCTAGCCGGATTATAGAGCGGTTAGATTATCAAGACAATCTAACACATGTGTTGTTCATCAACATGGTTCCCTCAATTCAAGTTAAGACTTGGGCACACTCAATTGCATAGGTTAATCCTAGTTCTAATAGATTAATATCACAACTATGATAATCATCAAACCCTGTCACTAGATTTAACTAATATCATAATTTGAATTTGATTCAAATCACATAGACATGCAACACATATATCGAATTTTTTAGAAAAGATAGAACTTTGGTTTGAAGTTCCCACATGAAGATTTAAGTTCTAGAGCGTATTAAATTCAATTCCTCAGAGCGTACCTAGATCTTTGTAAAACAATTAAGAACTAAGTAAAATCCTTCCAAACATCCATGAGTCATCATAAGATTAAGAAAAACTACTTAGAACTTCATTTAAACTTAACAAACCATTGTTCAACATTAAAACCAATTCATGAAACCATAAAAACGAATCAAAACATCTTAGATCAACTACAAGCTTTCCCTCTTAGCCCTAGCTAAGAGGTTTAGCCAACCATGTTAAACAAAAACAGGAAATCTAAGTTAAACATGAAGAACTAAAAAGAAAACAAAGTAGAGGGAGTTGTAAAACTCCAAATTCGCTCTTCTCCACCTCCCAATGCAATAGATCTCTCTTAGGGTGTCATAGGAACATAGTAGAGGTGCCCTTTTATAGCAAAATACCGCCACCAACTTAGAATCTTCTGGAATTACGTAACTCTTTTTGCAGTTACGCAGACAAGTCTGATTAATCAGAGCTCCTCTCCGATTGATCGAACTGTGGTGTTCGATTGATTGGACGATGGTCGATGGATCGTAAAAGTGTCTAGAGAGTTGCTATTTTCCATCACTATTTTCGATTGATTGGCCATGACTCCGATTGATCAGAACACCGCTGATCGATTGATTGGAACTCCTCCGATGGATCGAAAATCTGTCCAGAGAGTTATTCAAAAATTCAATTTTTCAGGTGTGTCCGATGGATGGTTCGATTGATTGGAGACCTATCGACACGTCCTCCGATTGATAGAAGACCTATTGGGAATCCATCGAAACTGTCTGTTTCTTCAATCTTTTCTGCTTTCTCTTCGGACTTTCTTCACTTGATTTCTTCCTCTCTTTTTTTATTCTTCAATGATCCTTCGAAGTGCTCTTTTATCTTTAAAATGGTGAAATCTCTCTCTCATCCTACAATCACAAAACCATGCATTAGGTAGGTCTTTAAACATATAAATCATGCATAGTTAGTCATGAAATGAGGTTAGATTATACACATTTAAGAGCTCAACACACCCCCTAACCAGCATTTTGCTAGTCCCGAGAAAAACATGTGTGAAACAAATCAATCCTCTATAACCCAACTCTCTCTTGGAAACTTCTTCTATAAACTCCAAAACATACAAGTATAAGTATCAGAGACAATGAATGATAGAGATTGAAATCTTAAACTCTCCAAATACAGTAAGTGTTCCCCATAGAATTCCCACCAATTGCTTGACAAATAGAAGATTTAGAACAAATGTGGTCTAGTGTGCAAAGTGAATGCTCATTTCATTAACTTCGAGGATTATCTTCTTCATAAATCAATCAAACTAAAGATCTAAAGTGTACAAATCAACAACAAGCCTTTGACAAGAATTTGCCTTACCATTTCTTTAATGGCTTTCACACTACTTCCTATTTCCAGCTTAGGTTACGGGTAGACCTTCCCCCGGTTAGTTAGTAGGTAGCTGTTAATGTCAGATTTTGTAACAGGATCCTCCGGACGTTCGCCTTCTCTCCAATAGAGATTTCCTCCGCCAAACCTGAAAGAGGACAGAGCAACTAAGGGTGGCTGGACCCCACCCGTTAGCCCTCCGATGCTTAAGTCAGGCCAAAGCAAGAAGAAGAGCAGCTAAGCAAAATGGGATCGAGATTATTGTGTGTACCTTTCCCTCAATGGAGTCGTCCCTTTATATAGATCTGGAGCGGTTCAATCTGTTACGCAAGATATCGAGATCCCGTTGATCTCGTATACGATACTGAGATCTTGCCGATTTCATGGGATAAGATCCGCATCTTTAGAGACGAGATCCAACCCAATGACTTATTTCAGCAATCACGTTCCTTGATGACAATCCCTTGAGATCCGGAACCACCAGAGAAGGTAAACCCAAAAACCGACCTATACGGGCTGCCGGTAGGCGTAGTAATAGCGCTGATCGCTCATGTAGAGCTAGAAACCGTAGTTGGAGTCATAGCCAGCGAAAAGGAAGGAGACGCAGATAAGACGGAAACCACCCAACTGGGTGTAGCCCTGCCTGGCATCGCAGAGGGATTGAACAAGCTGCCCGACGGGAATCGGGTGCTGGTACTGAAGGTTAAGAGATGTAGCCGCAGAAAAGCTGTTCGCATGTTGGAACCTGGTCACGAGTCCAAGTGCTCGCTCATTTTGACGTAACACCTTTCAACGACTTGTGAGAAGGTCTGCTCGCTGTTCAAGAAGGGAATCTTTGCTTCGCTTTATCTGACCATCGGATAGGGGAGCTCGAAGCCTTGCGAATAGGTGCTCCGTATTTATCCATCCTACGACTCTCGAGCATATGATCTCGAAAGTCGGATGGGCATCCCGCACTTACTCGATCTGCGACCCTCGATCAGATGATCTCGAGAGTCTAATGGGTTCTTCCGTACTTTCCCATCTGCGACTCTCGATCAGATGATCTCGAGAGTCTAATGGGCGTCTGTGTACAATTTTTAATAGCTGAGCTGGTCTCCATTATTTTGTCTATAACAGATGCCCCCCAAGTCCTTGCCGCCAAGAATTTTTAAGGGAAGGACTTAGCTCACTATCACACGTAACCGCCCGATGCCTTCATCGAGAATGGAACCTCACATGATGGGCATGGAATTAATGAGCGCCAGCTTTCCGCAGCCTTTCCGCAGACAGAAAATGAAGGGGCGCTTGCCACGTGTCTGAGGAGTTAATGGGCGTGCCTGCTTGAGTGCTGCGCCGAAGGAGGGACTGCCACGTGCCATCAGATACGGCGGAATGATTGCCTATAAATATACGGAGTCCGCCATTTCTTTGATTTTCTACAGAAGCTTTTCAAAAGGAACTTGCAGTCTTCTCTTTCCATTCTTCTTCCTCCGGTGCTCCTTTTCTTTCTTTCTGTTTTTGGTATACTTCCTTTTTTTTATTTTCCTTCTTTTGTTTTTATCTTCTCATGGCTGGGAACTCTGACGAGGCCACCGTCCCTCTCGGTGATGCCACTCCGGAATCCTCTGCCTCCAGCAGTGCGAGGGTTCCGGTAGGGAGATACACTGCAGCCGGATATCCTTCCGTTTTATCGGAGGACCGACTGGCTGAGTTACGGGAGAGATACCTGATCCCCGACTCAGTCACTCTCCGCTTGCCCGGAGATGGAGAGACACCAGACTCCCCCCCCCCCCCCCAGGATGCGTAGCTTTTTGTGAGTACCAGCTTATCCTGGGGGTACGCCTCCCCCTCCATCCCTTCATCCGCGATGTTCTCCAGTGTTACAAGATTTCCCCCGGGCAACTCATCATGAACGGGTAGAGGGTAGTTCTGGGCTCCTTTGCCCTCTGGGCTCAGGCCGGCAACGGGGAACTCACGGCGGAGGAGTTACTCCGTATGTTCCGTCTGAAGAAAGCTCCCTCCAGCGAAGGCTGGTATTATTTGTGTTATTGGCATCGGGATAACTTCGTGTTGGGGAAGCCCTCCTCGAACTATCCCGGCTGGAGGAAGCGGTGGTTCTATGCTTCCGGGAACTGGGAGTCTGCCTCCTCCAGGGGTCCAGGAGTGACCCGATTTTTCTGTGAAGGTAGGCACAATCCCGCATTGTGCAGTTTCTTCAGTTAGGTTTTTAGGGTTTTTGCTTCATTTGACCCCTGTTTGTGCTCGCAGGTATCCCGGCCTTGAGAAAACCAAATTTGAAGGGAGGGATCAACGAGAAAATTGTAAAGGTGTACAAGGTGCCTGTTGGTGATAGGCATATCGAGGCTTGCCTGTCTCCCTCGCGACTTGCTGCAGCGGGCTTAATTTCAGAAGAGAGGTTGAGATGACGAAGGCTGGAGAGAAGAGGGGTCTGCTGCCCCGACTGAAGGGCACAGGCTCCAAGAGGCAGAAGAGAACACCTGCTGAAGCCATCTCAATCATCCATTCGCACGGGTAGCGATCAGCCTGCCCTTCCCGCGAGCATGACGGGGGCCCCGGCTGGGCTCACTATTCCCTCACTGGTGGTCACACCTGGACCTCCAGTGATTAATATTGCTGACAATTCCCCGGATGGGGCGGGGTCCGGCTGCCCCCCAGCTGGAGAGGCTCGAGATCAGATGGAGCCTCAAGAGCCGGCTCCTGCTCGCGAACTGATCCCTGCTGCCGAGCAAGGATCTGCTCGTGAGTCAATGCCTCCCCCTCGCGAGACGGCCGGGTTGGTCGTTGCCCAACCGTCAGGGAGCGGGACATATTCTATTCCCCACCACCTTCATCCAGTATGCAAATTTTTGTTTGAGAACGTCCCTCCTCATGCCTTCGGCTCTCTTCCCGAGCCAAGCCCTGAGAACCTTCTCCTCGAAGCGGGGATGAGGATGGTTCAGGTAAGACCTCGTCAAGACCTGCTTTAATCTGTTATTACGTTCCAGAATACTCTCTCATATTTTTCATCTCTTTTGCAGGGCTTAGATCTTATCCTGCGAATGAGGCGTGATATCGTTGCCGCCCGTCGCACGATAGATGAAGCTGAGGGAAAGAGGACTGCCTTGGAGAAGGCAGTTCAAGGAAGAGATCAACTGCTCAAGGCTCAGTGAGGTGGTGATCGCGAAGAGAGATGAGGAGAAGAAGATCCTCATCGAGAAAATCCAAGTCCTGACCGATAGGTATCAGGCCTTGGACTCAGACTTCGTGAAGCTCACGGGTTTGAAGGAGAAGGCAGAGAGAGAGAGGGAGATCTTTCGCCAAGACAAGATCTCGTTGGAAGAGCAGTTCGCGGAGGCCAGGTCGCAGCTCAAGGAGGCCTACGACAACCTGACCAAGGAGCGCTCCGCTCTTGCACAACTCAAGGACGACTCGATCCACTAGGACGAGGAGAAAGTCGCCCTTGTAAAAATGCTCTCGGAGGAAGGTCCTCGGGCAATTTCCGAGTTCCTGGACTTCGCAGCTATATGACGACGAAAGGTATGAGTCATATGATGCTGGTCGCGACTTTGCACTAAGAGTAGTGCAACGAATGATCCCATCCTTCGATATGGGGGAATTTGGTCGAGTTGCGACCATCATAGCTGCCGAAGAGCAAGCTGCTGCTGAGAACGAGGTGACTGAAGCCACGCAGGCTGGAGGGGCTCCAGAAATGGGCCCTGAAGTCGAGAGCACAGCTCCTCCTCCAAGAGATTGATTTTCTCTTTCCTCTCTTGTACTCGCGAGCAGATATTGTGTAAACATTTTATCGTCAATGAAAAGATATTTTTTGGAAGTGTTGTTCTTGTTTACTCTTTCCTTTTCATGTAATGAATGCCTTCCTGTTGCAATGAGCTATGCTCAACCCGGGGGGTCGTAGCGATCATGCCCTCGTAGAGAGACTGATCTATCGATTGAGATTTTGATTCCACCAAGGGCAGAAGGTTGGTCAAGAGAGCACGTATGCTCCCTTCGGGGCTACCTTTAATCTATAGAATGGAGAAGCAACCAACTAGTAACGATTTCAGTCCTACCAAGGGCAGGCAATTGGCCAAGAGGATGTGTATATTCTCTTCGGGGCTATTCAATTCCAAATAAATGGGATAGCAGCCAAAAGGTAGTTTTATCCCTACCAAAGGTAGGCAATTGGTCAAGAGATGGTATGCATTCTCTTCAGGGCTATTCAGGTCCATGTAAATGGAGTAGCGACCAAAGATATCTTTCACTTTATTCATAAAAATGTCGTAATGAACTACATCGATTCTAGGGATAGTATCGTAGTAAATGCTCGACGTGCCAAGGGCGACGTACGGGCTTTCCCTGCATGTCTTCAAGGTAATAAGTACCGGGTCGTACAATCCTAACAACCCGATACGGGCCTTCCCAATTTGGATCCAGTGAACGAGCGGGAACTCCAAGATTTTGCCTTAGTACCAAATCTCCGGGCTGGAAGGATCTAGGCCGAACCCTAGCATTTCGATAACGAGCAATACGTTGTTGATATGCTGCCACTCGTACTTGGGAAGCATTTCTTCGCTCTTCCAAGAGATCGAGATGAAGTCGGAGATTTTCCTGATTACTCGCGGGGTCATACTGCTCGATCCGATATGAGGGCACTTGCATTTCCACTGGTACCACTGCGTCGACACCAAATGCTAAGGAAAAAGGGGTTTCACCTGTTGATGTACAAGCTGTGGTTCTATATGCCCATAATACTTCTGGCAGAAGTTCTGGCCACACCCCTTTACATTCACCTAGCTTGGTCTTTAACTGGTGCTTGATGATCTTATTCACTGCCTCGACCTGCCCATTCGCCTGAGGATGATATGGAGAAGTGCGGAGATTATGTATCTTCCATTTTTCACAGAATTCATCAAAGGTTGCGTTGTCGAACTGCGTTCCGTTGTCGATAATTATAGTGTGAGGAAGTCCGAAACGGCATATGATATTTCTCCATATGAACTTAGTGGTTTGTTTCTTAGTAATCTTGGCTAATGGTTCTGCCTCGGCCCATTTGGTGAAGTAATCAACCGCTACAATCGCGAACTTATTTTGTCCCTTCCCCATGGGTAAAGGCCCGATGATATCGACCCCCCACTGAGCGAAAGGCCAAGGGCTGTCAACTGGAGTCATCCGTTCGGAAGGTACATGGGGTATAGGTGAATATCGCTGGCACTTGTCACATTTTTTAGAAAATTCAATTGCATCTGCTTTCATAGTAGGCCAATAATATCCTTGCCGCATCGCCTTATATGCTAGGGATCGCCCCCTGGGGTGATTACCACAAGCCCCCTGGTGTACTTCGTCTAGAACATGAAGTGCTTCTTCTGGATGAAGACACCTTAAATAAGGCAAGGAGAAACTTTTTCGCAACAACATTCCGTCTTGCAAGGTGTACCTGGAAGCTCGAAGCCGAATTTGTCTTGCAGCTTTCTTGTCGTCTGGTAGATATCCGTCTCTGAGATAAAGGATGATGGGATCCATCCAGCACGGAGACGATTGTACCGATATTACTTGCTCAAGAGCCGATTGGTCGATGCTTAGGTTCTGACGATGCTCGATGGGGATCGAGTGTGCTATCTCAGATTCTGGTGCAGAAGCGAGCTTAGCCAATGAGTCGGCAAGTTGGTTCTGCTCGCGAGGAATATGAATTATTTCATAGGTCTTCAGTTTTGCGAGCAGGATGAGTACACGAGACTTGTATAAGGCCATCCTTTCTTCTTTGGCTTCAAATTCACCAAGAACTTGGTTGACAATGAGCTGGGAGTCGCTATGAATCAACAGATTTTGAATTGCAAGGACAATGGCTAGTTCGAGGCCGACGATCAGGGCCTCATATTCTGCTTCATTATTTGAGATGTGAGAATCAAAACGTAGAGCATATTGGAAATGCGACTCGTCGGGAGCCACTAAAATCAGGCCTGCTCCGCTACCAGTGGCCCGCGACGACCCGTCCACGAAGAGTGACCAAGGAGGCTGGTCGCTGGTCATGGTATTATCATCAGAAGAGTACGTGAATTCGGCGATGAAATCGGCCACGGCCTGGCCCTTTACCGCGGTCCTAGGGCAGAATGAGATATCGTGCTCGCTGATCTCGACTGCCCATTTAGTTAACTATCCGGAAGCCTCAGGTTTTTGAAGGACTTGTCGTAGCGGATGATTCGTTGGTACTAAAATAGCGTGGGCCTGAAAGTATGGTCACAGTTTTCGAGCTGCCGTGACTAAAGCTAGGGCCAGTTTCTCCATATCAGAATACCTAGTTTCTGCCTCAACCATTGGTCGACTGATATAATAAACGGGCCTCTGCACCCCGGAATCTTCTCTTATTAAAGCGGCGCTAACGGCCGTAGTGAACACGGAACAGATAAAGAATCAGTTGCTCATGTGCTACAGGTTTAGATAAAATGGGGGGTGTGCTCATGTATAGCTTCAATTGTTGAAAAGCTTCCTCACATTGTGGCGTCCATTTCCAATCAGACTTGGCCGTTGCACAAAGGAGTTTGAAGAATGGTAAGCACTTGTCAGATGCTCGCGAGATGAACATGTTCAACGATGCGATGCGACCAGCCAGACGCTGGACGTCCTTCAGAGTAACGGGGGATTTCATCTCTATCAATGCTTTTATCTTTTCAGGATTTGCCTCAATTCCACGCTGGCCGACCATGAACCCAAGAAACTTTCCTGCAGACACTCCAAACGCACATTTTTCTGGGTTCAATTTCATTTGATACCTCCTCATTAAATCAAAGGCTTCTCGAAGATCAGAAATGTGGTCATCTTCTAGGATGCTTTTCACGAGCATGTCGTCAACATAAACTTCCATATTCCTACCGATTTGAGCAGCGAATATTTTGTTGACGAGACGTTGATAAGTGGCTCCTGCATTTTTAAGACCGAACGGCATTACCTGGTAGCAATATAATCCTCGATCCGTGATGAAGGCAGTATGCTGGCTATCGAGTGGATGCATCATAATCTAGTTGTAACCAGAGTAAGCATCCATAAAACTGAGCAGAGCGTGTCCAGCTGTTGAATCGACCAGCTGGTCTATCCGTGGTGTTGGAAAACTATCCTTGGGGCATGCTTTGTTCAGATCTGAATAATCGATGCACATTCTCCACTTGCCATTAGCTTTTCGGACGAGAACTACGTTCGCGACCCACTCTGGGTAGTCGACTTCTTTTATGAAATTGACCGTAAGTAGCTTCTCGACTTCAGCTTTGATCGCCATTTGCCTTTCTGCAGTGAAGGCACGTCGACGCTGGTGTACGGGTTTATGCTTTGCGTCGATATTGAGACGATGTGCGATGACATTGGGGTCGATGCCTGGCATATCTTTATGAGACCAAGCGAACACGTCCTGATATTCGGTAAGGAAAAGGACCAGATCTTCACGATGGACGCTGGTTAAAGAGGATCCAATGTATACGACCCTGGACAAGTCGTCTTTGGCTAAGTGAATCGCCACTGTATCTTCCCCTGGAGTTCCCGATTTAAGAGCACTTTCTCTCGGATCCAACGAGGTGTTGGAGGGTAAGTTGGGTGAACCTGGTGCTATCTCCATGACGGGTATTGTTTGAGCCTTCTTTCGATCTTGGAGAGCAATCTGATAGCAAGACCGTGCCTCCTGTTGACTTCCTCACACGACCCCGATGCCATTCGGAGTAGGAAATTTGACACACAGATACGAAGGGTGCAAGGCGGCCCCGACCTTAGTAAGAGACGGCCGCCCCAAAATGGCGTTATACGCTGATTTTCGGTCCACTACGAGGAAGTTTATGAAGACGGTGGTCTTCGCTGGACTTTCTCCGAAAGTAACTGGGAGATCGATGCTTCCTTCAGGCGTCACTACCTCACCTCCGAAGCCGACGAGGGGGGTCGATACTGGCTTGAGAAGGCTTCTGGCAAGTGCCATTTTGTTGAAGGCCTCCAAGTATAGAATATCAGCTGAGCTAACTATATCCACCATAATTCGATGAGTCAAATAATTCGATACCTTCAATGTGACTACGATGGAGTCTTCGTGAGGGAAGTGAATTCCCTTTGCATCTTCGAGAGTGAAGGAAATTGGAGGATGGCTGGTTTTTGACGAGCTAGACGTCTGTTCCAGCCAATAGATTTGCTGAGGTTCTTTGGATGCCTTTCGGGTGTATGCTTTTCTTGAAGCTTGAGAGTCACCCCCGCAAGCTGGTCCTCCGACGATGGTGCGGATTTCTCCCGTGGGCTCAGCGTCCTCTTGGTCAGTTTGATGATGAGGCGGTTCCTTTTGGCGAGATGAGGTCTTCGCCCTTTCTGGTGATTGATTTTTACGAGCAACATAATCCTGGAGATGGCCTTTTCGAATAAGGGCTTCGATATGGTCTCGTAGAGAGATGCAGTCCTGGGTCCTATGCCCGTGATCTTTGTGGAAGTAACAGAACTTGCTCTTGTCTCTCTTCTCGGGATCGGATTTGATCTTTGCAGGCCACTTTACATATGGCTTGTGTTTAATCTCCATTAGAACCTTTTCATGAGACCGATTAAGAGGAGTGTAGTTATGATATTTACCGGAGTAAGGCTTCTTGGGAGAACGATCGCGTTGATCACGACGATATTTTTTATCTGCAGAAGAGGTTCCCTCTGGCTTGCGTTTCTTACCCTGTGCCCCATGGCGTGTCAATGCGACTTCTTCTGCATTGATGTACTTCTGAGCTTTGGCTTGGAATTTTGCCATAGTTTTCGGTGGGCTTTTATCCAAGGCAAACCTGAATTTCTCGCTCGTTATTCCTGCTACGAGGGCTGCGAGCCCTTTTTCCTCAGTGTAACCTTCAGTTTGAAGGCTTCAGCGGTGAATCGTACTGTGAACTCTTTTATTGTTTCCCCATGCTGCTGTTTTAGATTCATTAGATGGGAAGCTGGCTTCTTGACGCGGATGCTTCCCATGAATTGAGAAAGGAATATCTCTGATAACTGAGAAAAGGAGCTGATGGAACGAGGCTTTAATCCTCGGAACCACGTACGGGCTGCCTCCTTCAATGTTAGGGAAAAAGCCCTACACATGATTTCTGAACCATGTCCCTCCAACTCCATGAGGGACCTGTATGTTTCCAGATGTTCAAGAGGGTCGCCAATACCTGTGTATGGGATGATAACAGGCGTTCGATACTTTCTGGGTAACGGGGCTTCCATCACCTCGCTGATGAAGGGGGACTCGGATTGATGTATCGCCGCCATGACTGCAGATGGCCGATTTGCCTGGTATCGCTGTTCCATGACATCAAAACGATCATGGATTCTTTTGAGATCTCCTTCCCATGGTAGGGTATAGCTTGATGTTTCAGCAGTGGAACCCTGTGGTTGAGGTTGTCGAGACAAGCTAGAATGTATAGAATGTGGAGACGGCACAGGGGGATGGCTACCAAGTGGTGGGACCTGTGGTTCGTCCATAGAATGTCTGGAAGCCACCGGTATGGGTTGCGGTGGTAAACCTTCGGAGGGTTGTCTTTGCGGTTCAGGGAAATGCTGATCAAGCCGATTCGACAGGGCTTGAACTTCGGCATTTAGAGTCAGAAGAGTGTTTCCGAGGAAACGCAAGACATCGTCTTGATTTCCAGAGGCCTCCAATAATGGATTTGTTGATGGCATATTCGGGGCTCCTTGAGGGATATTCGTCGACGTGGGTGGAAGAGCAGGTACGAATTCCGTCTCATCGGGCGGAGGTGGTGCCTGCCTTGAAGTCGAAGGATGAACAGCCTTTTTAGGAGGCATCGCGGAAGGATTTTGATCGGTAGAACGATTGATTTTGATGATCAAGTCGTTCCCACAGACGGCGCCAAACTGTTAATGTCAGATTTTGTAACAGGATCCTCCGGACGTTCGCCTTCTCTCCAATAGAGATTTCCTCCGCCAAACCTGAAGGAGGACAGAGCAACTAAGGGTGGCTGGACTCCAGCCGTTAGCCCTCCGATGCTTAAGTCAGGCCAAAGCAAGAAGAAGAGCAGCCAAGCAAAATGGGATCGAGATTATTGTGTGTACCTTTCCCTCAATGGAGTCGTCCCTTTATATAGATTTGGAGCGGTTCAATCTGTTACGCAAGATATCGAGATCCCGTTGATCTCGTATACGATACTGAGATCTTGCCGATTTCATGGGATAAGATCCGCATCTTTAGAGATGAGATCCAACCCAATGACTTATTTCGGCAATCACTTTCCTTGATGACAATCCCTTGAGATCCGGAACCACCAGAGAAGGTAAGCCCAAAAACCGACCTATACGGGCTGCCGGTAGGCGTAGTAATAGCGCTAATCGCTCATGTAGAGCTGGAAACCGTAGTTGGAGTCATAGCCAGCGAAAAGGAAGGAGACGCAGACAAGACGGAAACCACCGAACTGGGTGTAGCCCTGCCTGGCATCGCAAAGGGATTGAACAAGCTGCCCGACGGGAATCGGGTGCTGGTACTGAAGGTTAAGAGATGTAGCCGCAGAAAAGTTGTTCGCATGTTGGAACCTGGTCACGAGTCCAAGTGCTCGCTCATTTTGACGTAACACCTTTCAACGACTTGTGAGAAGGTTTGCTCGCTGTTCAAGAAGGGAATCTTTGCTTCGCTTTATCTGACCATCGGATAGGGGAGCTCGAAGCCTTGCGAATAGGTGCTCCGTATTTATCCATCGTACGACTCTCGAGCATATGATCTCGAAAGTCAGATGGGCATCCCGCACTTACTCGATCTGCGACCCTCGATCAGATGATCTCGAGAGTCTAATGGGTTCTTCCGTACTTTCCCATCTGCGACTCTCGATCAGATGATCTCGAGAGTCTAATGGGCGTCCGTGTACAATTTTTAATAGCTGAGCTGGTCTCCATTATTTTGTCTATAACAGTAGCCCTTTTCGAAATTTTTAAACAAATATTCAATAATAACCGAACTTCTTTTTTTTTTGCATATACATTTGATAGGATTTTTAGAAATCCATATCTTTCACTCTTTTCTCTTTATTTCCTCATGAACAAAGATGGACAAATTTCCTCGGCTTGGTTCCTCAACACCTTATATCTCAATCTATTTGATCCAAAAATCTAATAACCCCTTCCATTATGAAAATCGTGTAATGTGAACTAGACTCAAAGTGTTCAAAATTTCTATTAATCATTCAATATGGAAATTCATATAGAAATCTACTATATTTAAGATAATTCGAGCATTTCAAAATCACAACACTTCATTTCTCTTCCTTTTATACTTATATTATCTAAAGTGTATAGAAATAATATTTTCCAAGAGAGTTTTGAAATTTCAGAGTATCGAAAAAATTTTCTACATGATTGCTCGAAATGTACAAAATACTAGATGATGAATCTCACCTCCCAACTAAATCTTACATTGTCCCCAACGTAACAAAATATGAATGCAATGATAACATGAGAGCAACGACAAAAACAAGGGGAGTGAGGAATGAGAGTACCTGAGAGATAAAAAAAAAAATTGGGATTCTACCTCCATTTGACAAACCTACTGAAAATAATTAAAGAAAAAGCAAAAATTCTAATCCTAAACTACACTATACCTCCGTCAGACTAGGAGATCAAGTATCCTGATACACAGGATCAGTTAGAGGTATGGGCATACCTTCTGAATAAAATTTCTCAAAGAACGGCTTTAAATCCTGACCATTAGCTTTAAAAATGTTATCATTCCTTGGATTCAACAACTCGATAGTCCCATATGGATAAACAATTTTGACAATAAAGGGACCGGTCCATCGAGACCTTGATTTTTCTGAAAATAGATGTAACTGAGAATTATACATAAGGACTTTTTTATTGATCGTCAAAGTCTTACGAAGGATGTTCTTGTCATGGAACACCTTTGTCTTATCCTTGTAAATTCTCGCATTCTCATATGCCTCATTCTGGAGTTCTGCAAGTTCATTCAATTGAAGCTTGCGTAGCGAGCTCGCTTTGTCATAATCAAAATAAATCTTCTTTATTGCCCAATATGCCCTATGTTCCAACTCCACTGGCAAGTGACAAGCTTTTCCATAGACAAGCCTATAGGGCAACATTCCAATGGGGATCTTGAAAGCTGTACGGTAAGCCCAGAGTGCATCGGTAAGTCGAATCGACCAATCCTTGCGATCAGCGTTTACTGTTTTCTCTAAAATGTGTTTGATTTCCCTATTGGATATTTTAGCTTGTCCACTTGTTTGTGTGTGATAGGGAGTGCTCAGTTTGTGAGTAACACCATATTTCTTCATTAATGCTTCAAAGGCCGGTTACAAAAGTGAGACCCTCCATCACTGATAATGACTCGAGGTGTTCTAAACCGGGAAAGAATGTTTTCTTTTAAAAATCAAATGATTGCTTTATGATCATTATTCCAGCATGGAATCACCTCAACCCATTTTGAAATATAATCAATGGCATGCAAAATATATAAATTTTCAAAAGAAGAAGGGAATGGACTCATGAAATCAATGTCCCAACAATAAAAAATTTTGATTGGTAAGATGGGATTGAGTGACATCATATTTTGACAGGATATTTGTCCCAATTTCTGACAAGGCTCACACGCCTTACAAAACTTATACGTATCTTTGAACATGGTGGGCCAATAGAACCCACATTGTAAAATTTTGACTGTGGTTTTCTTAGCCGAGAAGTGGCCACAACATGCTTGAGAATGACAGAAAGAGATGATACTGTGTTGCTTATGACCCGGTACACATCTCCTTATAATCTGATTGGGATAGTACTTAAATAAGTACGTGTCGTCCCACAGGAATTTTCTTACCTCGCTGAAGAACTTAATTATCCTTATCTTACTTTTTTCAAGGTGTTGAAATTGTACCTATAGCAAGATAATTAGCAATGTCCGCATACCATGGTAATTGGGGAACTTTAAGAAGTTGTTCATTAGGGAACATGTCATTGATCGCAGTCGTCTCAGGCGAATTAGTGAGAACAAGTCTAGAGAGATGGTCAGCCACAACATTTTCTACTCCCTTTTTATCTCGTATTTTTATGTCAAATTCCTAGAGTAGGAGGATCTATCGCAACAAGCGTGGCTTAGTATCCTTCTTAGAAAGAAGGTACTTAAGCGCGGGATGATCGGTAAATATGATGATATTGGATCCGATCAAGTAAGACCTAAACTTGTCTAAAGCAAACACTACAACTAAGAGTTCATTTTCCATAGTGGTGTAATTTGCTTGAGCTGAGTTTAGAGTTCTACTTGCATAGTAGATAACGTATGGCTTCTTCTCTTTTCTTTGGCCTAACACTGTCCCAATAGCATAATCACTGGCATCACACATGATCTCAAAAGGATTGCTCCAATTAGGTGGTTGCATTATAGGAGCACATGTCAACATTCCTTTGAGTTTGGCAAAGGCATTTTAACATTCCTCATTCCACTCGAATGTGTTTTCCTTTTGGAGGAGGTTACATAAAAGACGAGAGAGGGTACTAAAGTATTTAATGAGCCTCTTCTAGAATCCGACGTGTCCTAAGAAAGACCACACCTCTCGCACACTCTTAGGTGGTGGAAGGTTAGAGATAAGATCAATTTTAGCTTTGTCCACCTCAATTCCTTTGGCAAAGATAATGTGACCGAGGACTATTCCCTTTTGAACCATAAAGTGACATTTCTCCCAATTCAACACGAGATTCTTCTCTTCACATATTTTCAAAACAGTTTTTAAGTGCATAAAGCACTCATCAAAGTCACAACAAAATACTGAGAAGTCATCTATGAAGACTTTGAGAATTTTTCCTACCATATCGAAATTAAAAGATGCTCAACATGCAACGCTGAAAGGTGGCAGGGGCATTACATAGTCTAAACGGCATCCTTCAATAATCAAAAGTGCCGAATGGACATGTGAATGTTGTCTTCTCTTGGTCCTCTAAGGCGATCTCTATTTTGTTGTACCCTGAATATCCATCGAGGAAGCAAAAGTGGGAATGACCCGCTAACCTTTCTAAGATTTTATCAACAAAAGGTAAAGGGAAGTGGTCTTTCCTCGTGACTGTGTTTAGCTTCCGGTAATCAATGCACATTTTCTAACCGGTAGTGACCCTGGTTGGCATGAGTTCATTGCTGGCATTGGATATGAAGGTTATTCCTAGATTTCTTAAGCACGACTTGAGTTAAACTCACCTATTGACTATCAGATATCGGATAAATGATACCCACATCCAATAGTTTTAACACCTCGGCCTTAACCACCTCCTTCATGTTTAGATTAAGGCATCATTGTGGTTGCCTAGATGTTTTTACATTCTCCTCAAGGTGTATGCGATGAGTGCAAATCAGGGGATCTATGCCTTTGAGATCCGCAATTGACCACCCGATAGCCCTCTTATGCTCTTTTAGAATAGCAATCAACCTACTTTCTTGTTCCTGATCCAAGTAGGAAGAAATCACCACTGGATAAGTCTCATCTCGACCTAAATATACGTATTTGAGATCCGTAGGCAAAGTTTTTAGGTCGAGCTTCGGAGCCTTGATACTAGATGGAAGGGGCTTGTTCTCAGTTAAGGGTAAAGGCTCAAATGGGTTCTTCCATCGGTTAGTATCAAGTACCGGCACAGAATCCAAAATGTCATCCATCTCTCATATCATGTCATCATCAATCTCATGAGAGTGAGCCAAACACGACTCTAAGTGATCGGAGAAAAATGTTAAGAGGGATGTATCTCCCACGAATGAGTCAATTAAATTTATTTCGTGGACCTCATCATCTCTATCCCATGGGTCTTTGTATAAATCGAAAATATTCAACTCAAGTGTCATATTTCCAAAGGACATTTGTACAAGCTCGTTTCTACAATTGATGATTGCATTTGAAGTGGCTAAGAAAGGGCAACCAAGTATAATAGGAATTTGAGCACCGATACCAATCACAAGATGTGCATCTAAGACAATAAAATCCACTGAATAGTAGAATTTATCGACTTGTACAAGCACATCTTCAATCATTCCTCTTGGTCTACAAACAGATCAATCAGCAAGTTGAAGTGTGGTTTTGGTGGGTTTTAATTCACCGAAACCAAGTTGTTCGTAGACTAAGTATTGGATGAGGTTAACACTTGCCCCCAAATCAAGTAAGGCTTGTTCGATCCGGTAGTCACTTATGATGCATTAGATTGTAGGACTACTCGGATCCTTGTATTTTTGGGGCACCTCTTATTTGATGATAACGCTCAAGTTCTCAGTCAAAAGTACTTTATTGTGTACATTGTGTTTCATTTTGACCATACAAAGTTTCTTAAAAAATTTGGCATGTGATGGTATTTGTTTTATAGCATCCAACAACGAGATGTTGATCTTTACTTGCTTAAAAACCTTCAAAATTTTCAAATTTTTGTCTAGAGGTTTGGGTGAAATCAACCTTTGAGGAAAAGGAGCAACCGGCTTGTATTGCTTTTCCTTTCCCATGTGGAGTGTTGTTAGAACTATCATCCTTGTTGGTAATTTTCAGATCATTAGGCTTTGAGGCCTTCACCGGATTAGATTTGTCAATTATTTTGCCGCTTCTCAAGGTGGTAATAGTTTTAACATGTTCTATATGTTGGGAGGATGAGCTGGGATCTTGTATCTCAAATTGGGTTCTTGGGTTAGGGAGAGGTTGGGCAAGAAGTGTGCCTTTCTCTCTAACGCTAAGATGAGATTCAACTCTAGCCATTGAAGTTTTCAAATCAATGATGGCTTGAGATGTGTTTTGGTTAAATCTTTGTTGTTCTTGCATGAACCCATCAATTTTCAAAGAATTAGTCTTGTTATATTCAGCTTGAACCGACACGAACGCACCCAACATCTCTTCAAGTGTATCTTTTGGTGTGATTACTAAGGATGGACCTAGTAAAAGTTGAGCTTGAGGGGTGTTATTTGCATTCGCAGTTGGTCCATTCCTCCAACTGAAGTTGGGATGGTTCTTCCAACTTGAATTATACGTGTTTGAGTTTGGAGCACTAAATGGCATTGATAATTGTTTATGGCATTAGATTGCTCTTGCAAAACTTCTTAAAACGGAGGAATTGTCGGACAATCATGAATTCTCCATTACACATCATCTCTACAAATTGGTGCACGGGCAAGTCATTCCTTCATAGAAAAAGCTTATTACCCGCCAACTTTCGTAGCCATGATGTGGGCATGTATTCAACAAGTCTTTAAACCTTTCCCAACATTGGAAGAAGGTCTCGTCTTCTTTTTAGGAGAAATTCATTATTAGGCGCCTTAGCATATTGGTTTTAGGAGTTGGAAAAAACTTTTTAATGAATTCCCTAGTCATTTTAGTCTATGTGCCTATTGATCTTGGCCTTAATGCATGAAGCCAAGCCTTCGCTTTCTCCTTAAGGGAAAAGGGAAACAATTTAAGTTGCACAACATCATCTGTTACGTTTGCAAAGTGCATCATGGCTATCACTTCATCAAATTCCTTAAGATGTTGATAGGCACTTTCACTATCTAATCCATGGAATTTGGGAAGGAGTTGGATTACTTTCAGTTTGAGATCAATATTCCCTGCATTATATGGAAAAATTATGCATGAGAGAGTACTCGCTCTTGCAAGTTGTAAGTAATCACATAAAGTCCTTGTTCGAGAAGCATTCTCAACTTTGTTCTCTCCCGTTTCCATTTGATTTTGGCCCAGATTTTGATTGGCACTTGGATCGTGTTGATTTCCAGCAATACTTTCAAACAAAATTCAAAAATTTAAATGTTTTTTAGTGCGCGGTTCCTTATCAATTCCCTCAACAATCCCCCCTTCACTTATTAAGCGATTGTTTGAATCCCGGACCCAATGGGGCATGCAAATTCAAAACAAAAAGAAGGAAAATTGAAAAAGAATTATTCCTCCGTTCATTAACTCCTCTCTAGGATCAAGCAGAAGGTGTCTTGCAATGGCTAAGCTAGAAGCAAAGATAGAGACCGATTTCTTCTAGTCAGTAGGGGTTCAAAGAACTCCCCACCCACTCTTTGAATCTTTGAAAAAAGTTCAGAAAAAGAAGAAAGAGGAGTAGATTGAGAAGGGAAATATCTGAGCACAAGGTGATCCAAGACGGCAATGCCAACCAATAGGAATCAAGGCAGCTCGAGGCTAACCTATCAGAGATCCAAGGTAGTTAGACCGACCAATAGGAGTCCCCACTCACTCTATAAGAGATGAAAAGAATTGGAAATAATAGAAAAGAAGAAGAATAAGGTTAGAAAGATAAAACCTGATTTGAACCAACTTACTTCTTCTTTAACTTCCAAAAATTCTTATAAAAATAAAACAAAACAAACTAAGTTAGAAAGATTCCAAAAAATCTCAATAGAAAAGTATTTTTTGAAATCCTGCAAAAAGTCAAGTCCCCGGCAGCAGTGCCAAAACCTTGTTCGCTTCCCAAGTGTAGGGTTGCAATGTAGTAATAATTTGGTAGAGACCGAGATCGTCCTTAAGGACTAACTCAGGAATTCACAGAATTTCTTCAAATAATCTCTAATTGAAATCAAAATAAAACAAATTGAAACTTGAATATAGATGAGTAATCTGTAAACTTAAGATGAGTTTATCAATCTAAAGAAGCACTAGAGCACCAATGATCCACTCGTAACTATCCTTGATACATAATTCACTTTAGTTTTTCAACTACACGACTAAAATCGAAATCAAATCCTATCTAGCCGAATTATAGAGCGGTTATATTATCAAAATAATCCAACACATATGTTATTCATCAACATGATTCCCTCAATTCAAGTTAAGACTTGGGCACACTAAATTGCATAGGCCAATCCTAGTTCCAATATATTAAGATCATAACTATGATAATCATCAAACCCTGTCACTAGATTTAACTAATACCATAATTTGAATTTGATTCAAATCACATAGACATGCAACACATATATCAGATTTTCTAGAAAAGATAGAACTTTGGTTTGAAGTTCTCACATGAAGATCCAAGTTCTAAAGCATATTGAATCCGATTCCTCAAAGCATACAGGTCTAGATCTTTGCAAAACAACTAAGAACTAAGTAAAATCCTTCCAATCATCCATGAGTCATCATAAGATTAAGAAAAATTACTTAGAACTTCATTCAAACTCAATAAACCATTGTTCAATATTAAAACCAATTCATGAAACAATAAAAACGAATCAAAACATCTTAAATCAACTACAAGCTTCCCCTCTTATTCCTAGCTAAGAGGTTTAGCCAACCATGTTAAACAAAAATAGGAAATTTACGTTAAACATGAAGAACTAGAAAGAAAACAAAGTAGAGGGAGTTGTAAAACTCCAAATTCATCCTTCTCCACCTCTCAATGCAATAGATCTCTCCTAGGGTCTCATAGGAACGTAGTAGAGGTGCCCTTTTATAGCAAAATACCGCCACCAACTTGGAATCTTCTGGAATTCCATAACTCTTTACGCAATTACGCGGACAGGTCTGATTGATCGGAGCTCCTCTCTGATTGATCGGACTATGGTCTTCGATTGATTGAATGATAGTCGATGGATCGTAAAAGTGTCTAGAGAGTTGTTATTTTCCATCATTGTTTTCGATTGATCGGACATGACTCCGATTGATCAGAACACCCCTGATCGATTGATCGAAACTCCTCCAATGGATCGAAAATCTGTCCAAAGAGTAATTCAAAAATTCAATTTTTCAGGTGTGTTCGATGGATGGTCTAATTGATCGAAGACCTATCGGAACGCCTTCCGATTAATCGAAGACTTTCGGGGATCCATCGAAACTGCCTATTTCTTCAATCTTTTCTGCTTTCTCTTCGGACTTTCTTCACTTGATTTCTTCCTCTCTTTTTATTCTTCAATGATCCTTTGAAGTGCTCTTTTATCTTCAAAATGGTGGAATCTCTCTCTCATCCTATAATCACAAAACCATGCATTAGGTAGGTCCTTAAACATGTAAAGCATGCATAGTTAGTGATGAAATGGGGTTAGAATATGCACATTTAAGAGCTCAACATCTAGTAGGAATAGAGATCATCTATAAATAGTTACATTTTTAGAGTGTTTGAATTGGAGTTTAACTCTAAAACTTCGTCATAGGGTTTAAACATGTAAATCATGCATTGTGATTCCATTTTTTATATCAATCAATTATTTATGAATTTCTTAGGAATTATTCCTGTCTTTTCTTATGGATTCAAGAGTTTTCCCTCGGCCACATGTTATTTGGCCGTCACATGATGATTTTTTTATATAGAGCGGGTTGAAGACATTTTCATGGTCAAGATGGACCAGAGGAAGCCCGATCGAAGAGGGAAGTGAGGCCGTATAATATATGATTTTGGAGTAACTACTTAAGCCAACCGAATTTGCGAGATTCGATCAGATCGGCGGTCATAAGCTTAGTTTAATTTCGTTTTTACTATAAGTAGTACATTTTAAATCGAGTATAACTTTTTATCGTTTGAGTTGTAGAAGTTGTGCCCAACAAGAAAGGGGCTTAGAAAACTTAAGATAATAACGTGGTTGGAACGGATTGGAAACTTACTATTTTTGGATGAAAACCACAAAGTCTAGTAAGAATAGAGATCGTCAATAAATAGTTACATTTTAGGGTGTTTATGTTGGAGTTTAACTCTAAAACTTTTTCATAGGGTTTAGTTTCATATTAAAAGCATTATAATTCCGTTTTTTTAGATCAATCAATTATTTATGAATTTCTTAAGAATTATTCCTGTCTTTTCTCATGGATTCAAGAGTTTTCCCTTATGGATTCGAAGAAGCCCATTTAAAGAGCCCAAAAGCCTTGTGGATACAAGGAAGTTATTTGCTGAGAGAGACAGTGATCGACCTTACCACGTCCTTACTGCATCATTTTTCATATCTTAACAGTTGGGTCAAGGTATAAGCGGATGCAGACCTAGCTCATTTATCGCAGGGATCTCCAATTGACTTTGGTTTTGAGTTCTAATCAGGTATAAAAAGTCTAGTGGGGATTTTGCAAATAATTAATAGAGTCAAACTTCACATTAAGGGCATGTTTGACTTTTCTAATATAATCATTTTGATTCTCAAAATCAGTTTTTTAATCAGCGCATCTATTTAGCTATCAAACTCTAAGGAAGAGCGTGAAATAACAATGAAGAAGATCACTGTCTTCCTCAAGTGATTATACCTTAAATCCACGAGGGTACATTCTTGAATCTACAAGAAAAAAGAGATAAAACTCGAGTTTTTTTTATTGAACTATATTTTATAATTGTTTATCAACTCTAGATTACATTATTAATAAAGAAAAAATAAATTTTAATTCATAATTACCAAAAATAGTAAAATTCTAACCCTAATAAAAGTTACCCAAAATAGTAAAGCTCATCTAAAACTTAATTTGCCAAAAATAAAAAGTTACGATAAACCTTACTAAAGAAGTCATAACATAATTACAAGTAATTTCTTAAAAAGATGAAAATTTAAAACTTGAAAAATAAAAAAATATGATAGAATTAAAATTACTAAAAATAGTAAAAATTTCCTAAAATCCCCCTTTTGAACTGGAAGTGTGCGTTTTCTTGCCAAACGGAATGATTAAACCCACTTTGTGGTTCGGTTGACCCCGGATGGCCTGCTAGAGTAAAGATTAATAGGTTGTGTGTTTTGTAATAATACCCGGATTAAAAGTTATGGCCGATTTCATTTGGCCTTCTTTTAGTCCAGCCATACTAGGAATATATCTGTGCCTCGTCCTATATCAGTCCCCTCCACTTAGAAAAAACTCGTCCTCGAATTATTCAACAAACTTAGCTCATAATACTTATACCACTCTTCTATAATGAAATTTCATGACATCTCAATACCCTCAGGAGGATCAACAACATAGGCGTCGATCTTTCTATTTCTTTAACTTTTATATGTCCTAGTTGGAAACCTATCATTGTGCAGGGGAACTAGTACAATATCACCCCACTTCAAATACTTTCTGGCACCAATTTTGTTAGCCTCTTCCTTGTACTTGACATTAAACTCTTATAACTTCTTCTGGACATCGGCATGCACTGTCACAATTCGGTTCGCAATATTTTCTGTCATAATACTCATACTCAGTAATTTAGGCAAAAGGACTCGAATAGAGATTTGTCAGTGGATCAATTTTGCATGATATTGAACATGAACTCCGCCTAACCAAAAATAATATCCTGCATGTGGGGTTAATTCCTTAGAAAGTTCATCAGGGTATAATCCCTTCAAACTCCTATAACATTGTTTTCAACTCGTTTGGGGTGTTCGTGGGTTCCATTTCTTTTATGTTTTCAATTAATGTATTGATCTCACCCAACTCCTCAAATTCTTTGACGAAATCTCATACAGTTACGAGAGATTGCCCATCCATTTTAGAAGTCTTAAGTTGGTAGTCCATTCTCATAGGGGTGAGGATAATCTTTCCACCATCTTTGACAAAAATAAAAATATTATTGTTGATGTAACGCCCCACCGACCACTGCAACAATATTGTCCGCTTTGGCCTAGGGCCACATGGTTTTGGTTCTGGGGTTGCCCACAAAAGGCCTTGATACAGTTGAAGGTGAAACCACACTTATAGCCAGAACTCTGGGTGCTCATCCATCCAATGTGGGACTAAAGCAGCCACCAGGCCCTAACAACTGGAGCGCTATTTTTTAAGCCCGACTGATCCCACATCAAGAACCTAGATGACAACCCACACTCGGACCACAGTCAGGCTGCACCAGGGTGCTAGAATCCCCCACCCTCAGGGCAGAGCTACCCACGGCTATGATTGTTGAACATCCAATTTATACATGATATAGCCCATTACATCACATTATATGTATGGTTTGCATGTTTAAAAGGCCCATCTAATGCATGTTTTGTGATTGTAGGAATGAGAGCGACTTCACCCAATTAGAGGCCAAAAAGAGTGGATTTAGGAGCCTTTGAATGAAGGCCCAAGGTGGACCAAAGAAGGAAGAAGAAAGAGGGAGAAAAGAGAAGAAAGAATAGAAGAAAGAAGCTATAGAAGATGGAGTTGAAAAACAAAGAAAAACACAGAAGAAATCATGTTAAAAGACCTGGCAGGGCTAGAAAAACCAAAGTGCAGAGCTGCAGGGCCATAAAAGTAAAATGCAGAAAGTTGCAGTTTTCTGAAGATGATCCAGAGATTGATCGCTCAGCCTGAGCGATTGATCAACAGACTTGAGCGATTGAGCACTCACAGCAGAGATTGACAAAATTGTTACTGGACTGAAGTGCAGAATTGCGATTGATCGCCCAGCTTGAGCGATTGATCGCCCAAACTGAGCGATTGATCGCCCATTCCGTAGATCAATCGCAAGAATGCAGATTTTAAGAAATTTGGAAAAACTCTCTGGACACTTTTTGCACCCTCCGATTGATCGTTGGACACTGATGATCGATCGCCAGAAGTGACCGATTGATCTCTCAGCTAGTCGATTAATCGCCAGATTTGAAAAAGGTAGTTTTTACAGTTATTTGAACTAGCGATTGATCTCCCAGTCTGAGCGATCAATCGACAATGCGCCCCAGTTTAGAAATTTCCAAGTTTGGCTCCTATTTTCTCTGCGCAGTGCATAATGCAACACAATTTCTGAATGTTTCCGACACGGTAGAGCTTCTCCACTATAAAAGACACCTAGGGTCTCTTCCTAGGGCATCATAGAGCTGAGGAACTTCATGCGGAGTGAAGGAAGCCGTCATGAAGCGTTTGCAACCCTCCCAACTCTGGGTTTTTATGCTTTTTATTGAGTTCTAGTTGTAGTAGACAATGCTCGGCTAGAATCTCTCAACTAGGGCTGAGAGGTGAAGCTTGTAGCCAATTTCATGTTTAGTTCAGTTTAATTCAAGTAGTCTTCACTTTAAGTTCGAATTTTGAATGTTCTAGTTCATATAAAGTTGATATTTTTAGAAGTTTTATAAGAGTTCATGTGCTTTGGACATGGATTCCTTGCAATTCTCTGAGATTATCATGTTTTTCTTGATTAGATTCAAATTATGGTAACCCTAGAGTATGCCATAGTCCATAGGCATGGCTGTTACTCCGAAGGCTATGATTTCAAATGCTATGTGATTGAATAGGACTAAAACTTGGAAGTTCAACTTAAATGGGATTAAAAGTGTTTAATGCTTTATCTTCCAACTAGATGAGAGATAGAACTTCAAATCTAGTTGTGTTTTATGCTTGGATTGATTGAATTGACATGGTATTGCTACAAGGGGATCCTTGAAAGCCTCAGTTCTTTAATTCCTGATTTTTCTAAGTTATTATTTAAGATAATTTTTCTCAATTGAATCTCTTAATTATTCCAATCCTAGTTGCTGGAATAGTTTAGAAGTTGTTTTCTAATTCCCTGTGGATCGACCTCGATCTTACCGAGATTTATTACTACATCGCAACCATACACTTGAGGCAAGCGAACAAGTTTTTAGCGTCGTTGCCGGGGAATTTAGATAACAGTTCTTAGTGGCTGTAGAAGTAGAAGTATATAGGTTTTTCTTATTTCCTAGAACTAACACATTGTTATGCTTTGTAGGATTTCTTCTGTAGTTCAAGCGAATCGGGTAATATCCTTCTAACTTAGTGCTTTTTGCAGATTTTCAATTTTTAGATTAATTTCAGATTTTAGGACTTATGATTAGTTTAGTTTTTAGTTGAGTAGTTTATGTCCCATTGGGAACGTGACTACTCCAATCGTCTCTAATCCAAAGGTGGTTTGGTTGGACCATTATCAGTCCATAGACGAGTCTGAAAATACCAAGAGCATTGTGATAGTTTGGGGAGTATGGATCAAACACCTTTAAGGAATCCCCCCCCCCCCCCCCCCCCCCCCCCCCCCCCCCCCCCCAACTACAAACGTAAATCAAGAGAGAGTAGGAGAGAATGAGGTACATAACGTTCCTCCAATGAGATCATTACAAGACTACCTACAATCGGCCCGTGCAACTACACCCTCGTGCGTGGTCTTACCACCAACCGGGGGAAACATCGATATAAAATCGGGCGTGATTCAACTTATACCAAAGTTCCATGGGCTAGACTCTGAAAGCCCATATTTGTACTTAAAGGAATTTGAAGAAGTGGTGGCTACCTTGCAATACACTAATGTTTCAGAAGATGCCATTAAACTTAAATTTTTTTCCTTCTTATTGAAAGAAAGAGCCAAGACTTGGCTTCACTCTCTTAGACCACATTCAATAGGGTCATGGAACGAGATGACCCGGGAATTCCTGAAAAAGTTCTTTCTGGCTCATAAAACGAACACCCTTCAAAGAGCCATAATGAATTTTTCGGCTAAAGAGAGTGAATCATTCTTCCAATGTTGAGAAAGGTTTAAGGACCTCCTACTTGCTTACCCACATCACGGCTACAAAAATTGGCGAATCATAAACTTCTTCAACAATGGATTCAGTTCCAATATGTGCCAATTTGTAGAGATGATGTGCAACGGCGAGTTTATGAGCAAAAATTCAGATGAAACTCGGAGTTATTTAGATATGTTGGCCGAGAATGCCTAATCATGGGATACCTCGGATAAATCTAATAACCCCAAGCCTACTCAAGAAAAAGAGAAATGAGGGATTTATATCCTCAAAAAGGAAGATGATGTGAATGCAAGGTTAGCCAACCTCACAAGGAACATCGAGGCCATGGAACTTAGTAAGAGTGGAGTTTCAAAGTCCAATGGAGCTGTTGAGACCACGTGTGGGATTTGTTTCACCAAGTTACACGCTACGCGAGATTGTCCTACAATTCCTACGTTTCAAGAGATGTTACATGAACATGCAAATGCCACATATGGTTATCAATGGCCTTTTAATGGACCGGTGGGTAATATGTACAATTCTACTTGGAAGAACCACTCAAATTTCAGTTGGAAGAATGCTCCCACAGGCAATTCTGCCAACTCTCAAGGAGGGCCACCCATGCAAAATATGGCCTCACCTCAATTCTCGATGGAGGACACCTTAAAAGTGTTTATGCAAGGAAAAATGCAAATCAATCAAATAAATCAGCAAATGTTCCAAGAGCTTAAAGTCTCGGTTGGTGAGATTAAGGGACGCTTGAATGCTAGGGAAGGGACCTTTCCGGCCCAACCTCAACCCAATCCAAAGCAAGTACATGAAGTGAGCATTCCTAATCTCTCCAACCAACATATGGAGCAAGCCAAATCCATCACCACTCTTAGAAGTGGTAAACAAATTCACAAATCTATTCCGGTGAAGGCCGACAAGCCTAATGATCCAGTAAATTGTGAGGATGAGGACGGATCTAACTTAGCCCCACAAGAAATGGAACGCGTTTACAAGCCCGTAGCATCATTCCCTTCGAGATTGGTCGCTCCAAAATCTCTTCCAAACTCTCATGATATTTTAGAGATTTTTAGACAAGTCAAGATAAACATTCCATTGCTTGATGCCATCAAACAAATCCCCTCTTATGCCAAGTTTCTAAAGGAGCTATGCACAACTAAACGCAAATATAATGTGCAGCAAAAGGCCTTCCTAAATGAGAAAGTGAGTGCCATTCTCACTCAAAAGACCCCCCCAAAATTCAAAGATCCCGGTAGTCCCACAATCTCTTGTATCATTGGAGACTACCAGATTAAGCGTGCATTGCTAGACTTGGGGGCAAGCGTAAACTTGATCCCGTACTCGGTATATGAGCAATTGGGTCTTGGTGAATTAAAACCCACTAAAACCACATTGCAACTCACTGGTAGATCCATCTGTGTACCGAAAGGGATAGTTGAGGATGTGCTAATCCAAGTTGACAAATTCTACTACCCGGTAGATTTTATTGTCTTAAACAAGCAACCAGTTATGGATGCTAGCACTCAAATACCGATGATTATAGGCTTCCCCTTCCTTGCTACATCAAACGCAATCATCAATTGTCGAAATGGGGTGATGTAATTGTCCTTTGGGACCATGAAATTGGAGGTAAATGTGTTCCACTTGGGCAAAAGGCATAGGGATGATGATAATGTCCATGAGGTAGACTTCATTGAATCCATTGTAGAAGAGGAGTTTGTTTTAAATCAGAATCTTGATCCTCTAGATGTTCTTTGCTTCAATCCCTTTGAGGATTGGGGCAATGATGATGGCCCCCATGAGGTAAACATGTAGAATCCATGGAAGATGAGGAGCTTCTCCAACATGATCTACCTAGAAGATTGGAGACGTGTATGGCACACTCCAAGGATGAAACTTATTTGACTATTAATGGGGCCTTGGAAGTGTCAATTTCTGAAAATTTATTTGTCAAGACACCAATTTCTGAGTTAAACACATTTATGATGCAGGATTCGGAAGAATTAGTGCTTGATTTGCCTATGGAGAGGACAATTTCTGAAAACGTAGTGGTTGAGGACCTCTTCCAACCTACACAAGTGACCGAGAAGGTCAAAGTTTCCTACACTCTTGAGGAGTGTTTGGCATATTTTGAGGATTGGAATGATCTTATGATCTATGACATTATCAATGCCTTAAGGGAAACTTCATCAGTGCCCATAAAGACTCTTTCAACAAAGTATGAAACTAATTTATCAATTGTGGAAACACCGGTGAAATCTGATTTTGTGGAGATCATAACAACTTGTGAAGAAGAAATGCAAGTCTCCACATCTCTTTGGGTTGTTCAAACCAAAGAACACCACTTTTGAGATGACCCGTATTCGATAAATTTTTGTCAAGACAAGATGGAAAGGAGATCCATATTCAATGATTTCCAACCAATGCAATTCTCCTTTCCTAGTACATGTGACAATTTTATTGAGGAACCCGCTTAAAATTTTTTGCAGATTGTCAATGGGTTAGACTGGTTGATGTCACCAATGTACTTTCCAAAGCAGGATGGTGGATAGTCCCATTGAAAAATTTGTTACACCACCTGATGATCTTGCTTAACTTTGTACTTTTGGATGTTATAATGATAATCGATCTCCTAGTCTAATGGAGAGCCTCTTTCTAAAAGGACGGGTTAGGTAACCTTTATTGCTTTACATAGATTAGGTTTAGTTATTTTTTTCTATTTTAGTTCTACTGCTTTAGTGGATTTAGTTGTCGGAGTTGCAGACTTCCGTAATCGACTCTCTCAGGTACTATTGTTCTCACTCTCTTGTATTTTACCATTGCTCTCATGTTCATACTCATTGCATATCTTTTTACATTGAGGACAATGCAAGATTTGGTTGGGGGGTGAGATGAGATTCCTCATCTAGCAGTTTGCAACATTTCGAGCATCATATTGTGCAAATTTTTTCAAATTTTCTAAAATTTCAAAATTCTTTTAGAAAACTTTATTTCTATGCATTCGAGATGATACGAGTATAAGAAAAGGAGATACGAAGTGAGTGATGTTGCAATCTTGAACTTCTCTTAATATAATGGTTTTATATGTGAATTCCCCTATTTATGTGATTGATAGAAAATTTGAACACTCTTATACCTAGCTCACATTACACGATTTTCATGGTTTTAAGGGATTATGTGATTTGTGGATTGGCTAGACTTAGATTTGAGGTGTTGAGGAACCAAGCCGGGGTACTTTGTCCATCCTTGTCCATGGAAAAATAACGAAAGATGTGGATTTCTAAAAATCCTATCTAATGTAAAAGAAATAGGAAAAGGAAGGATGAAAATTGAGAATGATGGAAAACATGGTGGAAAACTCCGAAAGGGCTACCTATTACCAACCGGGGGATGGTCTACCCGTAACCAAAGCCGGAAATGGAACGTAGTATGAAAGCCTTCGGAAGGATGGTAAGGCAAATTCCTGTCATAGGCTTGTTGTTGCTCTGTACACCTTAAGATCCATAGTTTAGTTGATCTATGAGGACGATAATCCCATAAACTCATAAGATAAACTTTCACTATGCACACTAGGGTGAATTTGTTCAAGTTCTTCTATTTATCAATCAATCAGTGGAAATTTCATATGGACACTTATTATGTTTTGAGAGTTTAAGCTTTCAACTTCTATCACCTCATTTTTCTGAATTTTACACTTATGTGTCTTGGAATGGATAGAAACATAGTTTCTAAAGGAGAGTTGGTTTTGGGAGGTTTGAACTTATTTTACGCATGTTTTGCTTGGGACTAGCAAAAAGCTGGTTGGGGGTGTGTTGAACCTCCAATTTATACATGATATAGCCCATTACATCACATTATATGCATGGTTTGCATGTTTAAAAGGCCCATGTAATGCATGTTTTGTGATTGTAGGAATGAGAGCGACTTCACCCAATTGGAGGCCAAAAAGAGTAGATTTAGGAGCCTTTGAATGAAGGCCCAAGGTGGACCAAAGAAGGAAGAAGAAAGAGGGAGAAAAGAGAAGAAAGAATAGAAGAAAGAAGCTATGAAAGATGGAGTTGAAAAACAAAGAAAAACACAGAAGAAGTCATGTTAAAAGACCTGGTAGGGCCAGAAAAACCAAAGTGCAAAGCTGCAAGGCCATAAAAGTAAAATGTAGAAAGTTGCAGTTTCTGAAGATTGATCCAGAGATTGATCCAGAGATTGATCGCTCAGCCTGAGTGATTGATCAACAGACTTGAGCGATTGATCGCTCATAGCAGAAATTGACAAAATTGTTGCTGGACTGAAGTGCAGAATTGCGATTAATCGCCCAGCGTGAGCGATTGATCACCCAGACTGAGCGATTGATCGCCCATCCCGTAGATCAATCGCTAGAATGCAATTTTTAAAAAATTTGGAAAAACTCTCTGGACACTTTTTGCACCCTCCGATTGAACGCTGGACACTGATCAATTGATCGCTAGAAGTGACCGATTGATCTCTCAGCCAATCGATTAATCGCCATATCCGAAAAAGGCAGTTTTTACTGTTATTTGAACTAACGATTGATTGCCCAGTCTGAGCAATCAATCGACAATGCGCCCAGTTTAGAAATTTCCAAGTTTAGCTCCGATTTTCTCTAGGCAATGCGTAATACTATGCAATTTCTGGATGTTTCCGACCCAGTAAAGATTCTCCACTATAAAAGACACCTAGGGTCTCTTCCTAGGGCATTATAGAAGCTGAGGAACTTCGTGGGGAGTGAAGGAAGCCGTCATGGAGCATTTGCAACCATCCTAACTCCGGGTTTTTATGTTGTTTATGCTTTTTATTGAGTTCTAGTTGTAGTGAGACAATGCTCGGCTAGAATCTCTCAGCTAGGGCTGAGAGGTGAAGCTTGTAGCCAATTTCATGTTTAGTTCTTCAAGTAATCTTCACTTTAAGTTCGAATTTTGAATGTTCTAGTTCATATAAAGTTGATATTTTTAGACGTTTTATGAGAGTTCATGTGCTTTGGCCATGGATTCCTTGCAATTCTCTGAGATTATCATGTTTTTCTTGATTAGATTCGAATTATGATAACCCTTGAGCATGCCATAGTCCATAGGCATGGCTGTTAGTCCGAAGGTTATGATTTGGAATGCTATGTGATTGAATAGGACTAGAACTTGGAAGTTCAACTTAAGTGGGATTGAAAGTGTTTAATGTTTTATCTTCCAACTAGATGAGAGATAGAACTTCAAATCTAGTTGTGTTTTATGCTTGGATTGATTGAATTGACATGGGATTGCTACAACGGGATCCTTGAAAGCCTTAGTTCTTTAATTCCTTATTTTTCTAAGTTACTGTTTAAGATAATTTCTCTTAATTGAATCTCTTAATTATTGCAATCCTTGTTGTTGGAATAGTTTAGAAGTTGTTTTCTAATTCCTTGTGGATCGACCTCGGTCTTACCGAGATTTATTACTACATCACAACCTTACAATTGAGGCAAGCGAACAATGATATCAAATTTTGTAACGCCCCACTGACCACTGCAACAATATTGTCCGCTTTGGCCCAGGGCTGCACAGTTTTGGTTTCGGGGTTGCCCCCAAAAGGTCTTGTTACAGTTGAAGGTGAAACCACACTTATAGCCAGGACTCTAGGCGCTCATCCATCCGATGTGGGACTAAAGAAGCCACCAGGCCCTACCAACTAGAGCGCTATTTTTTTAGCCCGACCGATCCCACATTAAGGACTCAGATGACAACCCACGCTCGGACCACAGCCAGGCTACACCAGGGCGCTAGAGTTGAGCTCCGAATTGTTCATATATAAACCCCAATTCATCACTCACGTGAAGGCATATTACTTTTAAAAGATGGATCTTATGCTTGTATTTATGTTTGCAGGAAAGAGAGTGAGACCTCATAATTTTCATGTTAAAAGGACCACTTTAAAGCACTCAAAAGATTAAGTGAAGAAGAGCCAAGAGGTGGAAGAAATTAAAGCTAAAAAAGAATTATAAAAAAAAGTGTGGAAACATCAAGTTATAGTGCCTGAATTGTCCAGAAAAGTCAAAGTGCAGAGCTACAGAGCTAGAAAAGTAAGATGCAGAAACTTTAGAAAATGACTATGTTGTTGCACTAATAACCAGTCGATGCTCATTTCCGATCGATCGATAGACAGGTCAAATTTTGATAGATTTTGGCTAAAACTTGCTGTCGAAAGAAAGTGAAGTTATGACCGGTCGGAAGGGGGCTCCGACTGATCGAAAGTTATAGAGTTCTTCAAAATTCAGTTATGTACGTTGAAATATGAGCTGCGATCATCGGCCATGGGCCATGACCGATCGGCAACCGCCTTAAACTACGAAAGTGTTACGCCATCTCTCAAAGATTCCAAGTCGGTGGGCAAGATTTTCTATAAAAGGACACCTCAACACTCTTCCTAAATCATCCTAGAAGAATCCCAGTCATGATAGAGGTGGAGAAGATCAAAGGGGAGCTTCTACAACTCCGGTTTTTTATTTTTCTAATTCTAGTTCATATTTTTCTTAATTTTCTTTTGAGTTTTAGTTCAACCTTCTTCATGGTTGACTAAACCTCCTAGTTAGAGCTAAAAGGTGAAGCCTATACTCATTTACAAAGCTTAGTTTGATTTAATTCAAGTACTTTAAGATTCAATAATGAACAATTCTAGTTTTGGTTTGAAATAAAGTTGATAGTTTTAGTTTAATCTTTTATCTCTTGTGATATGTTTACATGTGATATTTTGATTTACTGAGATTTATCAATAGGGTATTGTTGAGAGGATTTTGGGTTGTAGAGATCTTAAATTCATCATGATATGGTAGATGTTATGCGATCTTTCAAGTTAAGTATCCTAAGTGCTTATCTAAAACGGAACTAGAAAAGTTCATATCTTTTGTTTAATCTGAGATGAATGTTTTATGGATTGATATTGGTTTAATTGAAGTTTAAACTCAAGGTTCTACTTAGGTCTAGTGATAGGATTTGAGGAAGACCATGAATATTATCATACTTGTTTTATTAAAGGATTGGCTTGTGTGATTGAATACGCTCAATATCTTAGTTGTTATGAGGGAACTATATCAATAGATAATTCATCCATGTTAGATGTGTTGTGATGATTTAACTGAATCCATATTTCGATTGGATAGGGATAGGACTCCGATTCCAATTGAGTTATCAGCTTGAATGGTTGAATTGGCATTGTGAATTGATTATAAGTGGATCATTGGCACTCTAGTGCTTAGTTTCCTAATTTTATTCAAAAGTAGATAGTTAATATTATTAAAATTCAATTCAAATTTGAGTTAGGTAATCCTAGTTACGCAATTTAGAATTGTTATGAAAATCCATGATGACGATCTCGATCTCACGCTCGAATTATTACTACAATGCAACCCCACACTTAGGGTTGTGAATAATTATCCCGACATCTATACATGACATCATTATCGTACTGCTATGGTTGACCAAGTAACCTGTGATAACCTCCATATTAACCACGTCACACATTACTTTGTCCTTATAATATTTACCGATGGAGAAAGGAATACGACATCTCTTAGTTATTTTTATCTCGTCATCCTCCTTGATCCATCCAATTGTGTACAAAGAGGGATATTTTTGTCTCTAATTATATCTTTTTCACCACAAACTTTGACACAATATTCTTTCTACTTCCACCATCTATGATTACATCACAAACTCTTTTATGCACGATGCACCTAGTTTAAAAGATGTTATGCCCTTAAAGATCTATCAATTGCCACATGTAGTCCTTACATGGCTTGTCGATTCTCTCGCTGAAAAACTTCAAATGCCGCTATTGTCATAGGGTTCTTCCCTGGAGCACCATCCATGTTATTGTTGCTCGAACTATTGTTAGATGTCATCAAACTGAGGAAAAGCATCTCATTGATACCAACTTACATAGGGAAGAGCGTGAAATAACAATGAAGGAGATCACCGACTTCCTCAAGGGATTAAAACCTAATGTACAACAGTATTTTCTTGAATCCACAAGAGAAAAGAGAAAAAAACTCAAGTTTTTTATTGAATAATTTGTAATTGTTTATCAACTCTTGATTAAAATACTAATAAAGAAAAAATAAACCTTAATTCATAATTACCAAAAATAGAAAAATTCAAACCCTAATAAAAGTTACCTAAAATAGTAAAATGTATCTAAAACCTAATTTTCAAAAATAAAAAGTCTAGATAAACCTTACTAAAGAAGTCCTAGAATAATTACAAGTAAGTTCTAAAAAAGATGGAAATCTAAAACTTTAAAAATAAAGAAATATGATATAAAAAATCTAAATTACTAAAAATAGTAATTTTTTCCTAAAATTCCCTTTTTGAACTAGAAGCATTCATTTTCTTGCGAAATGGACTGATGCGACCCATTCTATGAGTCAGTTGACCCCAAATGGCCTGTTATAGTAAAGATTGATAGGTTATGCATTCCGTAATGATACCCACATCAAAAGTTATGACCAATTTCCATTTAGTCTAACCATGCTAGGAATGTATCTGTGCCTCATATCACAAACTAAATTATTCTTAAACACCGGCTTCAACAAAAATCACTTGCATTATCTCTTTGTTTTTTTTTCCTTTTTTTTTCTTTTTCTTTTTTTCACGCACACACTACATGAGCACTCGAACCCATGACCTCAGTGTCAAAACACAATCTATCCACCACTAAGCCATGGAACCATACCCACAATGTCTTTGTATCAAAGAATGTTACTCTCTCCTCCGAGTGCAAAGCGGTACATAACAATGTGTGCCGGATGTGCAAAAATGTCACTCATGCATGAGATTTGAGCTTTCTTAGAGGTTGGAAATAATGCTTACATCTTCTGCCAAACAAAAAAAAAAATCCACTCTTTAGGTGGGCCACAACGTACAAAGTAAATTGATAGTTGAAACTTCTTTCGGTGGCCATTCATCTGTAATGATATGGCGCAGTCTGCCTTAGGTATGAAATGTCCCGATTGTTATGCCAAAAGCTCTAGACATTGTGAATCACCTGATTGAAAGCTCCAATCCCAAGCACGTGTCACTTGTGTCACATGCGACTATGTGTGGATGTGTATGGCTTCCACACACGTATGGAATTACTAAACCACCCTTTCTCGGCTAAATTTCAGTTAGATGATTTACGGAGACAATGGACAGACAGAGTGAATGTCATGTGGAAGTTGTGGAGGCCTCACAGAGCTTTTGCTTCATCGGGCTCCCTGTAACGAATTTGCATCCAGTAGGACTCGATGGATGGAATCCAATGACTATGACTTAACCCGCACGTCTCAAGAGAGAGCAGACTAAATTATGTAGCACACTATCACAAAGTTACTGTCCCAAGATGGCATTGCTTGAAAATTCCTTGATTAATGTTAATTTTAGATACTTGTTTGTTGAAATAAGACCATTGTACTTTTTCATTTTAACTGTCCAATCAATATCCACCAATCCAATATTCGCATAATCAAACAATCTTATTTTTTTGGTTTTGGTACATCTGATTCACACCCATTATTTGGATAGTTTAATTTGAATTACTTGTATGCTATGCAAATTTTTTTTAAGTGATTTTTAAGTTCTTGCATATCATTTATAAATTAGGGCCAAGTATTAAAGTCTCTCTTTTACTATTTTTCACATAGCTTTATAAAAGCCTTCCGGAGTGCATCCATCATTTGAGAAGGCTCACACTACACCAAAACAGTGAAAGAAAGACGGTTGACAACCGTCTTAAATCAAGATTCCAGACGGTTTTGGGCCGTCGCAGGAGCCCTTATTTTTGTGTCGTAAAACTTAATCGACGGTTCTACACCGTCGTTTACGACTATGGAACCGACGGTCAAAAATCTTTTAAATGCATTTAACTCCTCACTTAGTTGGTAATGTAACATTTAGAGTCGGTTATTGACCGTCAATAGTTGTTAGTTCACTAAAAAATAGAGACGTCCAAGAGCCGTCGGAAAATGTCTTGCATCAAAAAAAATATCAACAATAAATTTGTTTCTTTCACCTGATATATATATATATATATATATATATATATATATATAAACTTCATTTGCTTTTTATTTGGGGGGGGGGGGGGGGGTATAAGTGAGAGCACCTTTTCAAAATTGAACCAATTGTAACCAAATAATAAAGTGGATAAGAAAAAAAGAAAAATGGCTGGAAAAAACAAGGGCTTCCAATTAAAAAATCAAACCTCAAATAAATGCAAGTGATGCATCCTGGTGCATTGAGAAGAAACCGCTTTGGCCATATGTTCTTTCTATCACTGATGGGAAGTTGTGATCTCTCACATGTGGGATGGAGAGGGTTCCACGTGAGTTTAGCCAACTAGCTACAACCATTTAATCTACTCATAGAAGCAAAGACAAAAAAAACATAACCACGACCACGAGATCAAATACTCATCGAGGTGCTGGTTCTAGTTAATTCATAAACAGGAAAAGAATCAAAAATCAAAAAAGATCTACTAACCATTAGCAAATCAGGCAATATACATATACATTTATCCATACAGGAGTGTTCCAGTGCACCTATTGCATATAAACCTTCCATAATCTAGTTGCATTTGTACACGTGCGTATCCATATTACCAATCTAGACTGTATATTCAGTGAGATCAACATTTTATAGGCAACTTCAGGAAAATCATGCTAATTGGATGATTTTAACTATCTGTAAGACAAATCATGCTAATTGGATGATTTTAACTATCCAAATCTATATACATCCAAGTAATTTTAAGAACTATAAAGAAGGTGAAAAGCAATGTCTGGGTTTCGGTTGAAAATGGTGCAGCAGCAACATGGCCCCAAAGTCTAAAATCGACGAGACCATTCCCTTTCCGCTGCTCCATGCCCGTACTTTCCTCTATGGAAACTAATGCCTCCTTAAATTGCTTACTTGCATCAACAGACCAGTGCAGACCATCAAATGACTTCTCTTACCCTGTTACCTACAATGGCCGTCATCTCGAGTTTGTTATATTCTCACTGAAACAAAATTAAAAAAGAAAAGAAAAAAAAAACTTGCTTAATGTTAAAAAAACATGAATGCTTTTAAGTGCATAGTGTAGCTTCTCCTTTTTCGTCATAACCATTAAGCCTACCCCCTCTTTTAACATATTTCGCATTAACCCAACCAACAAACTAAAATGAGATCTGTTTGCAATGCCATTGAAGGAATTACAATGAAATGCAGTAAAAGAAAAAAAGATTCATACGCAAACAGAACAAAAAGAAAAAGAAAAAGAAAAGAAAAAGAAATAAAATAAAATAAAAGAGTTCGGATCCTCTGTTTGTTACAAACAGGAAATCTCTGTGAGACGTGGACCAATATAAAAGCTGCAAACAGGGATTTCCTATTTGTAGCAAATAGAGGATCCGGACTGAAAATAAAAAAAATTTAATGAAGCATGGATAAGTAGGCACTTCTCACTTTTCATGGATTCATCACAGAGAATGAACAAAGTTTTCACATTTCATAGAAGTACCTTGAGAATATAAGCAACAACCATCACGAATCTCTCGTCAGTAGTGATATGATTTCCCACATCATGAACCCTACTTGATGCCATTAACCAAATTCCCTTTTATGCCAAGTTTCTAAAAGACTTGTGCACAACTAAACGTAAATACAATGTGCAATAAAAGGCCTTTTTGAATGAACAAGTGAGTACTATTCTCACCCAAAAGACCCCCCCAAAATATAAGGATCCCGGTAGTCCCACAATCGCATGCATCATTGGTGACTACCGGATTGAATGTGCATTATTAGATTTGGGGGCAAGCGTAAATCTAATCCCATACTTGGTTATGAGCAATTAGGTCTTGGTGAATTAAAACCCACCAAAACCACATTGCAACTTGATAATAAATCCATTTGTGTACCGAGAGGGATGGTTGAGGATGTTCTAGTCCAAGTCAACAAATTCTACTACCCGGTAGATTTTATTGTCTTAGACACACAACCGGTCATGGATACTAGCACTCAAATGCCGATTATATTAGGCCACCTATTCTTGGCTACATCAAACGTAATTATAAATTGTCGGAATGGAGTGATGCAATTGTCTTTTGGGAACATGACATTAGGGTGAATGTGTTTCACATGTGCAAAAGGCAAAGGGATGAGGATGATGATGAGCTCCTCAAGGTAAACATGATTGATTCCTTTGAGGAAGAGGAGCTCCTTCAACTTAAACCACATGAAACTTTGGAGACATGCTTGTCACATTTTAAGGATTTTAATGATCCCATTATATGTGAAATTGTGCAAGCATTAAGTAATGAAAAATCGGTAGTTAATACTAGCCTGTGGAAACCTCACTTTAAGAAATTTCCACCAACCACATTAAGGCCTTTACCGTCTAATATCCAACCGCCGAAGCTTAACTTAAAACCATTGTCATCCGAGTTGAAATATGCTTATTTAAGTCAAGATAAGACATTCCTAGTAGTTATAGCCTCCCACTTAGAAAAAGATCAAGAGCTCATGTTAATTGAGTTACTCAAAAAACATAGGGGAGCCATATGATGGACAATAGAGGACGTTAAGGGGATAGATCATTCAGTTTGTACCCACCGCATTCACCTCGAAGAAAATGCGAAGACGACCAAACAATCTTAAAGACGGTTCAATCCAAATATGATGGAGGTTTTCAAAGCCGAGGTGCTTAAGCTACTAGATGTGGGTATCATCCACCCCATCTCGGATAGCCAATGGGTGAGTCCTACCCAAGTTGTCCCTAAGAAGTTTGGTATTACCATCATAAAAAATGCCAACAATGAGCTTATATCGACTAGAGTCACTACCGGCTGGCATATGTATATAGATTATCAGAAGCTAAACATGGTCACTAGGAAAGACCACTTCCATCTCACATTCATAGATCAAATTTTGGAGAGGTTGGCAGGTCATTCCTATTATTGCTTCCTTGATGGCTACTCCGGATACAACCAAATTGAGATATCTCTGGATGACCAAGAGAAAACAATGTTCACATGCCTGTTTGGCACCTTCGCTTATCGAAGAATATTATTCGGACTATGTAATGCACCCGCTACATTTCAACGATAAATGTTGAGTATTTTCTCCGACATTGTGGGTGAGTTTCTTAAAGTTTTCATGGATAATTTCTCAGTTTTTTATTGTACGTTCAATGAGTGCCTTGACCACTTGAGATTGGTCTTGACTAGGTGTGAGGAGAAAAATCTCATTTTAAACTGGGAGAAATACTGTCATTTCATGGTACAAAAAGGAATAGTCCTTGGACATATCATCTTATCAATGGAATAGAGGTAAATCGGGTGAAAATCGATATCATTACCAATCTACCACCACCCAAGAGCATACATCATGTGCAGTCCTTCCCTGGACACGTCGAATTTTATAGGAGATTCATAAAAGATTTTAGTCATATCTCTAGACCTTTATGTAATCTCCTCCAAAAGGACAGCCAATTTGAGTGGAGTGCCGAACGTCAAGTCGCTTTTTCAAAGCTAAAGGACATGTTGACAACTGCACCCATCATGCAACCACCGGATTGGTAGATTACTTTTGAATTGATGTGCGATGCTAGTGACTATACTATTAGAGTGGTGTGTTAGGACAAAAAAAAAGATAAGAAGCCCCATGTTATATACTATACGAGTAGGACCTTGAATCCTGCCCAAGTTAATTATTCAACTATGGAAAAAGAGCTCCTAACTGTAGTGTTTGTCTTGGACAAATTCAGGCCTTACTTGATAGGATCTAGGGTCATTATTTACACAAATCATGCGGTGCTAAAACATCTTCTTTCTAAGAATGATACTAAGCCCCGTTTGCTTAGATGGATCCTACTCCTTCAAGAATTGACTTAGAAATCAAGGATAAGAAAAAGAGTAAAAAATGTGGTTGCAAATCATCTATCTCGCCTTGTTTTGCCCGATTCCATTGACGAGTCACCTATTAAGGATTTTTTCCCTGATGATCAACTCTTTGTTGCCACGTATCCACCATGGTAAGCTAATATAGCGAACTATCTTTTTACTGGTGCAATGCTGATCCATTAGTCTGTGCAAGATAAACAAAAAGTTCTAAGGGAAGTGGGCAATTTTTTTTAGGCTAAACCCTCACTTTTTAAATATTGCCCAAACTAAATCATAAGGAGATGTGTCCCTGATGAAGAACAAAATTTTGTCATCTCCTTTAGTCATGCTCAAGCATGTGGTGGTCATTTTTTATATTAAAAAAAACACTGTGAAAATTCTACAATGTAGTTTTTATTGACCTACCATGTTTAGAGACACCCACGAGTTTTGTAAAGCATGCGAGCGTTGTAAAAAACTAGGAGGATTGTCCCGTTGGGATATAATGCCTCTCAACCCAATTCAACATATCGAAGTATTTGACTGTTGGGGCATCAATTTCATGGGACCATTCCCCTCATCTTTTGGATATGTCTACATTTTACTTGTCGTAAACTATGTGTCCAAGTGGGTAGAGGCGATTCCATGTAGAACCAATGATCATTGTACTGTTCTATGATTTTTAAAGGAAAACATATTAGCTAGATTTGGATCGCCTAAAGCTCATAAGTGATGGTGGCTCTCACTTTTACAATAGGCCTTTTAAAGCGTTATTGAAGAAATATGGAATATCGCATAAAGTGAGTAGCCCATACCACTCACAGACAAGTGGGCAAGGTGAGATTTCTAATCCAAAAATTAAACACATTTTGGAAAAGAAGGTTAATCCAAACCTGGTGAGATTGGTCGCTAAGATTAGTCGACACACTTTGGCTGATTGTACAGCTTATAAGACCCTGATTGGAATGTCCCCTATAGACTTGTCTATGGGAAGGCTTGTCACTTTCCCATTGACCTTGAACACAAAGCCTATTGGGCAATTCGGGCATTAAATTTCAATGTTGACAAGACTAGCTCCCTTCGCAAATTCCAATTAAACGAGCTTAAGGAAATCTGGAACGCTTCTTACTAGAATTCGCAGATTCACAGAAGTAGGATGAAGGCTTTCATGATAAACATATTTTGAGAAAATCATTCCATCAAGGCCAAAAAGTACTCTTGTACAATCCGCGACTTCATCTTTATCCGGAAAATTGTAATCTCAGTGGATCGGCCCATATATCATCAAAGAAGTTTTTCCTCATAGCGCCATCGAGATAGAGAATCCAGCAAATGGTAATTGTTTTAAAGTGAATGGACAACATTTGAAACTATTTGTTGAGAAATTTGATTCAGATGATATGTCCATCTCTCTTAATGATCTTGTGTATCGGGATTATTGATCTCCTAGTCTAATGGAGATTCTCTTTCTAAAAGTAGGATTAGGTTGTTTTAGTTTTCTTTTATTTATTTTCTTACATTAGGTTTAGTTGTTAGAGGAAGATTTTTATTTTTTACTCTCTCGGTTACTCTTATTCTCAATCTTCTTTATTATGTTATTGCTCTCATGTCATTGCTTATTGCATTTCTTTTTACATTGAGGACAATGTAAGATTTTGGTTGGGGGTGAGATTCCTAGATGAATCTAGTATTTTTGTGACATGTTAAGTAAATTAATGTAGGAAATTTTTAATTTTTTCTGAATTCAAAACTCTTTTGAAAAACTTTGTTTCTATGCACTTAAGATGATATGAGTACAAGAGGAAGATAGATGAAGTGATGCAATTTTGAAACTCTTAAAAGTTCTATAATATAGTAGTTTTCTATATGAATTCCCCTATTTATATAATTGATAAAAATTTTGAACGCTTTTTTATTCTAGTTCACATTAGACGATTCTCAGAATTTAAAGGATTAGATGATTGTAGGTTGATTATATTAGTACATTATATTTTGTCAATTGCCGTGTCATCTGTTTGAGTCAAGTCTTATGGAGCCCCGACAGAAGATTGAAGTCCAAAACTTGAAGTCGTCGCTCCTTCCTTTGCTCAAGCTCAAGCTCAAGCCAAATCTAGATAGCAAGGTAAGTTGCATATAGACCCTCCTTAAGAATCCCAAAACATCAAAGAATGGTATTATAAACAAACCACTTTCAACCCATTCCTTGCGATGTATTTTTCAAGTTGATCAAACTTAATTCTCCCTTGGCTAGGTGTTTAAATCATGGTAAGTCTTAGACCAAACACTAGTCACAAAGCACCCATCACAAAGGCTGAAATATCAGTTTGATATGCCAAGAATCAAGGCAACCGACCAATCAAACAGACCTTGAATAGGTCAGCAAGAAAATGGGCTAAACTCGACCGGTCCTGACTATTTTTCGATCGATCATGACTAGTTGTCCAGCAGCTAACCAACCGGTCGCTACCGGCCATTTATTTCCAGCAACCAGAAGCCTTAAACTTGACCGGTCATGACCGGTCGACCCCCAAATCTGACCGATCAAATGGGGTCTCAGACAAGTCGGTGTATAGCCATTTTCTGTCCGTTGGAGCCAGACCCTTGGCTCTACAAGAGAACATCTTAAGGTCTTTTAGGGTATGCATTCAACACCCATTAAGAGCATTTACTCACCTTCTCCTACCCTCCTTACTCTTTCATGCCTTGAGTTCATCATTTAAACCTAGCCATTAATGGCCTATCATTGAGTATTCAAAACTCAGTTTGAACTATGAACTCAAGCATTTCATTCATGGTTGACCCAATTATTAGAACTTTATCTTGATGTCACTTATAGCCATTGAATGCTTAGATTTGTGGTTCCTATATTATCATTGCATTGAATAGGCAAAGGGAACTCCACTATTCTTCTTCCAACTACCCAGTAAGAGCATATTCATTACATTTACATCGGTGGCTAATCTTGTGTAATGCCCCGAATTTTTAGAATTTAATCAAAATTTTCTGAAAAATTATTTTTATTTTTATTTAAATTAATTATCGTACATTTACCTTCAGGTTGGGAATAGTGGAATATCTGTAGGAAATCCGATAGAGGACCCTTACAAAGGTTGCTTAGAATGAACCCATGAACATCGTAGAAAGACCAGATTTCACAAAACTCGCACTTTTGAGAAAATTATGAAAATGTCATTAGTTAAACTTCAGTGACATTGCCATTTTTAATTATTATAACTTCTGATGATATTTTCATGCAACACTTTATATATAAGCTTTTGGGCACATTTTAGTCGTACAAGTCGAATTTCAGCCCTCCAATCATCCTACAAATAGCCAAATTAGAAATTAACGTGTATAAGGCCCACCTTAAGTTGGATTTGCCTCATTTTTCATGTCAGCGGCTAACTCTGCGTTGCCAACCTAATGGATGGAGCATATTGCCCCGATCCACCCCAGTGGATCCCACTTGCAGTGACAGCCAAGCACCCATGAATTCTGTACATGCGTTACACAAAAATAAAAAGAGAAGGAAGTCTTCTTCTTCACGATGTTGTTACAACGTCCGCTATAACAACACACATCGCTGGTGACTCATGTTCTCCTCACCATCCTTCAAGTGGGCTCCATGTCAACCATCTGAGCCGTCCATCTGACCAGCCCCCCCTCCATACTCCATTCCATTCAATTCTTGTGTCCCTTTGTTGATCACATGTCCCACTCCAAACCGTCATTCCCTGCCATTCAAAACCAATAAACATCAAGATCTAACCCATCATTTTGCAGTAGATGCTTCCAATCTTTTCTAAAGGCATCGTGTGGACCCCACCTAGCTTTCCAACGCATTCCATGCACAAGAATCTCTAAAAATCAATCGACCTTCCTCTCCAAGTCAATCATAGATGCCACAGACTCCCACCGACTGTAAACAACTATAAAACCGACCGTCCGCACCCCCTCTCCACAGGTATCAGTTTGTGTAGAGAGAGAGCGTTAGTGAGAAGGAAGAGAAAACGTTAGAGAGAGAGGGCGGGGGCTACTGAGATGAGCCACACCCCCTGTTGTTGTTAAGGCCTTGTCTCGGGCTAAGGAAGAAAGAGAAGAAGGGGAAAAGAGAAGGAAGAAGGAAAGAGAGAGAGAGAGAGAGAGAGAGAGAGAGAGAGAGAATAAAGAGAGAGAGAGAGAGAGAGAGAGAAAGGCTGAATCGAGTTGAGTCTTGTGAGTTCACCACTGTTGTGGGAGGTAAGACCCATCCAACCTTGGTTTTGTTTCCTATAATCTAGTCTAAACCTAACCGTAAGTGTAGATCTAACCTTAGTTGATCATAGTGATGAAAACATGACGATCTACACCATAATCTCATAATTTTTGTTAAACATCATAGGATTTGGAAATAAGGACGATTCTCTAGCTCTAATAACTGTTCGCTCATCTCAAGTGCAAGGCTGCGATGTAGTAATAATTCTTGGTAGGACCTGAGGTCGATCCACAGGGAATTAGAAAACCAATTCTAAACTATTCCAGCAACCTGAATTGAAGCAATTTAGAGTTTTGAATTAAGAGAACTAACTTAAAACAGTAACTTAGAAAAATCTGTAATTTAAAGGAACTAAGGCTTTCAACGATCCACTTGTAGCAATCCCATGTTAATCCAATCAATCCAACCATAAAACACAACTAGATTCAAAGTTCTATCTCTCATCTAGTTGGAAGATAAAGCATTGAAACCACATTCAATCCCACTTAAGTTGAACTTCCAAGTTCTAGTTCTATTCAATCCCATAGCATTCAAAAGCAAAGCCTTCGGAGTAACAGCCATGCCTATGGACTATGGCATACTCAAGGGTTACCATAATTCGAATCTAATCAAGCCAAATATGATAATCTTAGAGAATTGCAAGGAATCCATGTCCGAGGCACATGAACTCTCATAAAACTTCTAAAAATATCAACTTTATTCAAACTAGAATATTCAAAATCCAAACTTAAAGTGAAAGTACTTGAATTAAACTTGAAATTGGCTACAAGCTTTCACCTCTTAACCCTAGCTGAGAGATTCTAGCCAAGCATTGTCATACTACAACTAGAACTCAATAAAAAAGACATAAAAACTAGAAAAATCGGAATCGACAGAGTTGTGGTGCTCTACGGTGCTCTCATTCACTTCCCACGACCTCCAATCTCTTCTAGGATACCTTTAGACAAAACCCTAGGTCCCCTTTTATAGAATAGTGCGGAAGATTCTGTTATGCAAGCCGACCAGTCGGACGACCGATCTGAGCTCCTGGAAGACCGTCGAACGACTGGTCGTAAAATAGCAAAAACAGTCCAATGACTTTTAGGAATTTCCAACCCCCTTTTGTTGAGTGCTTGACCAGTCTGATGACCGGTCTGAGCAATGTGCGACCGGTCTGACAACCGGTATAGCTTGGTCCAGTGAGAAGTGCAGCAATGGGGGCCCCTGTTGAATGGCAGACCGATCGGACGACCGGTCTTGAGTGCGGAGTGTTGCACTTCTTCCATCGTTCTTTCTCTTTCTCCCTTGCTTCTTTCTCCCATCCTTTGGCACTTAATTCTTTGATCTACAATGTGCCTTTGGTGACCATTTTAGCCTTAAATCTGTGAAATCTCCTGCCTCGCTCCTACAATCACAAATCACACATTAGATGGGCCTTTTAAGCATGCAAACTGTGCATATAATGTGATGTAATGGACTGGTGAATGTATAAATTGGAGGCTCAACAATAACATCTCAAATCCTTCAATCTCAAGAGGTAAGGATTTTCTTTAAGCCTAGTTACAATAATATCATTTTGTTAGTCAATTCCATGATTAAGGTTTTGTTGTGTGATTGCTTAAGAACCTGTTTGTTGAAATCTCTCTATGAAAGCATGAATTTGTATGATGTTCCTCGATGTGTGTACGTTAAACTTTTAGTTGGTAAGGACCATGAATTATGTTAAGTAGTTGTAATAGAAATCATGCTTATATACATGTTCATGTGAGAATCATGTGTAATTTATGCTTGATTTATACCTCCTATGTGTTTATGTTGAAGATGATGAGTATCGTGTGATGTGTTACAAGATTATTTATGTGGATGCATGTTAGATTAATGTACATCCCTTGTTCCCATATCAATAAACCTGCTTGATGTAAAGAGATGGAGCCCGTGAGAGGTATCCATAGTGGAAAATGAGTCTTGGTATGACCATGAGAATATGTTGGATGTTGGCCAAGGGTTCCTTGTGATCATATACTATTTGAGATGGATCCGTATGTTATACATGTGCAATTATTTTGGTTGGCCTCTTTAAAAGGCGGTGGTTACTTTGGGCATGATTGAATCATAACGTGGGGCAAGGAGTGGATATTATTCGTACATGTTATCTCATGAGCCGGGGTTGGTGATATGGATGCTAAGCCCGAGCTGTTGGCCTATGCTGGGTCACTTGCGACTCCCCATAGTGACCTATGAGTTTCTCTAAATTGGCTGGATGTTAAACTACTTGATTAAAGGTGAAACTAATCATGCATTCACTGGACCCAACTTTGTGGGTCAGCCCTGCGGGTGTCACAATGGAGGTTGATGGGTTACCCCGCTTCTTCTCGTACACTAACCAAAGGGGCTTGATGGGTTTTCCCGTTTTCATTATCCAAGACATGAAGTTGGGAATTCCCGCTTCATCGTAGAACTCTGATGACTAGTGGCTAACGGGTGTGTAATAGGGGCATCTCAACTTTGGCTTCCTGCTTTTGTTTAGTCAAGGTGCCTTAGCCAGAGCATCCATATCATGCATCACATTAAATAAGATTTTTCTCATGTATGCTTTATTTGAGTATGATTATTATGCTTGGGTATTATTGTGCTAATCTTATGGGGTAACCCTCACTTAGTTGATCACGAATAACTTACTCTCTCCTGGGAGGGTGTTTTAAAACACCAACCCAGATGTTGTAGGTGATGATCCAATAGACGAACCTGAATTCCAGGGTGAAGAATATGAGGTTCATGGCAGTCAATGACAGACGATGAAGCCGTATCAGCTTGAAGATGAATTATACTCATTGTTTTCATTTTTTATATAGAATAGACTTATTCTCATGTAATTTGAAATAAGTCTCCCATGGAGACGGAAAGTAGAATATTATATATTTGGTATGGTTTTAAGACATTATGTTTGATAACATAGAGTAGAAAAATATGGAATAAGAACTTTGATTTTCATCACTGTGCTATGAATGCCATGAATATGGGAAATAAGGATGAACATGTGGAAATATATCTCCAGCATGTTCAAGTTAACACCTGAAAACTCGGCTCATCGTGTTGTCCATGAGAGCCAAAATTTTGGAGCATTACAGTTAGTATCAGAGCATAATCACGACCTCTAGGTGAGAAGCCCGACCCTTATCATAATAAACATACCCTAGGGCTAAGGTCCCTAAGGACTAGAGGTAAAATATCTAGGCTCAACCCTAATTTGTTGTATGTAATGTTGTGAGGGTAGAAACCCATACTCAGGCCCCCTTGAGATCGTTACGGTAGCCGATAAACGTAGAAATCTAAAAATTCTAGGATTTTTTGGAAAAAAATTCTCATTTTTGCTTGTAGTTAGGGGCTCTCATCTATTCTCCATAATTAATTCAGCAAGTCATTGAATTGTGTGATTTATCCCCCTCGAATTTTACGGATAACTAATTTATTTTGAATTTGTATGGTTAGGCCAGATTTCCCAATCCAATAGAAATACCACCATTAGAAATAGTACTTTTAGACTTATTAAATTTTTGTGAATTTTTATAGAGACTCCTGACTTATCTCCAAACACCCCTATAAAATTTTAGATCTATCCGATGGATATATAAATCAAGAAACTTCTTACAGTAGTGGAAGGCCTGGATAAAATCTTGCTGACCTGCTGCACTTTTTGGACTTAACTAGGGCAAAAACTATGGTACCATAGGAATTTTAACCTAAGAAAAATTAAGGTTAATCCACACCAAACCAAAGTCTTACCTTCCAAATTTCAAGAGAATCCGACACTTGGTTTGAGAGAAAGAATTACTGGAGTGCTTATAGGTCCTGCATTCCAGATTTGGCGCCACCAGTTTTCGTAAGCTTGCACCCATAAAAGTGTTCTTTGGCATTTGAGTATATGTCCCTACTAATTTTCGTCCTAACTTAGTACCTTAGTTAAGTTATCACAACCACAGAAAGCCACTTAACGAACCTCCACGTAGATCTCTGATCATGTTTGGCGATGAAAGTAAATAGGCCCTCATAAGGTTCTAATTTGTTGTATGGATGGATTTTATTCTGTGCGATCTTATTGATAATTACTTTATGCACATCTTGGGAGAGTACATGGAGGCCCCCATGATGTTAGACTAATCAGCCACACAGAAGGACAGAATCGTACATACGATGTATAAACGATTGGGTCCAAGTTCAAACCCCAAGAGTTGACACTTGAAATTTTGAATGGATGCTAACGAACTCAATACTCAAATGTGAGTAGAAGATCTAAGTATTGAACCCAAATTTACTTGAACCGTTCTCCCATGATTCCAATACTATATGAACCGCCTTTATGGCTTAGTTTGGGGATATTTATGCATTCTCTTAAGATGTGTGTATGTGTGTTTTCTTTTACGATAACTAGAGTGAAATAGGTGTATAAACAACTGTAGGTCATAGAAACTAGGTCACCTAAACCTTAACACGAGTTAAACTACGGCACCCCTAATCTCGTCTTATGTTGTACCTTTAGCTATTCAACGATCATCAATGATATCTCATTCGTTTAGTTACACACTCGTTTATCTCTTCCACTTAACCATTTGATCATGCATCAGACCTAATCAAACTTAGATCTATCCTCTAAACTCCCTGTCAATCGTCTCATTTGTGATCAAACATCGTTGCTAATTATCTAACATATTCATCCTCATAGATCTTTGACCTAAGAAATATTGAGACATTAGATTATTAACTGATTTAAGGGACCCATTGATAGATAGAGAACCAACTGGGAATCAGAGTGTGCAGTGGAAGCATGTCAGGCCAGGAACTTAAGAAATCAACCTCAAGGATGAAACCTTATTTTAAGGGGGGTGGAACGTGATCGCAACTAACCCAGAATAGGACCAGGATAGCTAAAGACAAGAAAAAATAGAGGGAGAATGCCCACAATTGATGCATATGAACTTCAGAGATAAAAATTCTTGCTCCAGATTGTATTTAAATGTGATGGACAAAACTCCCCGGCTTGGTTCCTCAACATTTTTAAACTATAATCCAATCAATCAATCAAAACATCCTTCCAAATCCTTACAAATGAGAGTGATGTGTAATGTGAACTAAACTTCAATGATGTTTAAACTTTCTTATCGGTCAAATAATAAAAAGAACTCATGCAGAAAATTGTTAAATCAACCAAATTTAAACTTTTCAAAATTCGACTACTTCATATCTCATCTTCTCATATTCACATAAACTTGAATTTATAGAAATTAAACATTCTAAGAGAGTTTTAAAATCAGAAAATCGAAAAAAAAATTGCTCAAAATAATTGAAATTCCAACTGAATCTCACCCCCAACCTAAAATCTACATTGTCTTTGTTATAGTCAAAAATAGCGGAGATCATCTGCTGGAGGCTTCTTATTATATTCTAATAATACTCCGACCCCGCGAGCACGTCAATCTGACTATCAAGAACGTCTGTTCGCGTCTCGTATATTCTGATAATGCTCCGATCCTGCGAGCACATTTATCCGACTATCGAGAACGTCTGTTTGCATCTCGTATATTCTGATGATGCTCCGATCCCGCGAGCACATTTATCCGACTATCGAGAACGTCTGTTCGCGACTCGCATATTAGGAAAAACGATGCTCGATTACCAAAGCTTCGAGAAGTTGTGATCGATAGCCAAATACTGGAAGGCGAGAGGAGTTGTATTTTTCCTGCGAGCAGACCTTCTCACAAGTCGTTGAAAGGTGTCGTATCTGAATGAGTGAGCACTTGACTCGCGACCATCTTCCAATATGCGAACAGTTTTTTTGTGGTGACATCTCTTAGCCCTCAGTACTAGCAGCCCGTATAGGCCGAGATTGGGCTTATCTTCTTCAATGGTTCCGAGTCTCAAGGGATCGCTATCAAGAAACGAAACTATCGGACGAGTCATTGGATTTGATTTCCCTTCTATCTGAGGATAAGAATCTTATCCCACGAAATCAGCGGGATCTCGATATCTTATGTAACAGATTGGATCATTTCATATCTATATAAGGAGAAGACTCCATTAAGATACAGGTACACAATATTCAATCTCTAGCCTCGTTTTGCCTGGTTATTCTTCTTCTTGCTTTGCCTGACTTAAGCATCGGAGGGCCAACGGCTGGACGCCAGCCACCCTTAGTTGCTTTCTGTCTTCTTTCAGGTCCGGCGGAGGAAGTCTCTGTTGGAGAGAAAGTGAACGACCGGAGGATCCTGTTACAAAATCTGACCTTAACAGTTTGGCGCCGTCTGTGGGAAGGACTTGATCGTCAAAGTCAATCGTCCTAACCACTGATCAAAATCCTTCTGATATGCCTCCTAAAAAGGTTGTTCATCCTTCGACTTCAAGGCAGGCACCACCTCCGTCAGATGAGATGGAATCCGTACCTGTCCCTCTCCCCACTTCGACGGATATCCCTCAAGGACCCCCAAATATGCCGTCAGCGAATCCATTATTGAAGGCCTCTGGAAATCAAGACGACGTTCTACGTTTCCTCGGAACTACTCTTCTAACTCTAAATGTCGGAGTTCAGGCCCTATCGAATCGGCTTAATCAGCATTTTCCCGAACCACAGAGACAACCCTCCGAGGGGTTACCACCGCAACCCATTCCGGTGGCTTCCAGACATTCTGTGGACGAGCCACGAGTTGAACCAAATCATCCTCCGTCAAACCGAACACCACTCGGCAACCACCCCCCTATGCTGCCTCCACATTCCGTACATTCTGGTGCGTCTCACCAACCTCAACCTCAGGACTCCACCATCGAAACATCAGGCTATACCTTACCATGGGAAGGAGATCTCAAAAGAATCCATGATTGTTTTGACGTTATAGAGCAGCGATACCAGGCAAATCGACCATCTGCCGTCATGGCGGCGATACATCAATCCGAGTCCCCCTTCACCAGCGAGGTTATGGAGGCACCGTTACCTAGAAAATATCGAACGCCTGTCATCACCCCGTACACAGGTATTGGCGACCCACTTGAACACCTGGAAACATATAGGTCTCTTATGGAGTTGGAGGGACATGGCTCAGAAATCATGTGTAGGAGTTTTTCCCTAACATTGAAGGAAGCAGCTCGTACATGGTTCCGGGGACTAAAACCTCGTTCCATCAGCTCCTTTTCACAGTTATCAAAGTTATTCCTTTCTCAATTCATGGGAAGCATTCGCATTAAGAAGCCAGCCTCCCATCTAATGGATCTGAAACAGCAGCATGGGGAGACAATAAAGGAGTTCACAGTAAGGTTCACTGCCGAAGCCGTTCAAACTGAGGGTTATACTGAAGAAAAAGGTCTTACAACCCTCATACCCGGAATAACGAGCGAGAAATTCAGGTTTACCTTAGATAAGAGCCCTCCAAAAACTATGGCAGAACTCCAGACCAAAGCTCAGAAATATATCAATGCAGAAGAAGTCGCATTAACACACCATGGAGTACAGGGTAAGAAACACAAGCCAGAAGGAACCTCTTCTACAGATAAAAAATATCGTCGTGATCAACGCGACCGTTCTCCCAAGAAGCCTTATTCTGGTAAATATCATAACTACACTCCTCTCAATCGGTCTCATGAAAAGGTTCTAATGGAAATTAAACACAAGCCATATGTAAAGTGGCCTGCAAAGATCAAATCCGATCCCGAGAAGAGAGACAAGAGCAAGTTCTGTTACTTCCACAAAGATCACGGGCATAGAACCCAGGACTGCATCTCTCTACGAGATCATATTGAAGCCCTTATTCGAAAGGGCCATCTCCAGGATTATGTCGCTCGTAAAAATCGATCACCAGAAAGGGAAAAAGCCTCACCACGCCAAAAGGAACCATCTCATCATCATACTGCCCAAGAGGACGCTGAGCCAACTGGAGAAATCCGTACCATCGTCGGAGGACCAGCTTGCGGGGGCGACTCTCAAGCTTCAAGGAAAGCGTACACTCGGAAGGCGTCTAAAGAACCCCAGCATATTTATTGGTTGGAACAGGCATCTAGCACGTCAAAAGCCAGCCATCTTTCAATTTCCTTCTCCCTCGAAGATGCAGCAGGAATTCACTTCCCTCACGAAGACTCCATCGTAGTCGCATTAAAGGTATCGAATTATCTGACTCATCGAATTATGGTGGATACAGGTAGTTCAGCGAATATTCTGTATCTGGAGGCTTTCAACAAAATGGCACTTGCCAGAAGACTACTCAAACCAATTTCGACTCCTCTCGTCGGCTTTGGAGGTGAGGTGGTAACACCTGAAGGAAGCATTGATCTCCCAGTTACTTTTGGAGAAAGTCCAGCGAAGACTATCGTCTTCGTAAACTTCCTCGTGGTGGATCGTAAATCAGCATATAACGCCATTTTGGGGCGGCCATCACTTAATAAGGTTGGGGCAGCCTTACACCCATCCTATTTATGCGTCAAGTTCCCTACCCCGAATGGTGTTGGGGTTGTGCGAGGAAATCAAAAGGAGGCTCGGTCTTGCTACGAGATAGCCCTACAAGATCGAAAGAAAGCTCAAGCGACACCCGTTATGGTGATAGCACAAGATTCACCCAACTCTTCAACAAACGCCTCGTTAGATCCGAGAGAAAACGCCCTTCAATCAGGAACTCCTGGGGAAGAGACAGTAGCGATTCACTTAACCAAAGACGACCCGTCCAAGGTCGTATACATTGGATCCTCTTTAACTGGTGTCTATCGTGAAGATCTGGTCCATTTTCTCACCGAATACCAAGACGTGTTTGCTTGGTCTCATAAAGATATGCCAGGCATCGACCCCAATGTCATCGCACATCGTCTGAATATCGACCCGAAGCATAAACCCGTACACCAGCGTCGATGTGCCTTCACTGCAGAAAGGCAAATGGCGATCAAAGCTGAAGTCGAGAAGCTACTTACGGTCAACTTCATAAAAGAAGTTGACTACCCAGAGTGGGTCGCGAACGTAGTTCTCGTCCGCAAAGCTAATGGCAAATGGAGAATGTGCGTTGACTATTCAGATTTGAACAAAGCCTGTCCCAAAGATAGCTTTCCGACGCCGCGGATCGACCAGCTAGTCGATTCAACAGCAGGACACGCTCTGCTTAGCTTCATGGATGCTTATTCTGGTTACAACCAGATCATGATGCATCCACCTGATAGCCAGCATACCGCCTTCATCACAGATCGGGGGTTATATTGCTACCAGGTAATGCTGTTTGGTCTTAAAAATGCAGGGGCCACCTATCAGCGCCTCGTCAACAAAATATTTCGCTGCCCAAATTGGCAAAAATATGGAAGTTTACGTCGATGACATGCTCGTGAAGAGCATCGTAGAAGATGACCATCTTTCTGACCTTCAAGAAGTCTTCGATCTGATGAGGAAATATCAGATGAAGTTAAATCCAGAAAAGTGTGCATTCAGGGTATCTGCTGGAAAATTCCTTAGATTCATGGTCGGTCAGCGAGGAATTGAGGCAAATCTCGAAAAAATAAAAGCATTGATGGAGATGAAATCCCCGACCACTCTTAAGGACGTCCAGCGCTTGGATGGTCGCATCGCATCGTTGAACAGGTTCATCTCGCGAGCGTCTGCCAAATGCTTACCATTCTTCAAACTCCTTCGTACAACGGCCAAGTCTGATTGGAAATGGACACCACAGTGTGAAGAAGCCTTTCAACAACTGAAGCAATACCTGAGCACACCCCCCATTTTATCTAAACCTGTAGCACATGAGCAACTCATTCTTTATTTATCTGTGTCCTCTACGGCCGTTAGCGCCGCTTTAATAAGAGAAGATTCCGGGGTGCAAAGGCCCGTTTATTATATCAGTCGAGCAATGGTTGATGCAGAAACTCGGTATTCTGATATGGAAAAGCTGGCCCTAGCCTTAGTCACGGCAGCTCGAAAACTGCGACCATACTTTCAAGCCCACACTATTCTAGTACCAACAAATCATCCGCTACGACAAGTCCTTCAAAAACCTGAGGCTTCCGGACGCTTAACTAAATGGGCGGTCGAGATCAGCGAGCACGATATCTCATTTTGCCCCAGGACTGCAGCCAAGGGCCAGGACGTGGCTGACTTTATCGCCGAATTCACATACTCTTCCGATGATAATGCCGCGATCAACGACCAGCCTTCTTGGTCACTCTTCGTGAACGGGTCGTCGCGGGCCACTGGTAGCGGAGCGGGCCTAATTTTAGTGGCTCCCGACGGGTCGCATTTCCAATATGCTCTACGTTTCGATTCTCGCATCTCAAATAATGAAGCAGAATATGAGGCCCTGATCGTTGGCCTCGAACTAGCAATTGTCCTTTCAATTCAGAATCTGTTAATTCATAGCGACTCCCAGCTCATTGTCAACCAAGTACTCGGTGAATTCGATGCCAAAGAAGAAAGGATGGCCTTATACAAGTCTCGTGTCCTCATCCTGCTCGCGAAACTAAAGACTTATGAAATAATTCATATTCCTCGCGAGAAGAATCAACTCGCAGATTCCCTGGCGAAGCTCGCCTCTGCACCAGAATCTGAGTTGTCACATTCAATCCCCATCGAGCATCTTCAGAACCCGAGTATCGACCGAGCAACTTTTGAGCAAGTAACATCGGTACAATCATCTCCATGTTGGATGGACCCCATTATCCTTTATCTCTGAGACGGACACCTCCCAGACGACAAGAAAGTTGCAAGACAAATTCAGCCATCGAGCCGCCAGGTATACTTTGCAAGATGGAATATTGTTACGCAAAAGTTTTTCTTTGCCTTATTTAAGGTGTCTTCATCCAGAAGAAACACTTCGTGTTCTCGATGAAATACACCAGGGGGCATGCGGTAACCACCCCAGGGGGCAATCCCTAGCATATAAGGCGATGAGGCAAGGATATTATTGGCCCACTATGAAAGCAGATGCAATTGCATTTTTCAAAAAATGTGACAAGTGCCAGCGATATTCTCCTATACCTCATGTACCATCCGAGCGAATGACTCCAGTAGATAGTCCTTGGCCTTTCGCGCAATGGGGGGTTGATATCATCGGTCCCTTGCCTACTGGAAAAGGACAAAATAGATTCGCGATAGTGGGGGTCGATTACTTCACCAAATGGGCCGAAGCAGAACCATTAGCCAAGATTACTGAGAAACAAACTACTAAGTTCATATGGAGAAATATCATATGCCGTTTCGGACTCCCTCACACTATAATTACCGACAACGGAACGCAGTTCGACAACGCAGCCTTTGATGAATTTTGTGAAAAATGGAAGATACGTAACCTCCGCACCTCTCCATATCATCCTCAGGCAAATGGGCAAGTTGAGGCAGTGAATAAGATCATCAAGCACCACTTAAAGACCAAGCTAGGTGAATGTAAAGGTATATGGCCGAAACTTCTGCTAGAAGTACTATGGGCATATAGAACCACGACTTGTACATCAACAGGTGAAACCCCTTTCTCCTTAGCATTTGGTGTCGACGCAGTAGTACCAGTGGAAATTCAAGTACCCTCGTATCGGATCGAGCAGTATGACCCAATGGGTAATCAGGAAGATCTTCGACTTCATCTCGATCTCTTGGAAGAACGAAGAAATACCTCCTAAGTACGAGCGGCCGCATATCAACAACGTATTGCTCGCTATCGGAATGCTAAGGTTCGGCCTAGATCCTTCAAGCTCGGAGATTTGGTCCTGAAGCAAAAACTCGGAGTTCCCACTCGTTCGCTGGATCCAAATTGGGAAGGCCCGTATCCGGTTATTAAGATTGTGCGACCCGGTACTTATTACCTCGAAGACATGCAGGGAAAACCCGTACATCGCCCTTGGCACGTGGAGCATTTGCTGCAATACTTCTCCTAGATTCAATGTAGTTCACAACGAGATTTTTTGAATAAAAAGTCAAAGATATCTTTTGGTCGCTATTCCATTCACTTGGACCTGAATAGCCCTGAAGAGGATGCATACAATCTCTTGGCCAATTGCCTACCTTTAGTAGGGTTAAATTCACCTAGGATGGTCGCATTTCCATTTTATGGATAAAAAACAACACTGCAGAAGAGCCTGTTTGTACTCTCGACCATTCTTCTACCCTTGGTAAACTTGGAGTCTCAATCGATAGATCAGTCTATCTCCATGAGGGTATGGTCATCACGACCCCCCGGATTGAGCACAATACATTTCTCAATCGATAGATCAGTCTATCTCCACGAGGGTATGGTCACCACGACCCCCCGGATTGAGCACAATTCATTTCTCAATCGATAGATCAGTCTATCTCCATGAGGGTATGGTCATCACGACCCCCCGGATTGAGCACAATACATTTCTCAATCGATAGATCAGTCTATCTCCACGAGGGTATGGTCACCACGACCCCCCGGATTGAGCACAATTCATTTCTCAATCGATGGATCAGTCTATCTCCACGAAGGTATGGTCACTACGACCCCCCGGGTTGAGCATAAACTTATTGAAACGAGAAGGCATTCATTGCATGAAGGAGAAAGAGAAAGTAAACAAGAAGAACAAGAACACTTCTAAAAATATCTTTTCATTAATGTCAAATGTTTACAAATATCTGCTCGCAAGTACAGGAGAAAGGAAAACAAAAAGGAAAATAATCTCTCAGAGGCGGAGCCGTGCTCTCGACTTTAGGGCCCATTTCTGGAGCCCCTCCAGCCTGCGTGGCTTCAGTCACCTCGTTCTCAGCAGCAGCTTGCTCCTCTGCAGCTATGATGGCCGCGACTCGTCCAAATTCCCCCATATCAAAAGATGGGGACATTCGTTGCACTACTCTTAGCGCAAAGTCGCGACCAGCATCATATGACTCATATCTTTCATCGTCATATAGCTGCGAGTTCCGAAACTCGGAAATTGCCCGAGGCCCTTCCTCAGAGAGCATTTTTACCAAGGCGACTTTCTCCTCGTCCCAGTGGATCGAGTCATCCTTGAGCTGTGCGAGATTGGAGCGCTCCTTCTCCAAATTTTTGCTGACTTCCTTAAGCTGCGACTTGGCCTCCGCAAGCCGCTCCTCCAGTGAGATCTTGTCTTGACGAAAGATCTCCCTCTCTCTCTCCGCTTTCTCCTTCAACCCCGCGAGCTTCGCGAAGTTAGAGTCCAAAGCCTGATACCTATCGGTCAGGACTTGGACTTTCTCGATGAGGATCTTCTTCTCCTCATCTCTCTTCGAGATCACTGCCTCGCGGGCCTTGAGGAGTTGATCCCGTCCCTGAACCGCCTTCTCCAAGGCTATCCTTTTTCCTTCGGCTTCATCGATCACGCGACGAGCGGCGACGATGTCTCGCCTCTTCCGCAAGATGAGATCTAAGCCCTGCAAAATGGAAAGGAAAACGTGAGAAAAATACTTGAGAGCCCAAAAATAAGGAAGTTAAACAAAATCTCCAAGGCCTTACCTGAACCATCCTTACCCCCGCCTCAAGGAAAAGGTTCTCAGGGCTTGGCTCGGGAAGAGAGCCAAAGGTTTGGGCGTAAATGTTGTCGAACAAAAATTTACAAATTGGATGGAGGTGGCGAGGAATAGAGAATGTTCCACCTCCAGATGGCTGGGCGACGACCAACCCAGTCGTGCTTACGATAAGTGGGGCCACCGACTCGCGAGCAGGTCCCGGCTCGCCAGCAGGGGTCAGCTCGCGAGCAGGAACCGACTCGCAAGGTTCTGTTTGCTCGCGAGCCTCGTCAGCTGGGGGGCAGCTGGATCCTGCCCCATCAGGGGAGTTGTCAGTAATGTTAATCACTGGTGGTCCAGGTGCGACCACCAGTGAGGGGATGTTGGGCACTGCTGGTGCCCCCACCGTGCTCGCGAGAGGAGCAGGTTGGTCGCCACCCTTGCGGATGGATGGTTGAGTAGGTCCGGCAGACTTCTTCTGCCTTTTCGAGTTTATGCCCTTTAGTCGAGGCAACAAACCCCTCTTTTCTCCAGCTTTTGTCATCGTGACTTCTTCGCTGGATATTAATCCCGCTGCTGCGAGTCGCGAGGAGGACAAGCAGGCCTCGATGTGCCTATCCCCAACAGGCACCTTGTATACTCTTACTATCTTCTCGTGAATCCCTCCCTTCAAATTTGGTTTGTTCGAGGCCGGGATACCTGCGAGCACAAACAGAGGTCAAAAAATGAAGTGAAAACCCTAAAATCTTAATTGGAGAAACAAGCACAATGTGGGACTGTGCCTACCTTCACAGAAAAGACGGGTCACCCCTGGACCCCTGGAGGAAGCAGACTCCCAGTTATCGGAAGCATAGAACCACCGTTTCCTCCAGCCGGGATAGTTTGAGGAGGGTTTCCCCGGCACGAAGTTATCCCGGTGCTAGTAGCACAGGTAATACCAGCCTTCGCTGGAGGGCGCCTTCTTCAGACGGAACATACGGAGGAACTCTTCCGCCGTGAGCTCCCCATTGCCGGCCTGAGCCCAGAGGGCAAAGGAACCCAGAACTACCCTCCATCCGTTCACGATGAGTTGCCCGGGGGCAATCTTGTAACATCGGAGAACGTCGCGTAGTGAAGGGATGAAGGGGAAAGCGTACCCCCAGGATGAGTTGGTACTCATAAAAAGCTACGCATCCTGGGGGAGGGGAGTCTGGTGTCTCTCCATCTCCGGGCAATCGGAGAGTGACGGAGTCAGGGATCCGATATCTCTCCCGTAATTCAGCCAACCGGTCCTCCGATAAAATGGAGGGGTATCCGGCTGCCGTATATCTGCCTGCCGGAACCCTCGCATTACTAGAAGCAGAGGATTCCGGTGTAGCATCTCCCAGTGGGACGGTGGTCTCATCAGAGTCCCCAGCCATAAGAGGTTAACGAAGAAAAAGAGGAAAAAGGAAATGTACCCAAGTACGAAAGAAAGGAAGAAGAAGAAACACCGAAAGAGGAAGAAGGAACACCAGAGAAAGGAATATGAGAGGAAGATTACGGGAGAATTCTTTCGTTCGAAAAACTTTGGTAGAAAACCAGAGAAATGGCGGACTCCGTATATTTATAGGCAATCATTCCGCCTCATCTGGTGATACGTGGCAGCCCCCCCTTGGGCGCGGCAGTCGAGCAGGCATGCCCATTAACTCTCCGGACACGTGGCGAGCGTCTCTTCACTTCCTGACTGCGGAAAGGCTGCGAAAAGCTGGCGCTCATTAATTCTAGCCTAATCATGTACAGTTTCATTCTCGATAAAGGCAGCAGGCGGTTACGTGTGATAGTGAATTAAGTCCTTCCCTTAGAATTCTTGGAGGAAAGGACTTGGGGGGCATCTGTTATAGTAAAAAATAGCGGAGATCATCTGCTGGAGGCTTCTTATTATATTCTAATGATACTCCGACCCCGCGAGCACGTCTATCCGACTATCGAGAACGTCTGTTCGTGTCTCGTATATTCTGATAATGCTCCGATCCTGCGAGCACATTTATCCGACTATCGATAACGTCTGTTCGCATCTCGTATATTCTGATGATGCTCCGATCCCGCGAGCACATTTATCCGACTATCGAGAACGTCTGTTCGCGACTCGCATATTAGGAAAAACGATGCTCGATTACCAAAGCTTCGAGAAGTTGTGATCGATAGTCAAATACTGGAAGGCGAGAGGAGTTGTATTTTTCCTGCGAGCAGACCTTCTCACAAGTCGTTGAAAGGTGTCGTATCTGAATGAGCGAGCACTTGACTCGCGACCATCTTCCAATATGCGAACAGTTTTTTTGTGGTGACATCTCTTAGCCCTCAGTACCAGCAGCCCGTATAGGCCGAGATTGGGCTTATCTTCTTCAATGGTTCCGAGTCTCAAGGGATCGCTATCAAGGAACGAAACTATCGGACGAGTCATTGGATTTGATTTTCCTTCTATCTGAGGATAAGAATCTTATCCCACGAAATCAGCGGGATCTCGATATCTTATGTAACAGATTGGATCATTTCAGATCTATATAAGGAGAAGACTCCATTAAGATACAGGTACACAATATTCAATCTCTAGCCTCGTTTTGCCTGGTTATTCTTCTTCTTGCTTTGCCTGACTTAAGCATCGGAGGGCCAACGGCTGGACGCCAGCCACCCTTAGTTGCTTTCTGTCTTCTTTCAGGTCCGGCGGAGGAAGTCTCTGTTGGAAAGAAGGTGAACGACCGGAGGATCCTGTTACAAAATCTGACGTTAACAGTCTTCAATGTAAGAAAGATATACGATGCATGCAACATGATAACAATGATAAAATAAAGAGGAGTGAGTGCGAGAAAGTACCTGAGAGAGCAAGTTATTCAAGAGCAACTTCTTTCAATGTTTCCATTAGGCTAAGAGACTTATTCACTCTTAAGCAAAAGAAAACCTAATGCAGCAAAATATTCTAACCTACTTAACCTACTCTACTTTAATCTAATCAGATGTAGCATATGGTCGGATTGGAGCAGGATCACCATAAATTGTAACAAGTTGTTCATTAGGACCATCCATAGTCTTGCTCGATAGTATTCATGGGTGTTCTTCATCATGAAAAGTCAAAGGAAACACACACCACATGTATGAGAAGAGAAGATAACATCGTTGAAAAGTTGTCTCCTCAAATTCTGGACTGGGTAAAAATTATACAGATATGGGTCCTCCCAGTCAGAATTTTCAATGGGTGGAAAGACCTAAAAGCATTCATCAAGGTTTCTTTAGTTAAAGTTGTCCCCTCCCCAATTTCAGAATTGTACGGTGTTTCCTCAATCGATGGTGAGAAGTTTAAAATAGTGGAAAAGGGCCCTTCAAGCACCGGCACCGTGACCTTAATAATCTCATCATCAAGATTACCGGAGTGGACGAAGCATTCCTCTAGGAAGTTGAGATATTCGGATGAGGGATCGTCGTCCTCCCTAAGTGATCGAAGAAATTCTATTTCAATGATAAAAAATTCATCCTCTATAGAGAGAAGGTCTTACAAAGAAAGTTCTTCGAGTTTAGTGGCAGACACAATAGCTTGAATTGGTTAGATGTTTGAAGTTTCTAATTGTGCCAACCCATCTTCCAAAGAAATAGATTTTCAACCCAATGTGGATCTTCCATAATAGAATTTAACATGTGAAGTTGGTGGAATAACTCAAAAGCATCGAGTTCGGCTAGCTCCCTAACATGAATATCCTCTAGAGACTCATATACATGTTGCTCTTGAGAATAAGAAGCCATAGCCTCACACACAATCTTTAAACCCTCATTATAGTCAATCACACTATCACTTTCAGATTTAGTGAATTCCTCAGGTTTGTCAACTTTCATTGGAATCTCCATCGTTAAGGTCGGGATATCTAAAAGAGATAGTGGATTCACCATAGTCGATGATGATATTGGGATCATTGAGATCAGCGTCCTTTATAAGTTTAGTCATTAATTCTAGAGAAGGTTGGACTTGGGTAGTCCCATCCTCCTCATTAGTGGGGATTGATTAGGTGTTCCTAATGTCGAGCTTTACATCTTCAAGAGATGGCGAGTAATTTGGATTTAATTGCTCATTTACATACTCATTCCATATATCTTCAAGGGTTTTTATATGTTCAAGCTCATAGGAGGAAGATGTTCTAGGATGATTGTTATTAGTTATGATTGATTCTTCCCTTAAACAAGGGGAATGATAGTTTTCCCAATTATGACCGTATGTGTTGTATGATAAAGAATTGAATGTGGTTGATAAGCATATTCATACAAGTGTTCAGGCAACGTCTTAACCGGTTGATCACCATGCACTTATTCCTTTTATTGATGCATACCTCCTACTGTACCCGGTGAAACGCTATGTATGTTGTTTTCAATTCAATATTCACGCAGCATTTTACCCGATTAGTCATTATGTGTTTTAGCTTCATTATGATACTCTCCCAACGTCTTACGCAATGTTGTTTCATGTATGTTGTTTTCATTATAATAGTCACGCAGCGTCTTACGTGGGGGAGTAGTGGAGGTTGATTGAGTCACATACTTGAAGGAGTTCCGATCACAATGATTTTGAATCCCATGATTTGACATCACATCTTTTAAAAGATATTTATACAGTTCACCCGTTCAATCAATCATGATGAAACTTTAAGCAGTTGAAACCTAACCTAATTTAGGAAAAGTAAATAAAAATAAGAAGAGAGATGGGGAGATTTTACCCATGAAGTTCAATTATGTCAGCGATAAGTCCTACAAAATCGAAAAAAATAAGGTTAGTTGTTCGCTTCCCCAAGTGTAGGGTTGCGATGTAGTAATAATCTGGGTAAGACCGAGGTCGATCCACATGGACTTATGTAGGATTTCACAAACACATCCAATAGTTTCTATTGAAAAGCTAACAACCAGATTTGTAGGAGATTGATGTAAGTAACAACTTTTGAACTTAAACTAAAGTAAACAATTATAAAAAGGCACTAGGGGTTCAAGAATCCACTTGTAGCAATCCTTGATGCTCAATTCGCTGTGGTTTCTCACTTTCTCAACTAGAATCGAAATTAAGATCTATCTAGTCGAATGATAGAGCTGTTAAAACCAACAATCTGCCATATGTAAAACCAATGTACATGATTTACTCAATGCAAGCTAGGACGAGCATACTCAATTGCATAGGTCAGTCCTAATTCCAATAGACTAAGTTCACAATCATAACCATCATTAAGTCCTGTCACAAGACAAAGCTAGATCATGATTTGAACTTGATTCAAATCACATACACAGTCTCACATAATACAGAATTCCAGAAAAGTAGAACTCTGGTAGGAGGTTCCCACATGAAGATCATAGTACTAGAGCGTACTCCAATTCCTCGGATCATATAGGTCTAGACTAACACAAAGCAATTAAGAACTTAAGTAATTCTCCCAAACATCCATGAGTCATCATAAGACTAAGAAAAACTACTTAGAACTTGTATTAACTTCAAACCATTGTTCATAAACATGAAATCCAATCTTAAAACCAACTTAAAACGAATTGAAACATCTTAGATTCACTACAAGCTTCACCTCTTAGCCCTAGCTAAGAGGTTTAGCCGTTCATGATCCAAGGAAACATGAAACAACTAAGAAAAGCATAAAAATGAGAAACAAACTAGAAGGAGTTGTGGAACTCCAAAATTTATTTCCGCCGCCTCCCACTTTGCTCAAACCCTTCTAAGATACCCTAGGAACGATCCCTAGGTGTCCTTTTATAGTGGGGAGGCTCCTCAACATCGAAATCTTCTCGAATTTGCGTAAACTTACGCAGTGCGTAGAGAAATTCGGCGCCAAAAACAGAAGTTTCCGTTTTAAACACATGGCCGAGCGGTCGGACGACCAGTCTGAGTGACTGGCCGACTGGTCATGACCGGTCGGACTTGCCTGCTCATCAATCCAGCGTACTTCAGGGGCCATCAAATCTATTAGCCGACCGGTCTTGACCGGTCCGTTTGTCTTGGTCCTGCGTCCAGCGTATGCAAGGGGTTCGCCGACCGGTCTTGACCAGTCTGGCTCCCTTGGCTGACCGGTCAGACGATCGGTCTTGGCCATTGCTTCTTCATTTCCTTCTTCTTTTCTTCTCTCTTTGCTTCCTTCTTCCTTCGGCCCACCTTGGGTCTTCATCCAAGGCTCTTAAAGGGATCTTTTTGGTCTCCTATTAGGTGAAGTCCACTCTCATTCCTGCAATCACAACACATGCATTAAATTAGTCTTTAAATCATGAAAACCTTGCATAATGAGTGATGAATTGGGGCTAGAGTATGCACAATTGAGAGCTCAACACACCCCCCAACCAGCATTTTGCTAATCCCGAGCAAAACATGCGTGAAATCAATTCCATTCTCCAAAACTCAACTCTCCCTTAGAAACCATTCTTCTATACATCCCAAGACATACAAGTGTAAGATTCAGAAATATTAGGTGACAGAGATTGAAACCGTAAACCCTCAAAACATGACAAGCATTCATATGAAATTCCCGCTGATTGATTGATAAATAGAAGAACTTGAACAAATTCAACCTAGTGTGCATAGTGAAAATTCATCTCATGAGTTTTTAGGATTATCTTCTTCATAGATCAACCAGACTAGAGATCTCAAGGTATATAGAGCAACAACAAGCCAATGACGGGAATTTGCCTTACTGTCCTTCCGACGGCTTTCACACTACGTCCCATTTCCAGCTTTGGTTACGGGTAGACCATCCCCCGGTTGGTAATAGGTAGCCCTAATCGGAATTTTCCACCATTTTTCCATCTTTACCAATTTCATCCTTCCTTTTCCTTTTTCTTTTAAATTAGATAGGATTTTTAGAAATCCATATCTTTCGTTATTTTCCCATGGACAAGGATGGACAAAGTACCCTGGCCTGGTTTCTCAGCACCTTAAATCAAAGTCTAGCTAACCCACAAATCACATAATTCTTTCAACTCATGAAAATCGTGTAATATGAACTAGGTGTAAAAGTGTTCAAATTTTTTATCAATCACATAACTAGGGGAATTCACATATAAAACCATTATGCTATGAGAAGTTCCAGACATAAAACCTCATACACTTCATATCTCCTCCTCTTATGCTCATATCATCTTGAATGCATAGAAACAAAGTTTTCCAAAAGAGTTTTGAATTTTAGGAAAATTGAAAAAATTTCTACATAATTGCTTGAAATGTTACAAAATGCTGGATTCATCCAAGTGATCCTACACCCCCTAACCAAATCTTGCATTGTCCTCAATGTAAAAGATGTGCAATAAGCAAAACATGAGAGCAATTCTAACATAAAAAGGGAGTGAGGAATGGTAGTACCTAAGAGAGTGAAAAGTGGAATTCGTCCTCCTTCTAACAAACCTATGAAAAATAAACAAAAACAACCAAATCCTAATCCTAACTACTCTATACCTCCATCAGACTAGGAGATCAATCATCCTGATACACAGGATCAGTCAGAGGTATGGACATACCTTCTGAAGGAAACTTCTTAAAGAACGGCTTTAATCGCTGACCATTCACCTTAAAAATGTTGCCGTTCCTTGGATTTAACAACTCGACGGTCCCATATGGGTAGACAGTTTGCACAATGTAGGGACCGGTCCATCGAGATCTCAATTTTCCCGGAAATAGATGGAGGCGAGAATTGTACAAAAGGACTTTTTGATTGATCGTGAATTTCTTACGAAGAATGTTCTTATCATAGAATATCTTCGTCTTGTCCTTGTAAATTTTTGCATTCTCATAAGCTTCGTTCCGGATTTCTGCAAGTTCATTCAATTGAAGTTTGCGCAACGAGCTCGCCTTGTCAGAATCAAAATCCATCTTCTTAATTGCCCAATATGCCCTATGTTCCAACTCCACAGGCAAGTGACAAGCCTTCCCATAGACAAGTCTATAGGGAGACATTCCAATAGGGGTCTTAAAAGCAGTACGGTAGGCCCAAAGCGCATCGGTAAGCCGAAGCGACCAATCCTTGCGATCGGGGTTCACCGTTTTCTCTAAAATGTGTTTAATCTGCCTATTGGATATCTCAGCTTGTCCACTAGTTTGTGGGTGATAGGGAGTGCTTACTTTGTGTGTTATGCCATATTTCTTCATTAAGGTTTCAAATGGGCGATTACAAAAGTGAGACCCTCCATCACTTATGATGACTCAAGGTGTACCAAACCAGGAAAGAATATTCTCTTTTAAGAAGCGAATGACCGTTTTATGGTCATTATTCCGGCAAGGGATGGCCTCGACTCATTTGGATACATAGTTAACGGCAAGCAAGATGTATGCGTTTCCAAAAGAAGATGGGAATGGACCCATGAAATCGATGCCCCAACAATAAAAAATTTCGATTATCAAGATGGGATTGAGTGACATCATATTTCTACGGGAGATTCCTCCCATTTCTGACAAGGTTCACATGTTTTGCAAAACTCATGTGTGTCTTTGAACATAGTGGGCCAATAAAACCCACATTGCGGAATTTTTGCTGTGGTCTTTTTAGCCGAAAAGTGGCCACCACATGCCTGAGAATGACAGAAGGAGATGATACTTTGTTGTTCATCATCTGGGACACATCTCCTTATGATTTGATCGGGACAATACTTGAATAAGTATGGGTCATCCCATAGGAATTTTCGCACCTCAGTGAAGAATTTATCCTTATCTTGCTTTTTCCAATGTGTAGGAATTATACCTGTAGCAAGATAGTTAGCAATGTCCGCATACCATGGCAATTGAAAAACAGCAAAAAGTTGTTCATCAGGGAACATGTCATTGATCGCGGTCGTTTCAGGGGAATCGATGAGAACAAGTCGAGAGAGATGGTTAGCCACTACATTTTCTACTCCTTTCTTATCACGTATCTTTATGTCAAATTCCTGGAGTAGAAGGATCCATCTTAACAACCGTGGTTTAGCATCCTTCTTAGAGAGAAGGTACTTAAGCGCGGCGTGGTCTGTGAATATGATGATCGTAGACCCAATCAAGTAGGACCTAAACTTGTCCAAGGCAAAAATTACAGCTAAAAGTTCATTTTCTGTAGTGGTGTAGTTTGCTTGGGCTGAGTTTAAGGTTCTACTTGCATAGTAGATAACACATGGCTTCTTCTCTTTTCTTTGGCCTAGCACGGCCCCAATATCATAGTCGCTTGCATCGCACATAATTTCAAAAGGAAGGCTCCAATCAGGTGGTTGCATTATGGGAGCACATGTCAACATACCTTTAAGTGTGGTAAAGGCCTTTTGACATTCTTCATTCCACTCGAATGAGTTTTCCTTTTGAAGTAGGTTACATAAAGGACGAGACAGTGAACTGAAGTCCTTTATGAACCTTTTATAAAATCCTGCGTATCCTAAAAAGGACTACACATCTCGTACGCTCTTGGGTGGTGGAAGGTTAGAGATAAGGTCAATTTTCGCTTCGTCCACCTCGATTCCATTTTGTGAAACGATGTGACCAAGTACAATTCCCTTTTGAACCATAAAGTGACACTTCTCCCAATTCAACACAAGGTTCTTCTCTTCACATCTTTTCAGCACAGATTTCAAGTGCTCAAGGCACTTATCAAAGCTACAACCAAATACTAAAAAATCATCTATAAAGACTTCGAGAATTTTTCCCACCATATCAGAAAAGATACTCATCATACAACGCTGAAAGGTGGCAGGGGCATTACATAGTCCAAACGGCATCCGCCGATAGGCGAAAGTGCCGAATGGACATGTGAATGTAGTCTTTTCTTGGTCTTCACAGTCGATCTCTATTTGGTTGTACCCTCAATAGCCATCAAGGAAGCAAAAATGGGAATGACCTGCCAACCGTTCTAAAATTTGATCAACAAACGGTAGGTGGAAGTGGTCTTTCCTCGCGACAGTGTTTAGCTTCCGATAGTCAATGCACATTCTCCAACTGGTAGTGACTCTGGTTGGTACAAGTTCATTATTGGCATTGGCTACGATGGTGATCCCGGATTTCTTAGGCACCACTTGAGCTGAACTCACCCACTGACTATCAGATATTGGGTAGATAATACCCACATCCAATAGTTTTACCACTTTGACCTTAATCACATCCTTCATGTTTGGATTGAGTCGTCTTTGTGGTTGCCTAGATGTCTTCGCATTCTCCTCAAGGTGTATGCGATGAGTACAAATCAGTGGGTCTATGCATTTGAGATTCTCAATCGACCACCCAATGGCACTCTTGTGCTCTAATAGAGTGGCCATTAGCCTACTCTCCTGTTCCTCATCCAAGTGGGAAGAAATCACCACCGGATATGTCTCATCTCGACTTAAATAGACATATTTCAGCTCACTTGGTAATGGTTTTAGGTCGAGTATTGGTGCCTTGATATTGGATGGGAGGGCTTTGTTCTCATTTATGGGCAAAGGCTCAAATAGGGCCCTCCATCTTTTATTATCAAGCACTGGCATCGCATCTAAAATGGCATCCATCTTTCGTATTGTGTCATCATTTATCTCATGAGAGTGGGCCACACATGCCTCCAAAGGGTCGGAATATAATGTTGAGGGGAAAGTTTCCTCTACGAATGATTCAATCAAGTTTATCTCATGGATCTCCTCATCTACCTCCCGTGGTTGTTTGCATAAATTAAATATATTAAGCTCAAGAGTCATATTTCCAAAGGACATTTGTACAAGCCCGTTTCTACAATTAATAATTGCATTTGAAGTAGCTAAAAACGGTCGACCAAGTATGACGGGAATTTGAGCACCGGTACTTATCACGGGATGTGTATCCAAGACAATAAAGTCTACTGGGTAGTAGAATTTATCAAATTGGACTAAAACATCCTCAATCATTCCTCTCGGTATACGAATGGATTTATCAGCAAGTTGGAGTGTGGTTTTGGTGGGTTTCAATTCACTCAACCCAAGTTGTTCGTAAACGGTGTTTGGAATGAGGTTCACACTTGCCCCCAAATTGAGTAAGGCTTGTTTAATCCGGTAGTCTCCTATGATGCATGAGATGGTTGGACTACCCGGATCCTTGTACTTTTGGGGCACCTCTTGTTTGATGACAGCGCTCAAATTCTCAGTCAAAAGTACTTTGTTATGAACATTGTGTTTCCTTTTGACCGTACACAATTCCTTTAGAAATTTGGCATAGGATGGTATTTGTTTTATGGCATCCAACAACGGGATGTTGATCTTCACCTGCTTGAAAACCTCTAATATTTTCAGATTTTTGTCTAAAGGTTTAGGTGAAATCAACCTTTGGGGAAACGGAGCAACCGACTTGTATTACCTTTCCAGTTCTTTCTCTTGTGGAGTGTTGTTTAAGCTATCATCCCCTTTGGAATTTTTCGGATCCTTAGGCTTTGGGGCCTTCACCGGATTAGATTTGTCAATTACTTTTCCACTTCTCAAAGTGGTGATAGCTTGAACATGCTCCGTATGTAGGGAGGATGAGCTTGCATCTTGTATCTCAAATTGGGTTCTTGGGTTAGGAAGAGGTTGGGCAAGAAGTGTGCCTTTCTCCCTAACACTGAGATGAGATTCAACTCTAGCCATTAAGGTTTTCAATTCATTGATGGCTTGAGTTGAATTTTGATTGAATTCAATTGCTCTTGCATGAACCCATCTATTTTCAGAGAATTTGTCTTGTTATACTCAGCTTGGACCGATACAAATGCACCCAACATCTCCTCTAGCGTAACTTTTGGAGTAATGACTAGAGATGGACCTAGTATAGGTTGGGCTTGAGGGATATTGGTTGCATTCGCAGTGGGTCCATTCCTCCAACTGAAGTTGGGATGGTTCTTCCAATTAGCATTAAACTTGTTTGAGTTTGGAGCACCAAATTGCCGTTGATAACTGTTTATGGCATTTTATTGTTCTTGTAAGATGTCCTGAACTGCTGAAATTGTGGGATAATCTTGTGTTGCATGCTGATTTTCGGCACAAATTCCACAAACAGTTTCAACATCATTGGAGTTGATTGTCTCTCCTTTCCTTAATTCCATGGCCTCAACTTTTCTTGTGAGGCTTGCCACCTGTGCACTTATACTATCCTCTTCTGATAAGACATGCATTCCTCCTTTTTCCCTTTGTTGGCTAGTCTTGGAATTTGCTGGTTTCGATGTATCCCAAGACTGTGCATTCTCAGCCACTTCCTCTAAATAGTCCCATGCTTCATCGGCTTCCTTATTCATGAACTCTCCATTACACATCATCTCTACGAATTGGCGCATGGGTGAAGTCAGTCCGTCATAGAAAAAGCTTATAACCCGCCAAATTTCATAGCCATGATATGGGCATGCATTTAACAAGTCCTTAAACCTCTCCCAACATTGGAAGAAGGTCTCATCTTCCTTTTGAGCAAAGTTCATAATAAGGCGCCTCAACATGTTCGTTTTGTGAGTAGGGAAGAATTGTTTTATGAATTCCCTATGCATATCAGTCCATGCACCAATTGATCTTGGCCTTAATACATGAAGCCAACCTTTAGCTTTATCTTTAAGGGTAAAAGGAAATAATTTAAGTCTTACCACATCATCAGTAACATTCACAAAGTGCATGGTGGTTATTACCTCATCAAACTCCTTAAGATGTTAATAGGCACTTTCACTATCTAATCCATGGAATTTTGGGAGGAGTTGGATTACTCCCGGTTTCAAATCTACATTCCCTGCATTTTGTGGAAAGATTATGCATGAGGGAGTGCTCACTCTTGCTGATTGCAAGTAATCACATAATGTTCTTGGTCGGGGAACATTCTCAACCACATTCTCTCCCGTTTCGGTTTGGTTTTGGCCCAGATTTGTATTGGCCATCGGATTAGGTTGATTTGCAGCTATATTTTCAGACAAAATTGGAGAAGTTAGATGTCTCCTAGCACGTGGTTCTCTGTCTATTCCTTCTACTATTCCCCCTTCACTTATGAGTCGATTATTGGAATCCCGAGCCCAATGTGGCATGCAAAGTCCTAAAAGACTAAAACAAAAAGGAAAAAGAATTCTTCCTTCCTTTCTTTACTCTTCTCTAAGACCAAAGCACAAGGTGTCTTGCAATGGCTAGGCCAAAAGCAAGGATAGAGACCGATTTCTCCTGGTCAATAGGGGTTCAGAGAACTCCCCACCCACTCTTTGAATCTTTTGAGAAAAGTGCAGAAAAAGAAGAAAGAGGAGTAGAGGTGAGAAGAGAAATCTCTGAGCACAAGGTGATCCAAGACGGCAGAGCTGACCAATAGGAATCCAGGTGGCACAAGGCCTACCTTTCAGAGATCCAAAAAGGAATCTCCACCCACTCTACAAGAGATGAATGCGATAGAAACGAATAGGAGAAGAAGAAGAGTAAGCTTTAGAAAGATAGAACCTGATTCGGCACTTGAGATCCTTATATCTTCTTCATCTTCCTAGAAATCCCTGCAAAAGAAAAATCAAACAAAACAAACTAAATTAGTCATAGAATCCTAAAAATCCTAAATAGATACTATTTTCAGAAATTTGTGAAAAACAGTCAAAGTCCCCGGCAACGGCGCCAAAAACTTGTTTGCTTCCCCAAGTGTAGGGTTGCGATGTGGTAATAATCTCGATAAGACCGAGGTCGATCCACAAGGACTTATGTAAGATTTCACAAACACATCCAATAGTTTCTATTGAAAAGCTAACAACCAGATTTGTAGGAGATTAATGTAAGTAACAACTTTTGAACTTAAACTAAATTAAACAATTATAAAAAGGCATTAGGGGTTCAAGGATCCACTTATAGCAATCCTTGATGCTCAATTCGCTGTGGTTTCTCACTTTCTCAACTAGAATCGAAATTAAGATCTATCTAGTCGGATGATAGAGCTGTTAAAACCAACAATCTGCCATATGTAAAACCAATGTACATGATTCACTCAATGCAAGCTAGGACGAGCATACTCAATTGCATAGGTCAGTCCCAATTCCAATAGACTAAGTTCACAATCATAACCATCATTAAGTCCTGTCACAAGACAAAGCTAGATCATGATTTGAACTTGATTCAAATCACATACACAGTCCCACATAATACAGAATTCCAGAAAAGTAGAACTCTGGTAGGAAGTTCCCACATGAAGATCATAGTACTAGAGCATACTCCAATTCCTCGGATCATACAGGTCTAGACTAACACAAAGCAATTAAGAACTTAAGTAATTCTCCCAAACATCCGTAAGTCATCATAAGACTAAGCAAAACTACTTAGAACTTGTATTAACTTTAAACCATTGTTCATAAACATGAAATCCAATCTTAAAACCAACTTAAAACGAATTGAAACATTTTAGATTCACTACAAGCTTCACCTCTTAGCCCTATCTAAGAGGTTTAGCCGTTCATGATCCAAGGAAACATGAAACAACTAAGAAAAGCATAAAAATGAGAAACAAACTAGAAGGAGTTGTGGAACTCTGAAATTCACTTCCGCCGCCTCCCACCTTGCTCAAACCCTTCTAAGATACCCTAGGAACGATCCCTAGGTGTCCTTTTATAGTGGGGAGGCTCCGCAACATCGGAATCTTCTCGAATTTGCGTAAACTTACGCAGTGCGCAGAGAAATTCGGCGCCAAAAACAAAAGTTCCTGTTTTAAACACATGGCCGACTGGTCGGACGACCGGTCTAAGTGACTGGCCGACCGGTCACGACCGGTCGGACTTGCCTGCTCATCAGTCCAGCGTACTCCAGGGGCCATCAAATCTATTGGCTGACCGGTCTTGACCGGTCGGACTGGGCTGGCCGACCGGTCTTGACCGGTCCATTTGTCTTGGTCCTGCGTCCAGCGTATGCAAGGGGTTCGCCGACCGGTCTTGACCGGTCTGGCTCCCTTGGCCGACCGGTCAGATGACCGGTCTTGGCCATTGCTTCTTCATTTCCTTCTTCTTTTCTTCTCTCTTTGCTTCCTTCTTCCTTCGGCCCACCTTGGGTCTTCATCCAAGGCTCTTAAAGGGATCTTTTTGGTCTCCTATTAGGTGAAGTCCACTCTCATTCCTGCAATCACAACACATGCATTAAATTAGTCTTTAAATCATGAAAACCTTGCATAATGAGTGATGAATTGGGGCTAGAGTATGCACAATTGAGAGCTCATTATTAGTAATATGAAAATAAAGACAAAACCATAACCTATAAAGCAAGAGAAAACCTATCCTAACTAGAAGTAAAACAAAACTCCAAACCTAAGAGTGCTTGAATCCGGCACCTTCCCCGGCAACGACGCCAAAAACTTGTTCACAACCTCAAGTGTAGGGTCACAATGCAGTAATAATCTCGGTGAGATTGAGATCGATCCACGAAGAAGGAATATAGGTTCAAACACTCTAAGGCTATCTAGGATTTAGAACTAAATTAATTAAACTAAATTGGAATTGGTTTTGAAAATAGTTGAAATCAGGATAAAAGTAAAATTAATGAAAAACTAACAGTAGAGCATCAAGGATCCACTTATAGTTATTTCCAATGAATTAATTCAACAAGGTTCAATCTTATCTCAACTAGAATTAGAGTTCAATCTTATCCAGCCAGAATATGAAGCAGTTAAATCACAATCAATCTGAAATAATTAGAATATTCTTTAATGATAATTCCCTCTTTCCAAGCTTAGGTATTAGGCGTAGGGAATTCAATTCCTTGAATTATATAAGTCAATCCTTCTTCCAAAACTTATAAAATCATAACCATAGCCTACTTCTAATCATGTCACTAAAATAGAAGTAGAAACATGATTTGAGTTTTAATCAAACTGTAATTGATAAACAATTCCATTCATCTCATAATTCTCAAAGATATGAACTTAGGTTTGAAATAGTTCCCACATTAAGATCTATGTTATATTGCATGGGGAATTCAAAGAATCTACCATGCCCGTAGTCTATGGTAGATCAATAAACTTTATAGGTCTAAACAATGTAAAATAACTAAGAAACTAGTTTTAGAACTTTTAAGCATCAAAAGAGTCTAAAGTCATCCAAAGATAAAAAAAGAACTAAAACTTCATTCAAGCTAACATCAAACCATGTTCATCATTAAAGTATAAAAAAGAAAATCTAGATGAAATTAACTCATAAAAAATAAGCTCCAACCTTCACCTCTTAGCTTTAGCTAAGAGGTTTTAATTCATCTTTAACATCAATAAACTAAAATCTCTGAGAAAAAATATAAAAAGTGAATTAGAACTAGAAGAAAACTCTTAAAACTTGAATTAGAACTCATTCTCTAATCTTTCAAGTCCTTCTCTACGTCCTTAATACCTAGAAGAGAGTGGAGAGCTCCATATTTATAATGCAGATAAGAAATCAGCAACAGATACAATTTTGTTTCACTTGGTACGGGATAACCAATGGTCAGATTGCCTTGAAATTTGAGTTGTAACTTCCTTGGCATATGACATGGATGGTTTAGATTTCTCAATTGATCCCTTGAGTGGGCCCACAAATCATATTAATGACTGCCTCTACAAATCATGCAATTCAGACACATGCAGAACCAATCATCTTATTTTCAACGGTACAGAGTGAATAGAGGTCAGATTGGTCTTAAATTTTAAACATTGGTAGAAAACTTCATCCTCTACATGTTCATATTATCTTGGCCGCTACGGTTAATTCGTAGCTCCGATCGATACGAAACCACTTGAGTTTTTTCGTCGTCGAGCTGCTCTTCGACATGGATGGACTGGATTTGCAAAAATATCAAAATGAGCCCCATGAATTGGTCCAGACAGTGAAAAACGGGATTAAGCTATCTGTTTCCTATTCCGGTTGAAACATAAAATGGAAACAAGCCCGTTTCCTATTTTCTTTGAAACTTAAAACACCAGCCTTGTTTCTAATTTTCTTTTCTTTCTTATTTCAAACTCCAAAAACATGCAGCACATTTGTTTCCTATTTTTTTATTTCTTTCCTTTTTGACAGTTAGTTATGCCTCAAATCCGGATCGTTCATGTGGTTGTCCACTGCTTACCTGTCCATCGGTTCCCTATTGAGCTCATTTCATTCACATCTCTCATTTCCTCCTATAATCACAAAAACACATTAAAGTCAGTCTATAAACGCATTGTTTTATGTAATTAAAGCATGGAATTGGGATAAATATGCACAATTCAAAGCTTAACATAAATCAGATTCGCTCACACCCTTGGAGTTTTAACTAGGTTCCTCCCAACCTCACAATCCTACACAAGGACGAGTCCTACTTAAGAACCTTATGTACGTACTCGTGTTGGTGGACCACGTACATACCCGTGTAGGTGGCTCCTCTTGGAGACTTACAATTTAGGCTCTCCTCAAGAGCCAAGGTCCTACAACCGAACCTCAATTTAGGCTTCAATCATAAGCCAAGGTACTACAACCAAACCTCAATAGTTTTAGGCTTTACAACCTAGCCAAGGTCCTACAACCGAATCTATTTTATACTCCCGCTGGAGGCTCACCACTTGGAGACTTGTTTCGCCCTACAACCGGATTAAGTCCTACAACCGAACCTATCGAGTTTGGTAATTCAAACTCTACACTCAATTCTCCATGGGAAGAGAGTGGTTGGACTCAACACAAATTAACAACCTTACTTGTCGGATTTGAGCCTTGTTGATGCGATGCTCTTGAGTCGCTTCTTCTCGCTCTCCCGTGCTTGAATCAACTCCTCAATGCTCCCCCGATCAATGACGCTAGTTGGTTCAACTCCACTGTCAAACACCTTTCATGCAATGTTCCATTAAAATGACCAATGTGATGGGAGGTGGTGAATTCTTTACAACCCAAGGATATGATTAGGTTGTAAGTTGGAAAATCACCTAAAGGATCTCTAAGGTGTGTTTAGACAAAGTTTCTACTTATAATCAAGGTGTCTAAATTCCTAGAGATCAAGAGGAAACAAGTTCATTTTCAATTTGAGCTTTGAATCCTCCATGCTTATGATAAATCATAAGAAGAATGACTTGATAGGGTTAGGATTAGAGCCCCTAATGATTTACAATTGTGGTGGTCTCTAAATCACTAAAATCCCTCTCTTAAGCCCAAAGATCGCATCTCCCGCTTTTATAGATAATGCTCCAATGGTCATAAAACGAGTAAAAACGGTCTGTTCGATGGATCGAACAATCCACTTCGATGCCTCGAAGTTTGTCGTAAAAATGTCCAGAGAGTTTTGTAATATTGCTAGACATATGTTCGATGGATCGAACTGTTCCACGATGGCTCGAAAAACCTACTTCGATGGCTCGAAGAGAGATGCTCGATGGATCGTAAAACTGTCCAGAGAGTTCAAGTTTGCTAGATTGAATTTACGATGGATCGAACTCAAATCTTCAATGACTCGAAGTCCTATCGAACCTGAACTTCGATGGATCGAAGTCTAATCGAAAACTGTTGTCTGTGCCAGTTTACTTACAGCAGATTGCACCTCTTTTATTAGCCTAACTTATTATGTTTTGCTAAATGTTCTAAGGCTAATAAAGATAATTAAGGGTTTACCTATGTGGTCCAAGTCATCTAGAGGTTATGATTATTTTGGTTCTAAGGGTTAGGTCACCAAGACATCTCATTTACTTGTTTTTTCTTCCTTGATGCTTCTTGTCCACTTGAATTTTTTTTTCTCTAATTTGCCAAGGCTCAATCGATGTTATAACACATGGACGCATGTGATTGGCAAATAAGGTGCACTAGTATGCCACTAAAAAGTGCGCTAACAGTCCTAAACACGTTCAAAGGGGTTGAGAGAGCTCTAGGGTGAGAGAAAAAGCTTGGGTTAACTTAAGTTTCTCTTATAAGGCTTAGATCCGGGTAGGTTGTTCTTCATCTCTTGTAACTTCTGGTTCATAGTGATCGCTTTATGCGATGCTTTTTTTCTCATGAGGGTTTTTTCACGTAAAAATCGGATTGTCTTCTTGTGTGTGTTGAATTTGCTTGATTATTGCCGTTGTGGTTTGCCTTGTTTGATTCTCGCTTCCGCGGGTTTCTCCCAACAAGTGATATCAGAGATAACGTTGGGAGACGGACATCATTTGAGATGAGATATCGATGATGTCCACCAGGAGATTTGACATAAAGAAGTATTTTGGGAAAAATAACTTTGAATTATGGAAAGTCAAGATGAAGGGCCTCCTAGTTCAACAAGGATTGGAAGATGCACTCATTAGGAAGAGACAATGAAAGAAGAAGAGTGAAGCAAATTGGATTAGAAAGTCAATATCTTAATCCAGTTGTGCATAACGGATGGCATTCTCTATAATGTCACAAGGGAGAAAACTACGACTGATGCGTAGGCAAAGTTAGAAAAAAAAATCTATGCGAATAAATCTATGAAAAACCACCTGTATATATGATGCTTCAGTTATTCAACTTGCAGATAGCGGAGGGGACCGATGTTGAGAGCCACATCAGCAACTTCAATATGTTCGTTTGTAAATTGTTGGATATAGATGAACAGATGAGGGATGAATATCAAGCATTGTTCCCTCGCCTCAAGTGCAAGGTTGTGATGTAATAATAATCTCGGTAAGACCCTAGGTCGATCCACAGAGAAGGAGGTAAAAAATTTGAACTATTCTAACAACTAGAATCTCAAGAGGTTTATAGAATCGGGTTTAAACATGAAACAAGAAAAATCTGAGAATAAAAGTAACTAGAGCATCAAGGATCCACTTATAGCTCTCATTCGATGCATAATTCACCATGGTTTCTCATTTATACAACTAGAATCGAAATCAAATCCTATCTAGTCTGATGATAGAGCGGTTATAACATACAATTTGTCATATGTGTGATTTATGCATATAATTTCCTCAATTCAAGTTAGGACTTGAGCACACTCAATTGCATAGGTCAATCCTAGATCTAATAGATTAAGATCATAATCATAATCATCATTAAACTCTGTCACAAAGCATAACTAGATCATGATTTGAACTTCATTTAAATCACATACACAATCACACATAAACAGAAATTTCAGAAAAGTAGAACTCTTGGCATGAAGTTTCCACATGAGAATCCAAATCTAGAGCGTCTTGAATCCGATTCCTCCGAGCGTATAGGTATAGACTCATTCAAAATAATTAAGAACTTAAGCAACTCTTCCAAACATCCATGAGCCATCATAAGATTAAGAAAAGTACTTAGAACTTCATTCAAACTTCAAACTATTGTTCTTCAATGAAAATTTAACTTGAAACTAAAACAAATGAATTAAAATATCTTAGATTCACTACAAGCTTCACCTCTTAGCCCTAGTTAAGAGGTTTAGTCGTTCATGATCCAAGGAAACATGAAAACAACTAAAAACATGAACTAGAAAGCAACAAACTAGAGGGAGTTGTAGAACTCCGAATCCGTCTTTCTTCGCCTCCCACCTTCGTAGATTTCTTCTAAGATGCCTTAGGAACAATCCCTAGGTGTTCTTTTTATATTAGAGAGGCCCTACCGCCTCAGAATTTTCTAGAATTGCGCAATACTTACGCACTTCCGCCTAAAAAATCGGAGCTTGCTGAAGAAGTTGCTGAATTTCAACAAATTACACTGGCTACCTGTTGGCTGACCGGTCTAGCTTCTGTTTTCTTAAATTTTCTTTCTTTCTTCCTTCCTCTCTCCTCTCATCGCTTTCTTCTTTCTTTGGCTCACCTTGGGTCTTCATCCAAGGCTCCTAAATCTGCTCTTGTAGTCATCAATTGAGTAAACTCTCTCTCATTCCTATAACCACCAAAACCATGCATTAGAATAGTCTTTAAGCTTGAAAACCATGCATAGTTAGTGATGAAATGGGGTTAGAATATACACATTTAAGCGCTCAACACACCCCCCAACTAGCATTTTGCTAGTCCCTAGCAAAACATGCATGAAACAATTCATTTCTCCAAAATCCAACTCTCCTTCAAAACTATGCTTCTATACACTCTAAGACATGCAAATGCAAAAATCAGAAAAACTAAGTGATAGAGGTTGAAACCTTAAACTTTCAAAAACATAACAAGTACTCATATGGATTTCCTGCTGATTGATAGATAAATAGAAGAATTTGAACAATTTAACCTAGTGTGCTCAGTGAATGCTCATCTCATGGAATTTCGGGATTATCTTCTTCATAAATCAGCTAAGGTATGTGTTTAAAGGTGTACAGATCAACAAGAAGCCTATGACAGGAATTTGTCTTACCGCCCTTCCGACGGATTTCACACTACTTCCCATTTCCGGCTTTGGTTATGGGTAGACCATCCCCCAGTTGGTAATAGGTAGCCCTTTTCGGAATTTTCCACCATATTTCCCATCATTCCCATATTTTCATCCTTCCTTTCCTTATTATATATATTAGATATGAATTTTAGAAATCCATATTTTTCGTTATTTTCCCATGGACAAGGATGGACAAAGTTCCTCGGCTTGGTTTCTCAACACCTCAAATCTAAACCTAGCCAATCCACAAATCTACATAATCCTTTCAAAACATGAGAATCATGTAAAGTAAACTAGGTATAAAAGTGTTTCAATTTTTCTATTAATCGAATCAATAGGGGAATCCAATTAGAAAACCATCATGTTACAAGTTCTTTAAAAGTTTCAAAATTATCTCACTACATCTTTCTTCCTTTCATACTTACGACATCCCAAGTGCATATAAACGCGGTTTTTCAAACGAGTTTTGAATTTTTAGAAAAATAAAAAAATTCTACATAATTGCTTGAAATGTTACAAAAGCTAGTAGATTCATCTAAGGAATCTCTCACCCGCCAACCAAAATCTTACATTGTCCTCAATGTACAAAGATATGCGATGTGCATGACATGAGAGCAATGACATAAAACAAAGGAGAGTGAGAACGAGAGTACCTGAGGTAGCAAGTTGATAAATTCTAGTATCTTCCATTGTCTCAATGAGACTTATTCAAACCTAAATGCATAAAGGAAATCCTAACCGACCTACCTGCTTTTGATTAGTTCGATCGACTACATAATCAAGTTTGAACAAGATCTTCATGAATTTCAAGAGGTTTCTCATGAGGACCATCCAAAGTCCTACTCAACAACGTGGGTGCTTTTCTTCATTAAAGTCCAATCATAGTGTGCACTATACGCATGTAAGGAGGAGATAAGAGCAGCAAAAAGATATCTCCTTAAATTTTGAATTAGGTTGTGAGTGATTAAAAATGGGTCCTCCCAATCAGAATTTTCAATGGGCTGAAGAACTGATGATGGTGGAGAGACATTCATTAAGTATTCTTTAGTTTGGGTTGTCTCCTCCACAAATTCAGAATTGTACGGTGCTTCCACAAACAATAGTAGAGAGTGTAAATCAGTGGAATGGTGTTCTTCAGGCACCGACACCGTGTCTCACAAACTATCTAACTCTGTTATCATCTCATCATCGAGATCGTAAGGGTGGGCCATGCATTCCTATAGGAATTCGAGAGAGTTGGATGAAGGGTCCTCCTCCCTGAGTGATTGAGGAAGTTTGGTTTTAATGGCAAATAATTCCTCCTCTATAGAGGGGAGGTCTTTCAAAGAAATTTTTTCATATTCAGTGGTAAGCACATCATCTAACATTGGTTGGTCTAAAATTTCAGATTGTGCTACCACATCATCTAAAGAAACAGAATTTTCAACCTAAGGGAGTTCTTCCACAATAGAATTGGGCATGTGTTGTTAGTAGAAGGACTAAAAAAGATCTACTTCGGCCATCTCTCTAGCAAGAATATCTTCTGGCGACTCATAAACATTCGACCCTTTGGAAGAAGAAATTATGGACTCACAATTGTCTTTCAAATCCTCATTGTAGGCAATCAAACTATCACTTTTAGATTTTGTAGATTCCTCGAGTTCGTCAACCATCCTTGAAATCTCTTCATCGTTTAAATCGGAATAGCTAAAAGAGATACTTGATTCACCATAGTCGATGGTAATGTTGGGATCACTGAAATCGACATCCTCTAAAAGTTTAGTCATTAAATAGGAAGAGGGTTGAGCTTAGATGGCCTCATCCTCCTCATTGTTGGGGATTGATTCGGTGTTCCCAATGTCGAGTTCAGGATTTTGAGAGGTTGGCGAGAGGTTTTGTATGCATTGCTCAGTTATTTTCATAAACTCTCGCAGCGTATCCTCAAGAGTTCGTGTCGGTTGCGGCTTATAAGAAAGAAACTCTTGAGGATAATTGTTGACATCCATGGTTGGCTCATCTTCCAAGTTGAAATTTTGATGCTCCCACCAATTTGGATTATGCATGTCATATGTTGGGCTTTTAGATAGTTGTTGATATGCATAGCCATACAAGTGATCATGCATTGTCCTAACTGGTGGAACATTATTCATCTATTTCCAATACTCTCCTATCGTCTTACCCGGTGAAAAGTTATACACAATGTTCTCATTCCGGTAATCTCGCAATGTCTTACGTGGGGGAGTATTAGAAGTAGATTGAGTCTTAGGAAGATAATCATGCTTATAATTGTTCCAATCATAATGAGTTTGGATTCCATGGTCCGACATCTCATCTTCCAAGAGGTATGCATAAGCACCACCCTTCCAATCAGCCATAATGAGATTTTAAGGAGTTGAAACTATCCCAATCTAAGAAGAAGAACAAAAAGAAGAAAGGGAGATGGGGAGATGTTACCCATGAAGGTGAGAATTATGTTAGTAACTAAGTTTCTTCAAAACACAAAAATAGAAAATTGTTAGAAATTAAGAAAAATCAGAAAACTACTTCTAGAAAAAAAAACTGAAAAATCCTACCTAACTAAGACTACTCTATAGCTAGTAGAACAATTAGAACCGTTTAAACCCTTCCCCGACAACGGTGCCAAAAACTTGTTCGCTCGCCTCAAGTGTAAGGCTGCGATATAGTAATAATCTCGGTAAGACCGAGGTCGATCCACAAGGAAGGAGGTAAACAATTCGAACTACTCTAATAACTAGAATCTTAAGAGGTTTATGGAATTGGGTTTAAATATGAAACAGGAAAAATCTGAGAATAAAAGTAACTAGAACATCAAGGATCCACTTATAGCTCTCATTTGATGCATAATTCGCCATGGTTTTTCATTTACACAACTAGAATCGAAATCAAATCCTATCTAGTCGGATGATAGAGCTGGTTATAACATATAATCTGTCATATGTGTGATTTATGCATATAATGCCCTCAATTCAAGTTAGGACTTGAGCACACTCAATTGCATAGGTCAATCCTAGATCCAATAGATTAAGATCACAATCATAATCATCATTAAACTCTGTCACAAAGCATAACTAGATCATGATTTGAACTTCATTTAAATCACATACACAATCACACATAAACAGAAATTTCAGAAAAGTAGAACTCTTGGCATGAAGTTTCCACATGAGAATCCAAATCTAGAGCGTCTTGAATCCGATTCCTCGGAGCGTACAAGTCTAGACTCATTCAAAATAATTAAGAACTTAAATAACTCTTCAAACATCCATAAGCCATCATAAGATTAAGAAAAATACTTAGAACTTCATTCAAACTTCAAACCATTATTCTTTAATGAAAATTCAACTTGAAACCAAAACAAACGAATTAAAACATCTTAGATTCACTACAAGCTTCACCTCTTAGCCCTAGCTAAGAGGTTTAGCCGTTCATGATCCAAGAAAACATGAAAACAACTAAAAACATGAATTAGAAAGCAACAAACTAGAGGGAGTTGTAGAACTCTGAATCCGTCTTTCTCCGCCTCCCACCTTCGTAGATTTCTTCTAGGATGCCTTAGGAACAATCCCTAGGTGTCCTTTTTATAGTAGAGAGGCCCTACCGCCTCAGAATCTTCCAAAATTACGCAATACTTACGCACTCGCGCCTAAAAAATCGAAGCTTGCTGAAGAAGTTGCTGAATTTCAACAAATTACACTGGCTACCTATTGGCCGACCGATCTTGACCGATCGAGATGGCTGGCCGACCGGTTTAGATCGGTCTAACAGAGGTCAAGAGAGTCCAGAAGGGTGCCCGACCTGTTGGCCTACCGGTCTAGCTTGTTTGGCCGACAGGTCTAACTTCTCTTTTCTTAAATTTTCTTTCTTTCTTCATTCCTCTCTCCTCTCCTTGCTTTCTTCTTTCTTTGGCCCACCTTGGGTCTTCATCCAAGGCTCCTAAATATGCTCTTGTAGTCATCAATTGAATGAACTCTCTCTCATTCCTATAACCCCCAAAACCATGCATTAGAATAGTCTTTAAGCTTGAAAACCATGCATAGTTAGTGATGAAATAGGGTTAGAATATACACATTTAAGCGCTCAATAATGCATTCTATTGAATTCACTTCTAGAATCATATGAGTTTCTTAATGATTCTTTGTGCTCAGGTAGGAGACCATTAACATTGGGACCGTTATCTCAGCCCTTTAGTTGAAGGTGATGAGAAAGAAAAGTGGTGACATGTGTTCTTATATGGAAGCACTAGTTATGAGATGAAAGAATTCTAAACGGGATGAGAGATGTTCGCAATCAATATCTAAATCCAAGGGCAAAGTGAAGTACTGAAACTATGGATAATAAGGGCACATAAAGAGGGATTGTCCAAATCCCAAGTTGAAGCAAGAGAAGTTTGAAGATTCTTCTAGGGAAGCTAATACTGCGAAAACCATAGAGGACATAAGTGATAATCGTAATGTATTGATCGTGTCTAGATCAAGGCATCTCTGTGATGAGTGACTCTTAGATTCAGGTGCATTGTATCACATATATCCTGATCGAAATTCATTCATGACATACAATGAATATGATGGTGGATTGGTGTTCTTAGGTGATGAATACGCCTGCGAGGTTGTCGGTATTGATTTGATGCGCATTAGGATGTTCAATGGGATCTAATAGGTTATGATAGATGTGAAGCATGTTCTTAGGTTGAAAAAGAATTTGATCTCTCTTGGTGCACTCGAGGTAATGAGGTGCGAGTTTACTGGCTTTGATTAGTTTTATAAAGTGTTGAATGGGGCACTTATGGTGATAAAAGCATGGAGGTGCGATCATCTTTACAAGTTGATCGGGAGCACTTCATTAGGTGAAACTGCGGGGTCTATAGCAGAATCTATGGTTTCTCATTTATGGCATGCACGTATAGGCCACATGAGCAAGCAGGATATGAATGTGCTGAAGTAAAGTTGGTAGAGGCACGAGAAACAGTGGAGCTATGATAGGGACGAAGTAAAGATGAAGGATGGAGTTTTGAAGTAGTGGAGCTTGAAGATTGAAGTCACGATGAAGATTGTTGAAGATGTCTTCAATTTTGACATTATGGGGTTTCGGTCGATTGACGAGATATGGATCGATCGCCCAAAACTAACCTGAAAGAGGTAGTTAATTTTCTGAACACTGCTAGATCTGAAGTTTAGGGTTTGTCGATTGCCCGACGGGGTTAGCGTAGGCGCCCGAAACTCCCTGGATGACACTAGTTACTCTTTGGACAGATTTGGCCAAGTTCGGTTGCCCGAATGGTCGATCGGGTGCTCGATGGCCAACACACTGTATAGATTGGTTTGCGTGGTTTTGCGTGGATTTGTTTCTAATTCTGGTTTTATTCCATTTAAAGGGTGTAATGCTGGATAACACGAGGAGTCCTAGACCTATTCAAAGGTGTTGAGAGAGTTCTAGGGTGAGAGAAAAACTTGGGTTAGCTTGGGTTTCTCTTGTGGGGCTTGGATCTGGATAAATTGTTCTTCATCTCTTATAACTTTTGATTTATAGTGATCGTTTTGTGCCATGATTTTCTTCTTGTGAGGGTTTTTCCATTTTTCCATGTAAAAATCGAATTATATTATTGTGTGTGTTAAATTTGCTTGATTGCTGCTATTGTGATTTGCCTCATTTGATTATACCTTCCACATTTTCTCCCAACATGATTGACATCAATTATGAAATCTGGTTCACTCGTTACAATTCAATAGTCCACCAAATGCAGGTTTCACAATGCAATGTTTTTATAAAGAATCCAGATCCTCTGCTCTACCCAAGCAGAGAACCTCTGCTTGCGCCTCTGTGATTGGTCCAGCTCTGATTAACTGTGTCAGAGGTGGTCGGCTCTGACACAGTCCGTCTAAGCTGGACCAATCACAGAGGGGGAAAATAGGATTTCTCTGCTTGGGTAGAGCAGAGGATCCAAATTCTTTTATAAAAGGAAGAATATGATAGGAATATGTAATAGATGGTCAAAAATCCTGGTATATTTAGATATAATCACTATGCAATAATTGTGTTAATCTCACTTGGTCCACAAGTTTTCCCTGTACACCACTACATTTTGCTCGTGGTCCTCTTGGTATTGGATCTAATTTATTTTTATTCTCATACTCTAAAATGAGAATGAGTGCAAGATTGTTAAGGGCATGGATTAAACACAGGCATCATGTCGGAGCCAGGGAGCACCGGCTAGTACGGACCAGTGCCAACCTCCGTACGGGACGGGTCACTACAGAATCCCAGTCTTCAAGACCACAAAAGCCCATCATTGAAACTCACTTGGCCCAGGGAAGCTTTGGATTTGTGTTTTCCTCTCATCTTAAGTGGGAGTCTCCTCATCAAGGGTCAGACGGCATTATAAACATCTAGGTGAGGCCAGGAAAATTTCAACGGTAGTCGTTGCATCCCTACTGTTTCACGTGGTTAGGCCCATTTAAGTATTAGATCTACTCCCAACATTAGCCGTTCCACGGTTGTGGGTACCACAGAGCTTTAGGTTACAGAGACTCCTGTCAAAACTCGAGTCCCCAAGTTGTGCAGATGGGATGACAATGATTTGACGGTCCCCACCTTAGGTGGAGGACTACCCTGAAGTTACCCAGATTGGAAGATCCTCGCCCTTAGATATTTGTCCTATGTATGTGGACGGTACTGTATGTTTCTCCGCATGAAAGGCGCAGAACGACGGCTATTACAAAGGCGTTCAGGACAGCAGGTATTAATAGCGGGGGCTAATCAAATCAACGGCTTAGATCACCAAATATGGCCCACACGGTCGGTCTGACTGGACAGTTTACTCATGCGCAGAAGCAAATGAGTTGCCAGTAATTAAATGCGGGGAGCAGAACGTGGGAGGGATGGTTTCTTCTTCTCTCGCTTTTCTTCCTGCTTCTGCCTACCAACCGATGTCCCCGGAAACGTCCATTTCTCTCCTCTAAAACCTCAGTCTCCAACGGAAAAAAAAGGAGAAAAAAGAAAAAGAAATAAAACTACTTTTCTCGCATTTGGAAATGGCATGGATCGATAGATAGAGAAGACTTAAGAGGAACCCCCAAAAAAGAAAAAAAGAAAGAAAGAAAGAAAAAACTATAGCTAAACCCAAATCCCCCTTTCCTCCCAAAAGTCAGCTTCTTTGAACAAAATTCGCTTCGGTCCGTTGGAGAAGGATGAGCACTAACAAGTTCCAAATCTTCGATTCTCTGCCGGCCTAGTGAAATCGGTCTCTCATGGCCAAGCGCGTCTACCAAGTTTGGAAAGGAAGCAATGTGAGAGTTCTTTTCTTCTCTCACCTTTCTTATTTATAATTTGTTATTATTAATTTGGATTTTAGCACCTGGGTGTTTTTGGAGTTCTTCGGTAAGGTTTTGGCCTTTTTTTTTTTTATTATATATTTTTTACTTTTAGTGGCTTGTTTGGTGGTTGCTTGAATTTGCTTTTATTGTATTTGATGTTTTCAGAAGATTTGAGCACTTGGGTGTGTTTAGATTGTGTTAATTTCCTTCAGGGTTGGTTTTGATTTTGCTTTGCAGCTTCATTTATGGCTGATTCGATTAGATGTTCTGGCTTTGTTCAATAGGTGTGCTTTTTAATTCTCCCCCCACTTGTTACACACACACACACACACACACACACACACTCACACACAAGCATTCAGGGTTCATGTCCATGCAAATTGAATCTTAATCATTAGTCCAAACAAGTGAAAATGACCAATTTGTAATTCCCTCCTTAGAATACATATTGGGGGCTGCAATTCCATTAATTTAAGTTGGACTTGAAAGACATACTTGCAATTTGAGGCCTGCTTAGCACGAAAGGTATGGACTATGAAGCATCGATAACTGTCTCGTCTGCTTTTGATGAAACTGACCATTGGCTGCTCAATTCTCCTGCACATCGGAATACAAAACTAATAGCAATTCGGGACACTATCTATGAGAATTTGAAGCATAAGAAGATCAAAGAATGGATAACTAGGTGAATCTCTCCTCCTGAATCTAAGGCACCACATCCTAGGGTTTGTAATGCCATCCACCACAGAGAAGGCATTTCCATCATGTGAAAACATAAAAGTTCCACTTGTATTCTTAGTATTCTTCATAGCATAATCATGTATGTGGCCATAGGGCTTATGTGCAGAGTTTATACAGTTTTCCCTTTTGAGTCGTACCTCTATTTCTTACTTGGCTAGTAACCTAGACTTGATAAAATCAAAGAAAAATAAACGGCATTTGCCATTGCAAGGTTACACAAAATGCCATGCATATGCAAATTACGGGTGCAATTGGGATGGGTTGGGTTGAGGGTCAACTCAAGCCCAACCTGACCTTAAACTAGGTCAACCCGTGGCACGACCCCAACCCAACCCAACCCAACCCAACCCAACCCAACCCAACCCGAGACCCAACTTGGTACCCAACTTGAGTGTAGGCTGCCATACACACACAATTGTGAAGCATACAGATGCTATATTTTAGCATGCAAAATTACTTCTAATCGATTGGCCATGCGTATGAACTAGTGGCATGCTGGTGCCACTTTGGGTCAGAGTTGTCAGACATATAATCCTTTGCTTGATTTACATCAACCTTGACTTCGAGAAACTCATTTGCGAGTTTGAAAGAGACATCGGCCTTCAACTCTAGAGCATCGTCATGGCACATCTTTAATAGTTTGTAGGGACTTCGATGTTTCCAAGTTGCTAGACACTTCCTCGAACTAATCATATTCTCTCTTTTTCTTGCATCCTTGGGTATGTGTAGTATCTTGGCATGTCTTTCTCTTCTTCGGTGACAATCACATGGCTAGCTTGGTCTATTGTCCCTCATTTGGCATGTTTATCTCCTTCATTGTGGATGGTCTTGGCACCGTTTTATTGTTCTTCTTTGTCCTATTATTTCCTCACAGTGTATCCTTCCTCATTGGCGTGGGGACGATTTCCTTGTGAATTAAAGTGTTGTTGAATCAGAGTGTTGTCCATGGACAACCAAGTAAGATATAGCCAATCCTCATTGGTACAATATTGTACCATACTGAGTCAGTCCGATGTTGCCCCAAAGGATAATTCACAAGTCATCAATGGGACACTTGTATCATCTCATTGCTTATTTCGGCAACCTGGTGGGGTTGTGTATAACTTTCAATTGACTGTTCTCTGTGATATTGTTTTAAGTATTGATATCACACATGATATTGCGTCGTTGAGAAATATCATAAACATTGCGTGAAGTTTTGTAGTCCAAATTGGGGAAGTTTAGAAATCTGGTGTAATTTTTTAATGAAACTTCTGGATATGTTAAAATACACATGGTACACACTTAGATGTTAGAATTCAAAACATAAAAAAAAAACTATGCATAATGGGTTTTCATTGTATATGGGACCGAACTGTTTGCTTCCGGACATAAATGGTGGAATTACATCCAAATTGAATTCATAGTATTCAAATGCCATACAGTACAAGCAATGGAACGCAAACAATACAGCCAAAAACTAAAAGAACAAACTATATACCGTGTTCTTTGATCCACATGGAGTTCCGAAGTAGCTTGAAATTGTTATCCCTATCCCTACTGGGTAGCCATAATACTGCTATTCCACTGCGTTCAGCTTATGCGGGTATGATACTAGGCCATGTACTCTTAAACATGCCAATGGTACTCATCCTCAGCAACATTGCACTGGCTGATGATGTGTACTGTAAACATGTTAGTGGTACTCTTATACATGTGAATGGTACTAATATGCTCATCGGTGGATGCTAAGCAATCACTGTAACCGTTGCAGTCACTCTTAATGGCACTGGTTGCTGTTGTGCCCGGACGCCTTCCCACCTATATTTGTATCTAGGATACATCCATCCATAGCATGGTATGCAAAAACGACCACGTAATGGTAACGGTGTTTACCGTCACACGTTATGGGGCTGTAGTTACCATTATGTAAAAAATGGTCCGTAATGGGCGTTACAATTTATTATTATTACTATTATTGTTGTTGTTGTTGTTGTTGTTATTTTTATAATTTGGCCATAATGTCCTTTGTGGACCGTCACCGTTATTGAATACCTTGATTCATAGGGATACCTTGTTTGTATACGCAGGCTAACTCATGAACATAACCATAGCCAGATGAGTGCGATGGATGTCATGTTTGCTATAGTTGCTCATCCCTTAGCCATACAAACCTTATCCATAAGGCAACATGCAAGTGGAGATTCCTGTCCATCGCTCACACCTATAGACCCAAGGTTCTGTGCAATAGCCACCTTGTTGTGTGCCAATTGTTTCTTTTGATGATATGTTGTGAACAGTGTTCGCATTGTTGGTATCGCTACAAGTTTCGCTAGCCGGAGATAAAGATATAATATCGTTATCGTCAATAATATCGTCGATAACCGGAAATTTGGGGAAAAAAGGGAGAAACATGAGGAAAAAGGTGAATTTTTTTAGTGAAACTCCAGGAAATGCCTAAATACACACATTTGCATATTCAGGAATAAAAAAATTACAAAAATAATGCATTAAATAATAATTTTTCATTTAATGGGGCCCAAAAAGCATGCGTTACGGTAAGAATTCACTCCAATAGTAACTAAAATGAGTTTATATAATACAAATACAATCACCATATAATAATTAAGTAACGTAAAATCAAATGAATTCAAAAAGTACACATTGCTGACCATATTTCGTCTCGATCCAAAAGACATTTTGCTCCTGGTAGCATACAAATTTTCAATAATCGACAAAAAAGAGCAATGATTTCTATTCAGTGTAATAAGGCTCACACAGATGGTCTTTCAAAATAGATGGACAGAGTGGATTTGTAACGTACATCTCTATGGCCCACATAGCCCAGGGGATGGAGATATTTTTGTACACGGCATCACACACAATAAACACCCAGTTTGATGGACCATAGAACAGGAAACATTCCAGTGAAATCTATGAAGTTTTTAACAATGGAGATTCAATCACGACTTTTTCCTATGATGTGGTCCACCTAAGATGTGGGTCAGCTTCATTTTTGTGATCATGCCCTAAAATGAGCTTTCAAAATGGTTGGACGGTGTAGATTTAAGGCACATACATCACTGTGAGTCCCACAGTAAGGGTTCCACCCACCTAGGTGGATTCGGAGTCTCACCTAATCTGCTCGCAAGCGGTTTGGCTAGTGACGCTGCCACTTGCCAGGGGCTAGTGGTTGGTGCTCTATGGGCCCCACCATGATAAATGTGTTTTATCCACGCTGTCCGTCCATTTTTTTAGATCATTTTACGACTATCTCCCAAAAATGAGGCGGATCTAAATCTCTAGTGGACCACACCATAGGAAAATAGTAGTGATTGAATGTCCACCATTAAAACCTTCTTAGGGCCCACTCTTGTCATATTTATTTGACATCTAACCTGTTGATTAGGTCATACAGACCTAGATGGAGGGAAAAAACAAATATCAGCTTGATCCAAAACTTTTGTGGCCCCTAAAAAGTTTTTAATGGTGAGCATTCAATCAATACCATTTCCTATGATGTGGTCCACTTGAGATTTGGATCTACCTCTTTTCTGGGCTCATACCATAAAATGAACTGTAAAAATGGATGGACGGCATGGACGAAACACATACATCATGATGGGTCCATAGAGCATCGACCACTAGCCAATGGTTCACTCCAGTTTGATAATGAGGCGGATTTATGGGGAAGCCTTCCATCCTGCAAAAGAATGCTACGTGGGGCCTACAGTGATGTTTTTGAGAAATCCATCCCATTCAACCGTTTTGCCAGCTCATTTTAGGACATTATACCAAAAATGAAGTGCATCTAAAACTAAAGTGGGCCACATGAGAGAAAAGAGTGGAGATTCATGTTCTAAAATTATTTTGGTGTGGTCCACCAGAGATGCAGATTTGACTTATTTTTGGGCTCATATTCTAAAATTATCTGAAAAAACAAATGGACGGCATTGATAAAATGTAACACATCATGATGGGCCACGGAGCATGGAGCGACCGACCTAAACAAGTCGCACACGCGTGACTTCATAGGAAGTGAGCTGTGCACGTACTGAGTCAACTCAGTGGGGCCCATTGTGATTTATGTGTTTTATCAACTCTGTCCATCCATTTTACCACATAATTTTATGGCTTGATCCCAAAGATGAAGCATATCAAATGCTCAAGTGGACCACACCACAGGAAATAGTGTGAATTGAAAGTCTACTGTTGAAAAATTCTTAGGGCCACACAAGTTTTGGAACCTTAAAAAAATTTTTCTTCTACCTTCATCCGTGTTCGTGTGATCTTATGAACAGCTTGGATGACAAATAAACATCACTGTGGGCCCTAAAAATGTTTCAATGGTAGGAATCATTGTCCCCACTGCTTCTGTGGTGTGGTCTACTCAAGCTTTGGATCTGCCTCTTTTTTGGGCTAGCGTCCTAAAATGATCTCTCCAAATGGATGGACTTGTGTGGATATAACACATACAGCAGGGTGGGGTCCACGGAACTTGGTGATGTCCATATGCTTCGTCACGCAACCCACGGCCCACCGTCCTCTCCCGTTAAAACAGGCTTCAAGAAGCCATTTCTTAAAATGGAAGAGGGTTCCGGAAGGGAACCCTCAAAACCTTAAAATCCCCCCAAATCACTCCAAAATCCCTAATCGTTCGGAGATTCGCCGAAAATAGCATATCACAGCGCGATCGATTGGCCCATTGTTAATTTCGATCAGCGTTCCTCGTCTACGCTTGGCCCATTGCTACTTCCGATCGCAACAGTTACGGAAATCCAACAATTTCCCCCTCTTTTCCCCATTTTTTTTTCAATTTTTTAGAATCCTCCAATATCTACAGCAATTTCTCATCGACATTTGAATTTTTGGGCGAAAAATCGATAAAATGGGCGAAATTTAGGCGATATCTGGAAGGGAAAAGAAAAAAGGGGGTTTCGGTGTCGCAACTGCAGCGACACCGTTATTATCGTCGATATTATCGACAATGCAAACACTGGTTGTGAAAGATTGCCGATATATTGGAAAAGAAATCACATATATTGTCAAATATCAATGATTTTATCATTTATATATTGCAAAATATAAACAATCCAGCCATATCTCGTATGGCACGTGGAAAAACCGATGTATTGGCCAATATCCTTGGTATCTAAAACGCCGCTTTGTAAAATAGATTTTAGATTGCTGCCATTGTTGTTAATGACCTTGAGATCTTTCCTTTGCATGTCACATGTGTATGGAAAATACTAGTGTGCAGCCGCGTATTATCCACTTTTCCCTCTTAGGAATTTTCTCAACTTGTTTGACTACAAATTCCATGGGGTCTTCAATTAATGCTCCTTGCACAAAGTTGTTGAATGTCTCCCTTGTCCTTAGACTCCTCTTCCTCTACTGTTTCCTCACAATAAGTAAGATTTTTCATTGGACACTACTACTAATTGTCCTATCCATCGCATTTACAGTAGGAGATGGCACTACGTTTCCCTTTTGGGGTGTGTTTGGATTGGAGGAAAACAAAGGAAAATAAAAGAAAGAAAAAGGAAAAAGTAATGATTATCGAATCATGGATTCCCAAGGATTACATGGCACTGTTGAACCATAGATTCCATTTTGGGGATCTTGTTTGGATAGCAAGTGGAAATCTCATTTTTGTGAGAGAATGCTCGCCTTGTATCTTGTGCTGGGGAAAGGAAAGTGTAATGATTGCTATGTAGGATTACTACCATTTTGGCTATGCAAATATAGTGAAACGTTTCATAATTGGAAGTGTTTCCTTTACATTTTTTTGGTCTTATGTTTTCTCTCAATCCAGACAGGCCTTGTATTTCTCTACCGCTTCTTTGACTATCTTAGGACCATTTTTTTCTGGGTCCATAGTGTCGCTATTGGCAATCTTGGGAGGTTGTAGACAATTCTCCATGCGAGTAAATTAGTGCTGGAAGAACTACTTGAAGTGGTTCAAGGCATACTCGGTACACTTCACAATCATAGCCACTGCATCTAGTACCCAATTTCTTTTACTTATATTACACCCCTAGCATGATATGAATTTTGATAGGTTTTGTGCACACTGCTCAGCCTCACCGTCATTGTCTCTCTTCAAATATCCATCTTCAATCAGTTGTAGTATCATGCTACCTACTATATAGATGTTTCCACCAATTAACAAGTACTCAAGTATTACTTATGGGTGTACTCTTTGACGGCCAATTTTTATTGCCACAATGAAGTCCTGAAATGTGATAGTCTCAATAGTTCATGGGCATTGGGCAAGAGTCTTCTCCTCAAAGTAGATCTTCTCACCAAAGCACTCACTTTGAGAAAAATACCCCCAAAAAAGCCATCAACTTTTGATGGATGTTTGCATATTCTTCTTTCCAAATGAAGCCATTGCTGCCATTGAGTTTGTTTGTAATGCACCTACCCTAAAGAGGAGAACCAGACATTGGATATGGAAAAGAGTGGCTTACATGCCCTGAGTAGTATTGAGCTCATAATGGTTAGAACTACACCACTTGATTGCTTCTGCGCGAATAGGGGCTTCATATGCTCCGATAGTCCCACATCACTCGACTTGAAGCCAACAAATGGCTACCCTTATCCCCCTCCCTTTCCCCTGTGGTTGTGCCACACTTCAGAAAGGCCCTCCCCACACATATCTCAGTCACCTATAGGTTCTGTATTGTAGCTCAATACTACACTTGCTAATAGGCCATATAGGAGATGAATCACCACACTTAGGAATCAACAAGGTAAGCAACATTATCCAATTAGTTAATAAATACAAACAAACATATATTATATTTATGTATTTATTGTTTATTAATTTGTTTCGTGTTTTGGGTCAGGTTGGGCTAGATCATTTGACCCAACCCATTAATAAATATATGGGTGGGTCGGGTTGGGTAAGGTTCAACCCGTACTTGACCAGTTAGAGTTCAACCTGAACCCGACTCCTTTACTTAAACATGCCACATTTTCTAACCCAAACCCGACCCACAACCCGTTTAGCTTGGCCTAAACTTGCCTAAGAAGCAGGTTGGGTCAGTTGACTGGCGGGCCGACCCGACCCGACCCGACCCATGGCCACCCCTAGGCCCAACTGTTCCAGAATTTGTTGGAGCACATCATTTTAGTTTTCCCTCTCCATCTTGGGATTGTAAGAAGGCCTGTTTCTTTTTCTTTTTTAACAGATAATAACCACTTTATTAAAAAGCTCGCGAGAAGCGAGAAAAGAATACAACAAAAAGGGAAAGACAAAGGACTTAAAAAAGAAGGCCGACCGAAGTGGCCTTTACATAAATAGCCCAACCCGCAACAAGATCTTTAACGTCCTCAACTCCCTCACAAACATTCTTGAAACAACGTGCATTTCTAGATCCCCAGGTAACCCATAAAACAACCATGATAATCAATCTCCAACTAGCTTTCCTCGATTTGCCGACAGCTCAGCAGGCCCTCCATGGACTTCAGCATCGCCCAATCGGTACGATACAAAGCAAGGAAATGACTCCATAATGAAAGGGCAATGAATGAAGAGGTGCTCGATCGTTTCCTCATTATCCATACGCATCAAACAAGTATTTGGAAGAATCAAGGTCCTTTTATAAAGATTACCGAACGTGAGAATCCTCTTTCGACTCACGCCACACAAAAACCGCCGGGGGGGGGGGTAGAATGATAAAATGGATGAGGAAGGAGTTTGCCGCACGGTTTAAAAATCAATCTAAACGAAGTCTTAACCGAAACTTCTTGGAAGGGTTTTTCAACCGAACAATCGAACGTGCTTCTTGATCACCAATCTTGACTTTCCTTAGGACTTTTAAAAGACCTGTGAACTCCTCGATTTCAACCTTCGACAAATTCCTATGACAAGGAGCCCACACCACTGAATTCCCTACTATAGAAAAACAATCCGCCACTAAAATGAATAGGTTGGGAGCGAGACTAGTAATTCTAGTGAATAGGTCTTGCAATGCATGATCTCCACACCACACATCGACCTAGAATCAGATATGAAACCCGTTTCCAAGAGCAAAAGTAATTCCCATTTGAACTAAATATTCTATTGCCGCCATTGCTTTTCAGATAGTTTAGGCCCTGTACAATGATGAACCCCTCATGAACTAACCACCCTCTTGAGTGCCATACTTAGCAGCTAGCGTCTCCCTCCATAACTTGCCCTCTTCCTCTCGAAATTTCCAAATCCACTTCCCTAGCAATGCTGTATTCATATCTAGGCTTGCAAACCTTTTCCCATATGAGGAGATGAAATTTCCTCCCTTCCCCAAAGGAAGTCCTGCGGCTCCCCCCTCAACTTTTCAAGTCTAGCAAGCACCGATTTAGGACATTTGAATAGAGACATGAAATAGACAAGCATATTAGAAAAAGCTGCCTTAAGGAGAATTAAGTGGCCTCCCAATGACAGATATCGACACTTCCAAGAAGTTAATTTCCTCTCAATCCTATCTATGACCCTGTCCCGTAGATGTTTGGCTGGCTTCCTGATGTAAAGAGGCAACCCTAGATATGTAGAGGGGAAAAATCCAACTTTGCAGCCAAATATTCTGGCAAGACTATTAATCTCCTCTTCCCCTACATGGATGCCAAGCATTTCAGATTTAGCCACGTTTATCTTCATCCCAGCAACAGCTTTGAAGTACATTGTTAACTTCCAAAGGTTATAAACTGCAACTGCATTTGCCTCACAAGAAAACAACATGTCATCTGCATACTGGAGGTAGCTAATATAATTCGCGACACTTGATGCTTGAAACCACTAAATAGCCCATTTTCGACACCTTTACATAGCATCATACCGAGGGCCTCTCGAGAATAACGAACAAGGGGATAGAGGGTCACCCTGCCTGAGTCCTCTAGAGCTTTGAAGTACCCTTTTGGAGATTTGTTCGACAAGAAGAGAGGAGGATGGAGATTGCACATAGGATCTCATCCACCCTCTCCATTTCTTGCCATAGCCTACCTTGTCGAGCGATAATCCAAGACTTCCCAGTCTACATGATCGTATGCCTTCTCTATATCAAGCTTACAGACTAGCCCATTCATCTTCTCACTATACTTGTAATCAATGCATTTATGAGCTACCAATGCGCTATCAAGAATCTCTCTTCCTGCTATGAAAGCACCTTGATTTTTGGAGAACTTTAGATAAGACCCCTAACCCTTGAAGTAAGAATCTTCGTCAAAAGCTTGCAAGGGCTCCCTATAAGACTGATAGGCCTGAAATGTCAATGTTTGCCTCTGGCACCAGCCAAACCCACACTTCATTTTGGCCTATAGGTTTTATTGAGTAGTTCTCTGGTTTTAGTTTGCAGCATTCGTCTAACCATTGCGAAATCTGAGGGATTGTGGTGTCTTGCCTGGTAATGGCTACGGCATATCATTGCAGCCATTACCAAGATATGGAAATAATCTCCTGCTTAAGACAGACCACTGTCTAACCTCCCAAAACAACTTTCGACACCAAACTGACCTCCTCTACATGAGCCCCTACTCCTTGATCCGTTACTCCCTCTAATGAAATCTTCAGGTTCACCTTCTGCCACAACATCCCCATAAGAAAGGACTCTTCACCTCTGGCCTTGATATCATTCCTGGGGTAGATGCTATTGCGATCCTGAGCTAACCTCTCCTCCCCTAACCCCTGATATTTTTCCCCACCTTTGATTCCCCCTCCTTGTTCCTCGATTCGGGCCCAAATTGAGCCTGTTGCACCAAGAGCTTCTTGCTCCTGAAGCTTTCACCATGAAGTATCTTCACTGCACGAGCTAGCTCCTCCTTCGAGCTCATACGGACGAATGCAAAGCCCTTGTAAGGCGCTGCAAATCTGTCTCTCGAAACCACCTCTTCCGTAACTGCTCCCGCTCTTCCAAACACCCCAGAGAAATTGATGGGCAACCATCCCTCCAGGAAACTTTCTACATACAGCGTCGGGTACCCTGAGAGATCAGATTTCCTGCCATCCCTCTTCTCCCCTTCTGGTCTCCTCCTCTTGACAGTCTCCCAAGACACTCCATCTTCCTTACCAAGTCCCCCCTCGTCGACTTGCTGCGCTTCTCCTTTCACTCCCTTCATTCCCCCTTTCCTAACCTTCCGGAAACTGCCCCCTGCAAATTTTCCGGAGGAAGCTCAGAATCCAATCCCCTCGCTCTAACCTGATCCCTTTCAGACCCATGCACTCCTCGTCATTCTGCGAAAATATTTTGAACAGAAGATCTGAAGGCCTGCTTCTTGCTGCATGAACAATTTGAAACAGTTGGTGATGGTGCAGGATCTATGTAAAAGAAACTTAAGGTTGGATGAAGGGGCTGATTGCTGGGATTTGGTGCTTTGAAGCCAAGCTGAAAAACGTATGACTGTGCTAGCCTGTTTTACATAATAATCATTTTTTTAGCTTCAAAACAGCTATAAATTAAGGCGCTAGCACGTTTGACTTAAATAAGCGTTTTGAAGCTGGCTAGGAATCTATCCAATCTTCAAAGAATTAGCTGGCTGGTTGAGTGGAAATAAGAAGTTGCTACTGTTAGACTGTTTGCTCAGAACCTCTCAAATCGTAAAAACTATAGGCTGGAATTTGGGACATAGGGGTTGTAAGAGGGTTTACTTGTTTTAATAAATAGGTTATGCTTGAATAAAAAGGTTTGGAAGGATATGTGATTGAGAATACAAGGCTAGAGAGGGCTTGCAGGTAAGGGTTTTTGTTTATATATTGGTTATGGTTCAGGATTAGGATGTGTTTAGGGACTGCAGAATGAACATTGGATTTTGGCGTGACTGGGGATTGTTTAGGGTGCAGGCAACAGGATGATGTTTTGGGTTGTATGATGACTGAAAGATCGTCCAAGACAAGGGCTGATTTAGCAATTTGATCAGGGATTGAACAGGTAGCAGGTTTTGAGTTTGAATTGGGTGTCAGTTTAGTGGTATATATGTCTGAAATTTAGTAGTGGTATGAAGCACTGGCTGAGATTTGGTTTCTGAGCACTGGGCGGGTCCGGAGTCAGGCTTTGTGGGCTGGTTACAGGTTGCAGTTGGAGCATAAAGGCTTCTATGGGAACTTTTGTTTTTTTTTTTCCGAGTTACATTACAGGCTGTGGGAAGCTTCTGTTTTTTAGGTCAGGGGATATTGTTCTGTCTCCCGCTCGTTAGATGAGCTGGTGAAGACAGTGTAGTGTGTGTGAGTGATCCAGCGTTCAATCACTGGTAGTGTTACCTTTCAAAAGAAAAAAAAAAGGATACTGTTCTGGGGTGGATCTGGAGTGGAAGTTTGGCCGAGCAAGGGCTGAGATCATGACAGTTTGTTCAGGGATGGAACTGTTAGCAGGTTTTGAGTTTGAATTGGATGTTGGTTTAGGACCTTAGGTATGAAGGGGGCTGTATGTATGCCTGAAATTTAGTAGTAGCGTGGAACAGTGGTTGGGATATATTTATATATATTTTTTGGGTCTGGTAACAGATTGCAGGTGGAGGTTAAGGCTGTAATGGGCACTGTTTTTGATAAGCGAGTTACAGACAGTAGGGTTGTATGCTTGTTTCTGGTTACATTTTGGTCTTGTTTCAGGTTTTGGAACTTGGGTAAGGCTTGCTGCTGGCATAGATGTGTAAGGTGGGACATTTAGGAAGTTGATTTGGGCTGAGTAAATTGGAATGCAAGGACCATAGTGATGGTTTGGGTAAAAACAGGGACTTTGGTTGAGTAATTAGGTGTGAAAGGCTGTCAGTTTGGATGTTGGTGTTAGGGTTTCTGATATATGGTTGGGTGTAGGGGTGGAAAGGACTGCATCTGTGGATTTAGGTGTGGAAAAGGGTGTCAGTTGAAGATTTGAGTGTGTAGGGGGCTGCAGTTTGCTCAGAGGTGTAGAGGTGAAGGGATTGGACTTTGGAGTTAGGGTTACAGTTTTCTGCAGATTTTAAGAAAATGAAAAAAACAAAAGGGGACAAGTTTCCCAAGAACAACTTGCTCTGATAACTAGGTGAAATGGTTCTACCTGCACCTAAGGCGTCATGCTCTAGGGTATCTAGTGGCATCACACCAATAGAGAAGGGGTTCCCTTTGCAGGAAAAAGAGTCAACAAGTGTTTCCAATCTTCTGCATAAGATAACCATGCATATGGCCATAGGCCCTAAACCCTATCTATAGAGTTTATACAAGTTTCTCCTAACGTCGACTTGCCTAAATTAAAGACGGACAACTAATAAAGGACTCCTAATATTGTGAGATGGCTTAGAATGCCATGTGCATGCACATGGGGTTGTATACACAATCAAGTAGCAGCCCATTGGGACCTTCCTCTACAAAATAGGAAATAAACCCAAAACAAGCCCCAAATGCCGTGAATAGATTGGTCTGTGTGCACAGCCGCCGGTTTTGTATACTCTGTATAAAACGATATGGTTGTATATGGGCTGCCATATACACAACCATGAGGCATATGCATGTTATGTTTTAGCATTTAAACTGTCCTGTAATGGACTGGCCATACGTATGAACTAGTGGGGCCCATTGCAGTTCATGTATGATCTAGGGTTTGATTTGCATCAGGAAATGAGAATGATCAATTACTTTTTCAAGTATTGTTCATAGTGATGAAATAGCCTTGAAATCCAATTCCATTTATTGCAGGTTTAGCTTGGGAGTAACACTTGCAATTTCGAGCCCAGCCCAGATATGAATGCTTAGGAAATAACAATTTGGTCGCTTCTACCAATTTTAACTAGTAATGGCAATTCAATTGGATAGTGCTTCCAAACACACCTTTAGGGAACTTTTTGTGTGTGTGTGTTCTATGGATGATATTTAGGTGAGTCCTTGCAGTGAGGGAAAATCACCTTACTTTGTTCCTTTGTGCTTGTATGATGCCTCATCATTCGACACTTATTTTTTTTTTTCTCTTTAGCTTTGATGCCATTGTTAGGGTGCTTTTGCTCTTTTTAATGAAGTCATTCTATAAAAAGAGAAAGGACAAAAATCAAGTGAGTCCCTATCGATAAAAGAATTGTGAGTCCCTTGTTTTGTTGTGTTGCTTTGGGACTGGTTGAATTTTATCGAATATAAGGGAAGGATCTAGGTGTTAAACACTTATATCTAAGTTGGACACTGTTATCTCCATTCATGTGTCTCACATGTGAGATCCAGACCACTCACTTATTGGGCTGTATCACTAGTCATCACTCTGGTTGGATGATATTAGTCAGTGATCCTGCTAAAAAAAAGGTTCTAGTCGGTGATTGGAAGGCTTTTATAGATTTATAAAACGGTTAGGAAAGAAGTGGGACCAACTGTCCATATTCAATCCCAAATTGTTTCAATCTACTGGTAAGATAGTGTGAGTGTTTTATTATTACTTTGGGGATATGCCCCATTGAAGGTTAGATCTCTTACATATTGCCTTGGCTGCGAAGAGGTAATGTTTGATAGCGAACTTACATATGAGCATTGGACATTGGATGCTCTCTCAACATATTTGGCATCTTCTCCAAGATGAACTAATAAGGTTTGTTCTTGGAACTTCTTGTCCTCGTTTGGAGCTTTCTTGAGCAACACTTCTGCATGAAGCCTAGTCTGAATTAGCTGAAGGTAGTGGAACTGCCTTCAGTCGATTTTTCTCGGGTTTGTTTCCCAAGGAGACAATTCAGCTAAAGATTTCCAATCAGCTTATCTCCCTTTAGGAGTTTGCGTGCCATGCTCACTGTAATTTTTTTGTTTTGTTTTTGAAGTTATTGAGAAACAAATTCATAAAATAAATGAGAAACATTAGGCTCAAAAGGCCTCTTGGATAACTGTTGTCTGCTTTTGATTTTCTCTTGAACATGAAATTGAGTGAAGAAGAAGAGGCCCTCATGTAAGCTCTTCATTCACCTTCATACAATAGATCAGAGGAAGAAGAGGCGCTCATATAATTTTCTGAATTTTTTCATTCTTTTTCTGATTTTATCTTGATGCTGACTTCTGAATGAAGAAGAAGAGGCTCTCATTCAAGGCGTCCCAAATCGGTTTCGTATCGGCCGAAATGGCTGATAGGTAATGGTAATGACGGTTATTGTTACGCGATACGGGGCTGAAATGGAGGGGCCCTAAAAAAACGGAACTGTAACGGCCGTTACAGGGCATAATGGACGTTACGGTCCCCGTAAAGACTTTTACGCACAATAAACTTAGGAAAAAGAGAAAAAAAAGGAAATGAAAAAAATGAAAAAAAAATGAAATAACGTGCCTTTTTCTTCTTCTTTTCTTCATCTTCTTCTTCTTTTTCTTCGTCTTTTTCTTCTTCTTCTTCTTCTTCTTCTTCTTCATCGACTGCGGCAACTGCTTCTTCTTCTTCTTCTTCCCTGTCTGGTGCGGCGCCCTCTCTCTCTCTCTCTCTCTATGGTTTCCCTCTCGAACTTTCGATCCCCCCTCTTTGAAAAACGAGTTGATGGCATGGCTGTTTCACAGCCACAGATTTTATTTTTTATGTTTTAAGTACTCCGCTTCACATGCTGCTTAGTGCAAGTGCACTGTTTCATCGCATGGGGCCCACCTTGATTTTTTTTGGTATCCATGCTATCGATTAGCTTTTATAGTTCATTTTAGGGCATTGTCCCTAAAATGAAGCAGATCCAAATCTTGAGTGGACCACACAGTAGGGATTGAATGGCCACCGTTAAAAAACTCCTAGGGGCCACGGTAATGTTTATTTACCATCGAACTGTTGATAAGGTCACATAGACCTGGATGAAGGGAGAATGCGGATAACAACTTGATACAAACTTTTTTGGTCCCAATAAGTTTTTAATGGTAGGAATTCAATCCCTATTGTGTGGGCCACCTGAGATTAGGATCTGCCTCATTTTTTGAACCATGCCCAAAAAATGAGTAGACAAAAGGGATGGACAGCATGGATATACAAAAGTCCATCGAGGTGGGCCACACATTCAAGACGCCACTCACCAGTGGTCCACTTGTGCTCTTTGGATCTGACTCATTTTTTGGAACATGGTTTAAAATAAGTCCACTTGATATCTGGATTTACTTTATTTTTGGACCATGTCATAAAAAGAAATGGACAATATGGATATACAATACATACATCGAGGTGGGCCCCAAATACACATTTCAAAAAAATTGTACATGAGGCACATATTAACTAAAAAATAATTAATTAAATTATGGACCATTGTTGCTAAGTCATAATCCAAAAATTAAATGATTTGAATGATTTTCAGCATTAATTTGTAGGCACATGTTTTTTGAAATAAGACCATTTGATATTTTTTCATTCTTTATTGTCCAATAAATGTCCACCAATCCATTAGTGGGATAAGTACCAAACTACCAATAGATTGTATGAATTCGAGGCTGATTTGGGACATTGAGTGGACCATCAAATCAACACCAAATCGACAACACTATTCACCCGAATTTAATTTCAATTTTCTCTTAAGATCTATTGGGAAAAATGATATCAAATTGTTAGGTATATGAATTACGTAATAGGACACAGAAGTCCCTAACCTCTGTATGTTGAAATAAAATGTACGAGAGTCGCGAGGTATGTAATACACCAATGTTATAAATAATAATAAAATTTACAAATATGAGATTTTTTGGTATCATATTCATTCTAATAAATTTATATTGATATTGTATGGTTAAATAATTAAATATAAAAGGTTTGCAGTTAATTCCAGATTATCAGATTCATAAATTCATCATACAGCCCGATACCACATTTTCACCAAAGAGTGGACCGGTACACCACCATAAACATGTTCAAAATTATAAATGAATGTATATTTGGAATTTTCTGGATTTCATCCACATGTTTTTGGACAAAAAATAAAATAAAAATCGGCTGTTACGGGGGCTGTATCGGCCGATACATCCCGTATCCGTATTGGTAACAGTGGGCTACGGCACACCTTGCTCTCATTTAAGCACTTCATTGACATTCCCACCTTTATAGGAAGATCCTATTCCTTCACTGACCTACGAATGGATTGTAGGGAAAAATAACCAGCTGTCAAAGTTTTCATTTAGAACAAGTGGGGTGGTTTGATAATCAGAATCATTGAAATTATGGGCCTCAGCATGTATGGCCCATGCAACAGAAATCCCCCAGATTGGCAAACTATATTCTGCTTTATTGTTTGTTGGGGAGTTGATCTAGTGCCTTAGGAGGCATGGGAGGTTCTGTGGCTCCATGTCATTTTTGTGCTCGTGGCATACATGGATGAGATCAGAACAATTCTTTTAGTCGGTCCAGTAGTGAACTGGCCATGAGACTGAAGTCACAATTTTTGGATGATCCCAACCTTCTATGGGTGGCATATTAATGGACTCTAACAAAGTCAACTACTCAAATTTTCTGAGAAAAAGATTAGGAAAGTCTGGACTCGAGGTAGCCTACCAATGGCAGAGCCCATTAAATGCATGGCTTGGACTCATACATATACAATGTGTACCGTTCATGATATAGGGGGGTTGAGTACACTAACTTATCTCTATTATAGCTCTTGAAAAGTAGACCTTGTAGCCTGAGATATAGCATTCCTAACCCTTTGGAGAATGGTTGCCAAATTGGTTACGTATTGGCCGATGCTTAATGGCAACGACCCAGGCCGTTACGCGATACTGGTTTGAAGCAGGTTGGGGGAGAAAAATGGAATCGTAATGGCCATTACGACCCCTGTAACGGCGATTTTCAGGGGTAAAAACTGAAAAAAAATTACCTTCTTATTCTTCTTTCTTCTCTGCAAATCTCTCTCTCTCTCTCTCTCTCTCTCTCTCTCTCTCTCAAGCAATTGTAACGTGGTTGCTTTCAAAACACTTATCAGCCCAACCGGCTGGACTGTAAGTTACAGTCCATCGGTGGATAAATTTCAACCTTTTATGTGTGTGAGAAATTCAATCCATCCAGTAGGTTGGTCCCATCACAAGGATCACCTTTTGCAAAAATCAGATATATCCAACCATGAGTGGACCACAGTTGTGCTTTTCTATTTATCAATGGCTAAAATTAGTTTTCCGTTGTGTGGCCCATCTGATGAGTAGATATGAATGATTTTTGCACTAGGTGGCCCTCATTTTGCGGCCAATCTATTGGAAAGGTTGGATTTTTCATGCATTTAACGAGTTGGAAGTTATCTTCTGGGTGGCTTGTGGCTTGTAGTCCAACTGGTTTGACTTGGAGACCACCTCTTTTTTCCTTGTATGATACCCTCTAGTCGTATAAAGCTGGATACACTTGCAGTCGTAAAATTGTGCATGTGCATATTAGCAAGCTACTATAGTGGGCCCTCCCCCACAAGAAATTAAATAATATTATATAAGCTAATGGCCCATGTATCTAACCGTTGTTTTATGGGCACTTGTTTTTTGAAATAGGACCATTGGATATTTTTCATTTTTCACCGTCCAATAAATGTCCACCCATCTAATAATCAGATGATGAAATAAGCATAATTTTTGGCCAATTACATTCGTGGGATGAGTACTAATAGATTACATCGGTGTAATTCTGTTAGCAACATCTGCTAGATGAGCATTGTCATCTTTTTTGGTCATTGGCAACCATGGCTTCCTTCAACTAAGATCTTCACATCAGCATAACTATTAAAATAACCACGATCATGGGAATGATCCATCTTTGGTGCCCTCACCCAAGTATCACGTGGTCCACCTGTTAGGTCAGCCACAATTTATAGAACATACATATGGCTGTGAAAATCATGGCCAAAGTTTTCTAACCCATCATCTATTTTGTATATTGGGCTTACCTACAGAGTGGACTAGATTTATATTTTCGGCAAGAAGATATACATGGTCTGACACACCTGAGGGATGGTTTGCAAGCTATATGAACTCTCCTTTGTTTCATCATATCTACTAACTTCATCCTTTTACCTTTCAATTTACATATATTCCATGCGGCGAGATGAATTCTATTGTTGCGGACTAACTTTAGACTTGTACTAGTCAATGTTCATATATTCCATCTATCGGAGGCCAAGAGGTCTTTCCTTTGTATCGGGGACTCTCTCCCTTACCTTAATATATATTTTTATTTCCTTTTCACAAAAGAAAAAAAGAAAGAAGAAGAAGAAGAAGAAGAAGAAGAAGAAGAAGAAAGAGAGAAAGGAAAACGAGGTGGGTGATGTAACTCTTCTGTGGAAGGTCCACAGCCAAGAGTGGAAATGTGATGATGATGATCACTTGGGTGCAGTTGATGTATTTCTACTATGTCAGTAGGCAGTGATACACGTTTTGGTTTGGGTCTACTTCCAGACATCCTGGAAGGATTGATCACTAATAGGTGTTGAATAAAATCTATGCAATGGTTGCGGGTCAGGAAGGTGAAATTTATGCATCTTATGACTGAAGGACCAAGTTCAGTCTCTGCATGTAACATTCTCTCAGAATTTTCATACCCAGTCCATTTTACTTAGTGTTACTGCTCTCCATGTTGTCCTGATCCTATACCTTTTCTAGCCTGCTAGTTTATGCTATATTTTGAGCTCCTAGGATGGGTTCATGGTTGTGATTCCATTTTCACATCTCTTCAGGAACATGAAACCTAATGTTTGCAGCATCAGATTCTGTAATCTATGCAGCTAGTGGACAACCACTTATACTCACATTCCTGAGGTGGTTTGTTGTCTTGTGGCTGGATACTGACCAGTCACTGCTGGAAGCCATGTGTTAATGCTAAAATATTGGAAGGCTACTATCAATTAAAGATAAAAAGAAAGAAAGATTGGAAGGCTACTATTGCTTCTGTTAGCTGTTTAACTTTTTCCAGAATTTTCTAGCTGCTTATATCCTGAACCATTATGAGCTCTTTCTATGCTAATTTTCTGTTCTGCATGTTCTATCTTTTGTCACATTTTAATTCCTTCTTTGGGTGTTTCTTGCAGAGGTTTATTTTTTGTGGGAGGTTGATATTTGGACCTGATGCTAGGTCACTGCTTATCACTATATCGCTCATTCTTGTTCCAATTGTGGTATTTTGTGTACTTGTCGCGGGAAATCTTCTCCACAGGTTTCCTGCATATTATGCAGGATATGCGATTCTGGTGGTAGCAATCGTCTTCACTATCTATGTAAGTCCTCTATATCTTTGTTGAATTTGACAATTCTTTATATGATTAATTTTTTCATTGAATGTCATCAACAAACACAATTTGTTAATATCACACTTCAAACATTGCCCTATAGAGTATGACCTCATATAGAGACATTTATGTAGTCTTTGATCTGGTTATTTTGTTTTCGAGCTGTTTGGATTGGTGGAATCCTCTTTTCTAATGTGGAAATGAAATAGTTTTCTTCAGATATGATGTCTTTTGCCTGTTGTGAAAACGAAGACAATTGTGGAAATAGATTTCCATTTCACAAATGTCCTTTAGAAAGGGTGATTTTTCCATTTCCTCAATCGAAAAAAGGAAATGGAGGTTTCCACAGTTTTTGCATTCTCCTCATGTCCATATCTCAAATACATAATCAGCTGTACTAATATCCTGTTGGCTGTTAGTTATTATTTGTCCATCCATGTATTCATGATGCTGTACTAATATCCTGTTAGCTGTTAGTTATTATTTTTCCTTCCATGTATTCATGATTTTTTTCTACCTTTCATGATTTACCTTTCTTGAGGTATTGTGCAATACCCTACTTTAGAACATCTACAGGGAAATCAGGTTTTTGTAGGTACAAGTGGTGCCCACGATTCAATGATCCAAGCCATTAATAGGATGTGCCCCACCACTGTGGATGCCACACGCACTAAAAATTTACTAAAAATTTACCATTTAGGGAGATCCTAACTCTATATATATATATATATATATATATATATATATATATATATATATATATATATATATATATATATATATATATATATATATAGGGAAATGATACTATGTGGTGAACCGATACTATGAGGTCGACCTCATGGGAGCTTCTTATAAGGTCGAGTTGTGTGGGCCCCACCGTGATGTGTATCAGACATCTACTCCAATTAGATGCACCATTCCATGGTGAGCCACGGGCCTAAAAATCAGGCCAATCCATGACTTAGGTGGGCCATACCACATACAACAGTTGAGAGTGGCTACTCACTGGTTCAAACCTTCATGACTGTTTATAGGGTCCTCTGAGACGTGGCTCAGACATCCAGCCCATCCATTGTGTGTATCCCACTTGGATGAGGGGTCCCACCTAGTTTCAGCAGTATCCAAAACTCAAGTGGGCCCCACCAAGTGCTTTTATATATTTTGGTATGTTTTCACACGATTTTAAATGGTGTGACCCACTTGAGTTACGTATATGGCTGATTTTTGGGATATCCCATAACCTAGAGAGGACCCACCAAATGCATGGCATGGATGTCCGACACATCACAGTGGGGCCACATAGCTCGACCTCATGAGAAGCTCCCATGAGGTACCTCTCAGTAGCATTTTCCATATATATATATATATATATATATTGTCATGCAATAATTTCTTTTTGGCAGGCTAAATTTTTTTGGTAGGCTAACCCTTCATTACAGGTTTCTAAGAAAGAAAGTACAGAAACTAGCTACATTTGACTGAATAATGGCCTAAGATTCAACGATAATCATCTTTCACTCTGGGCTTTTTTTTTTAGTGCACTGGGCATCCACAGTGTGGCCCATAAAATCAATGATTTTGGGTCACCAAACCATGAGCACCACCACTTATACACATTGAAAACCTAGTCTCCCATTTGGGTTTAGCATTGTCTTTCACAGTTCAACATCTTTTGTCCTTGGACATGAATTGGCGAGTTGTGGTATCAGAATTGTCATCATCATTTTTTATTATCAGAATCCTATAGCCCACCATTTCTTGCTCTGTTAATTCATTTTTCCAAGCAATGTTTTTTGTGTCGTTACTGCGCGAATTTTGGGATAAAGATACGTATCGGTTATCGCATGGGATATATCGGTTGTATCGCGTAATGTATTGCTATTGTTGGGAAACATGGGGAGATTGGGAAATTGGTTGATTTTTTCAATGAAACTTCAAGGATTATTAAAAAAGACATCAATACACACTTAGAAATCAAAACATCACAAAAAACAAGTTTACATAATAGGTTTCCTTTGTATGGAGTCATAATCTAACCGTTGTCTAATTGAATTCATGCAAGTACATTGAAAGTATATTCATATAATTTATAAATGTAAGAAGACATATATGGAAACACAAGCTCAATACATTCAAAAGCAAAAGAAGTAGAAAACTAGAAATATACTTGTGAATATGTGTGTCGCTGTGGCTTAGATCCACATAGAGTTGCGTGGTGGCTCAAAATCATCATTTCTATCTCGAGGAGGATGGACATGGTACTGCTGCTCCACAAACTAACAATTCTCTACCCAGGTCATAGTAGAATGGTACCAGTGGAGATACTCTTTTAGCATAACATTGTTACTCATCCTCTCTGATTTAAGAAAATTTGGAAAATTTTTGAATTTTTTTTTTCAATTTTTCCGTAAATCGGCCCATCTTCCCCTAAATCCAAAAAGTAGAGTGTATGTGATGATAATTTCATTAAACATTCCTGGATACTTTGAAATGGGGGCCAATTGACTATTGATCGAAGTGAAATCTCAAAAATAAAAAAAAGTTTTTAAAAGTTTTTAATTAATTTTTTTTTTCTGAAAAATCCCCAAATTACCAAGAATCACTAGATCAGGTTATATACATTTTTGATTTTATGTTTGGACAGATTGCAACCAATTTGCAAGAAATTAAAAATTATAGATTTTCCTAATTTTTCGCAACTCAGCCCCTTTCCCCCAAATCTCGAAATTGAAGCTCTAAATCCATGTTTTTTCATGCAAAACATGAAGAAATATGGATTTGTAACCATTTGATACTCTGATTTAACACAATTTACAGAAAGAAGATCGAAAATTGAAAATGCTTATCAGATCGAATAGGTGGAATATATTAGCACTACTTGTGCATTTTGTATCACACAGGTGGGATACAAGATATGTCGTGGGATATATTTGTCGATATCATCAATACTGAAAACATTGATTCCAAGCTTCTAATTGTTATTTTTTTCTAAAATAATCCTAGAACTAACTACTATTTTCTCTAGATTTCAATCATGAAAAACACTATGTTCTCTAGATTGTTCTCATTGTTTCCTTTTCTATTCTTTTCTTTTTCTTTTATTGGCCTATTTTTGTCTCTATTCTTGTTATGACACAAAAATTGTAAATGAACAGTGATAGTTCTTGATTTTTCTTACACGAATAACCAATTTGGTCTTTGTAGGTATTGATGTTGCTTCTTGCTACTTCTGCCCGGGATCCAGGTATTATCCCACGTGCTTCACATCCACCAGAGGAAGAATTCTGTTTTGATTCTTCAGCTGATGTTGGTGGAAGACAAACACCAAGTCTACAGTTTCCTCGTACCAAGGAGGTTATGGTTAATGGAATGCCTGTGAAGATCAAGTATTGTGATACATGCATGCTATATCGTCCTCCTCGTTGCTCTCATTGCTCTATTTGCAATAATTGTGTGGAACGCTTTGATCACCATTGCCCCTGGGTGGGGCAATGCATTGGACAGGTATGATATTTAACATACAATTAATTATTCTTTTGCATTTAACTTCTTTTTGATCCTTTTCTTTTGTGAATAGTCTGAACTTTCCCCATTCTTGCTTTCATATTCTTTGATGTCTTTTGGAATGTGCATGGATTCGTGTGCATCTGCTGCCTTGGTGTACAATAGTTCGCGTGACCTGCGGTTTACCATTTAAGGATTAGAGTTAGAATAACGTTTTCCTAATTGCTGTAATCTCCTATTGAAATTAGTTCTTGTCTCCTTGTGAAGCTTTTCATTATAAATAAAGGATTAAGGAGAAGGGGAGAAGATGCAAAAGCTCTCTCTCTCTCTCTCTCTCTCTCTCTCTCTCTCTCTCTCTCTCTCTCTCCAGACTTTCCTTATTTTCACTCTAGTTTTGAAAGTTGATCAAGGTTTCTCTTCTTCCTCTCCCTGTAAGATGGTTAAAAGTGAGATTAGCCCTCCATCAAGATCCTAAAGATGCAATCTTAAAGAATCTGTATCTCCTTTGGTAGAGATTTCTTCACTGACAGTTTTCTCTAGAAACAGACAGGGATCTTAGATCTGCACTAAAGAAGCATCCACCCAAAATCAAATGTTACCAGAAACTAGACTAGAGTTGCTGGATCTTGCCAAAGTCACCTCCAGATCTAATTTCTGACGCTAGAAGTGCACAGGAGTATCCTACCGCCACCCAGTGTTTGCAATATCATCGATAATATCGTCCGATAATATCAGTATCAACAGCTAACGATACGAAACCCCCCAGAAATAGAGAGAAATACTGAAAAATTGCCAAACTTCTGTGTATCGTGTGATATATTGCAAAATATCATTTCATATCAACGATATATCGCACGATAATGTCGATAAAATAGTCGCGCGGAGACATCCGACGACATCTCATCCGCATCCCATCTAGAAATTCCAAAAATATAGAAAGAATTCTCTTACCTGTTTGATCTGCTGAGGGAGTAGCTTTCGATTGGATTTGGTGGACCACAGTCGACATCTCCGGATCATGTAAGAAAAACCCTAAAACCTTTTTTTTCTTTTTCGAAGATGATTGTTTTGGAAGGAAATCAAATTTCCGCCAAGGAACAGGGGGATTTGGGCTGGGATTTGCCAAAAAAGGGAAATTTGATAGAGATTTTTGGGAATTTTGGGTTAGGATTTTTGGCAAGAATTTGGGTTGGGTTGGTCGCCTTTAATGGAGAAGAGAGTCTCTTGAACTCTCTCTAAGTCTCTTATTAGGGAGCGGATTAGCTGTTATGTGCGTAACAGCGTAATGGGTGGTACCCTTACTATGTGGGGCCCGTCTTGATGAATGTGTTTCATATCCACGCTGTCCTTCCATTGTTTCAGATCATTTAAGCACGTTATCCCAAAACTTTAGCAGATCCAAATCTTGGGTGGACCACACCGTTGGAAAAAGTGGCAAATGACCATTAAATGCATTTTGTAGGCGACAAAAGTTTTGGATCAAGATAATCTTTGTATTTTCGCTTCATCTAGTTTTGGTAGACCTTATCAATGGTTTGGATGACAAATAAACATTACGGATCTACTTAAAGTGGGCCCTAGGTCCCTTTTTAATGGTGAGCATTCAATCATCATTGTTTCATGTGGTGCGGTCCACCGGAGATTTGGGTGTGCTTAATGTTTGGGGCCCCGTCCTAAAATGGGTTGGAAAAATGAATGGATGGAGTGGATATACAGACTATCATCAAGGTGGGCCCTACAGTAGAGGTAACACCCACTAAGCTGTACATCCGGGTAGTGTTTTAAGTATCTACGATATCGGCCGATATATCCCACGATATATCTTGTATCCCACCTGTGCGATACGAAACACGCAAGTAGTGCGATATATCCCACATGTTCGATCTGATGAGCATTTTCGATTTTTTATGTTTTTTTTTTTTTTTTTCTGTAAATCATATTAAATCAATGTCAAATTGTTACAAATTTGTATGAAAAATCATGAACTGGGAGCTTCAATTTCGAGATTGGGAGGAAATGGGCCAAGTTGCGGGAAATTGGAAAAAAAAAAAAAATCCAATTTCTCGAAAATTGGTTGCAATCTGTGTCCAAACATAAAATCAAACGTGTATGTAATATGATCTAGTAATTCTTCTTTTCTTTTGAATGTATTGCTTGTGTATCCACATGTCTTCTTACATTTATAAATTATATGAATAGACTTTTAATATACTTGCATCAATTCAATTAGACGGTGCATAGATTAGGACCGCATACATAGAAAACCTATTATGTGCACTTGTTTTTTGTAATGTTTTAATTTTTAAGTGTGTATTGATCTCTTTTTTAATAATTATTGAAGTTTCATTAAAAATTCGACCAATTTCCCAATGTTTCCCCATGTTTCCAACAACAGCGATACATTACGCGATACAACCGATATATCCCATGCAATAACCGATACATATTTGTATCCCAAGGGTGCGATACGTAACGCGATACCGATATTTCAAACATTGCATCCGGGTAACACCTAATCCGTGCCCCTTAAGGGAGAGTGGATTCCGTGTGACTTGGCTGCACCAAAGACGGTGCGGCCCTTACGGTGGGGCCCACCTTGATGTATGTATTGTATAACTGTGCCATCCATCCATTCAGAGAGATCATTTTAGGTCATGAGGCAAATCCAAAGCTCAAGTGGACCCACAAAAAATAGCAGGGATTGAACGCCTACCATTAAAAACTTCTTGGGGGGCTATAGAAGTTTTCGATCAAGTTGATATTTATGCATTCCCTTATCTATCTGAACTTATGAACAGATTGGATCTCAAATAAACATCATGGTGGGCCCCCCATAAATAGTTTCAAGTTTCAACAGTGGGCATCACTGTCCCCACTGTTTTTTGTGGTGGGGTTCACTTGAGCTTTTGATTAGCCTCATTCTTTGGTCCACGCCATAAAATGATCTATTCAAATAGATGGACGGTGTGGATACAATACATACATCATGGTGAGTCCCACAGTCAAGGTTCTACCCACATCGCTGGTTTTGTGCGTGGTTTGGGTGGATCCTCGAATCGCTGGTTCTGGGGCTGATTGGGTGCTACCAAGATCTAGCTAGAGACGGACGGTCTTGACAGGGGCTCTATGGGGCCCACCTTGATGTATGTGTTTTATCCATGCCATCCATCCATTTTGATAGATCATTTTACCGCATGATCTTAGAAAGGAGGAAGATTTGAGGCTCAAGGGGACCACACCATAGGAAACAGTGGGGATGGAATGCCTACCGTTGAAAACCTGATGGGGGCCACAAAAATTTTGGTCCAATCTGATATTTATGCTTTTCCTTCATCCAGGTTCGTCTGACCTCATTAACAGGTTGGATGGAAAATAAACATCATAGTGGGCCCTAGGAAGGTTTCAATGGCGGGCGTCATTATCACCATTGCTTCATGTGGTGTGGCCCACTCAAGATTTTAATCTGCCTCCTTTTTGGGTTCATGCCCTAAAATAATCTGTCAAAATGGATGGACGGAGTGGATAGAAATACATACATCACATTAGGCCCCACAAAGCCCCTCGCAGGACTATCTGTCTCTAATTAGGTTCTGGTGGGGGTAGTGTGCAATCCGCGCCTGTTGGTTCGGGCGCAGTTTGGGTGGATCCTTGGTGGTTCCCTAATGGCCCGTTTGGCACCCTGGATTCTAGGAGAAAGTGAGGGAAAGGAGGAGAAACTGGTTGCTTTATTATGTTTGGCACCATGGATTTGAAGAGAAGTGGATTTGAGTGGAATCCAGAAGAACTCAAAAAGGCACTTTTAGCCCTTTTTCAAATCCTCAAAAAAAGGTGGGATTTGAGGAGAAATCCTTCCCAACGTGGGACCCACCATAATATGTCCCTAACTATGGGACCCAACATGATGTACATTTTCCATCCAACTTGTTGATAAGGTCACAAGGACCGGGATGAAGGGACCACACAAATTTCAGTTTAATCGAAGACTTTTGTGCATCATAAAGGTCTCACTCTCCATTTTTTCTTGTTTTATGGTCCACTTTAGATGTGGATTTGCTTTATTTTTTGGATCTTGGCATAAAATGATATGTAAAAATGGATGAATGGCATGGATTTAAAAATCGAGGCTAATACGGTAGGCATACGGTGGGATTAAAATTTACACCGTCCATTCCTTCATGTTTGATTTCTCTCAAATCTTGGCTGCCAAACAGAAAATCTGGAATTGATAAGAAGTGGAATCGGTGAGAATTCATATCATGGAATCCACTTCTCCTCACTTCTCCTCAAATCCATGGTGCCAAACGGGCCATAAGTGTGGGGCCCACTGTGATGTACGCTACCAAAAATCACAAGAAACCCTCTCTGCTTCACTGATCTACTCTTGGACCACTACTTTGCTTGTGGCTCTTTTTGGGGACTAGACTTGAGACTTAGGGCCCCTATCGCTGTCGGAAGTGACTCGTGGACCACCTATTGAGGCTCAACTTGAAGCTTGGACCACTTTCAGCCTTTGGACCACTTCTTATTCTTAGATTTATCAAGTAGGACAATTTCCCATGCAGATACTGCTCATTAGACCTTCGTCAGACTGAGAGTTTACATTGACTAGTATTTTCCCTCATCTTTTTTTTCTTTTCTTCCTTTTTTTGTTAAACGAGAGTGAATAAACACACCTAGATTTCATCTGGACATATGGATGGCCTTCGTCTTACGATAACTACTATAAAACTAGTTGGCACAGATTATTTAGAGTGTTCCTAATCAATCCGAATGTATATTGGAGCACGGAAAAGACGGGGATATATCACGGGAACAAAGAAACTGCCTGATGCGGACATCAAGCCCTTTAGAGGGTACCAACATAGGAGACGAGTCATTCCCGTGTCCATATGATTTGATTATGGGCCTGGATCAAGTCCAAGTTATCTTGGTGAAGACCTTATACATGTGTTCGTGACATGTGTAAGTTGCTCGGAGGAGATGATTGGACCGTTGGATCGCGAGGATGGTGTGATTAGACTGTTGGTTTGTCATGGCCCACCTTCATCGGAGTCCATCGGGCATCTTAGATTTGAGTTATTTTATACTCTTTTACTTATTTGATTTTTGAGTCAAGTGTGTGCATGTTTTTTCATACGAATCTCTTTTTTTTTTTTTTTTGAAATTTTGTTAGTAGAGGTATTTTGGTAATTATGTTAATTCCGAATTTTATAAGGGTGTTGCCCTAAACTTTTTTCATTATGCTATTGATTTGATAAAAGAAAGAAAAGCTTTAGTGGCTTATCTCCCTCTTCCTCTTTGTGAATCTCTTCTCATCTCTTTTCTCTTCTTTTCTTCTTCCTTCTTCCAAACTTTCTTTTTCCAAGGTATTCTCTTCATATTTCTCTTTCTTCTAACCTTTCTTTTCACTTCTCCAACATCCTATAATTTGGAAATTTGATCCTACACTACTTTTCTCAACTTTTAAGATTCCCTAACCCGGAAATCCTTTGATTTCTTGGACTAGTGAATCCCATGGGTTGTTTGGATGAAACCATGGAAGATCGGGATGTCCTATCCCTCGCTGGATCCAATCCACGCATGATTTGAACCTAGTATTGCATGATTTGTGATGATGGCCTGTCTATTGCATGTTTCCCTTGTGACTTTCTAATTTATGATGATGAAAGGTGGATGTTTACTTGATTTGCTACATGATTCCGCTGAATTTTACATGTTTCACATACATATATTTAGATTAGGCTATTGTCCTACGTCACTGCCCAATCTTAAAGATCCCACTTATGATGAATGGAAAAGTGAAAACTGGCTTGTGATGTCTTGGTTACTGAATTCTATGAAACCCAATACTAGTTGTGATTTTTATCTCTTGAAAACCGCAAACCGAGTATTAGTCCTAGTCTTTATCTCTCGAAAACGGCAAAAGATGTATGCGATAAAGTAACCAAAATGTACTCCCACTATAAGACTTGGCCCACCTTTATTAACTCCACACAGAGATAAACAATCTCGAATATGGTGTTGGAATTGTTGAGGAGTACTTTGCTAACTTGATAAAAAAAGGAGGAATTGAATAACTATCAAACAACTATATACTAGAATTGGAAGATCTGAAAAATCAAATATGACAACTTAGAATCGTTAAATTTCTCTTTGGTCTTTATTCCGATTTCGAACCTCATAATATATAGAGTTTTGGGAGAGAATCTCTTCCTACCCTCAAATCTGTATATAACTATATACGAACAAAAGCTAGATCATGCAATCCTTCTAGAACGATCCGCCATGACTATAGACTCCAAAAGTGCTAAAGGGCAAGGAGATGGGCTCGGAACATGGGCAAAGATAAAGCTTAGATGCATGCATTGTGGAAAAGACAACACCCAAAAGAATATTGTTGGGTTGTTCATCCCCATCTTCGTCCAAAGGATGTCAAAATAAAGTCTTCTACTGATGTGAGCACCACTGAAGAGACTTTCACCCATGCTGACCAAGACCTAAGGGACAACTATCAGTTAGGTACAACAAGAAGTGTCAACTCTGCAAGCCTCCATCTCTGTTGCTAACTAGATAGGGTAGTTAGGTTCTTTTGCAATTGCAAACCATGTCTCTCAGACATTCTAGATCATTGATTCAGGGACATCTTGACCACATGATGATTACGAACAATGGAGATACATTCTCCATTCCTGTCTTTAGTAATATTGATTGGTTAATGGTTCCATTTCTAAAGCTCTAGGGAAGGGAACTTTCGGTTTCTTTGATTCCTTGTCTATCTTTTATCTAGTCCATGTTCCCTTGTTTCCATATAACCTTCCTTCTATAAGCTCCCTAACCAAGCAATTGAATTGTTGTGTCATTTTTTTTATCCATGTCATTATGTTATCTAGGATCTGGCAATAAAGAAGATGATGGTGGTGGTTGTGAAGATCAGGGGCTTTGTTTGCTCATCTGAGAACAATTTGCTTTTGCTCATGTTTCAACTTCTGACATTGAGAATAAAGATCGAGTGACCCTCTGGCACAGTTTGGTGCTATATAGGCCGTTGAACCAAACCTAGACCATTTTGGTGTCCATCTCAAGTCTCTAATGTTCCTAGTGAATGGAACCATGATGTTGACATCCATCTGTTGGGCCCCACCATGAATAGTCTGTGATATTGAACTAATTGGATGATCTTGACTACTCGATTGTGGAACAAATTTCTATGAAAGTTCAATGTTCCATATTCAAGAGGAAAAAAATTCTATTGATCAGATTGCTAGGATTGCTTGATTCGTGTGATTTGTAGATTTATAGATTCACATGGGTTCACCAGAAGGATGCTCCAGACTCTCAGACTATTATCAGTCCCTTAATCGGACCTGATACGATCATTTTATATATTTATACACACATTAAGGTGGATTTGGCTTGGACTACAAGAAAAAGAATTCACTAGTGTGGGATTTCTACTAGTAGAATTTTCAAATATCATGAAATGATACCCACATGGATTCGAAAGAATTCTTTCTTTCCAATTTGGAAATTCTACTAAGGGGGTGTTTGATTTTTCAAATACATTTTTAAATTCTTGTAAATAGGTTATTATTATTTACCTAAGTAATTACAACAACAAAACCAAATTCTATGTTGATAGGGAGTATGTTTGGGGGAAAGTGATGTTAAAACCGAGGCAGAAATGGAATTTGGGCAAAAAATTGGGGTCCATCGTTATCTCTGTGTATGATCCACGCTGTCCATTCATTTTACCTGCTCATTTGAAGTCATGAGTCCAAAAATGAGGGCAGATTCAAAGCACAAGTGGACCACACCGTAGGAAACATGGGGAATTGAACGCTTACCGTTGAAAACTTCTTGGGGGCCACAAAAGTTTTGGATCAAGCTGATATTTGAGTATTCTCTTCGTCCATGTCTGTGTGACATTATGATCAGGTTGGTTGACAGATACACATTCTTGTGGGCCCTAGGAAGGTTCCAACTTTCAATGGTGGATGTCATTTTGCATGTTGTTTCTTGTTGTGTGGTCTACTTGAACTTAGAATCTGCCTCATGAGCTGGTAAAATTGATTGACGGCATGGATCATACACATGCATCACGATGGATCTGACGCAGGACATTCGACCAATTCACCAAAAGCTCCAGAGCTGATGGGGGAGGCATGGAATATCCTTTTATCTCATAGCCCAGGCTAGGCCAAACCTTGGTCGAACCCTCCTTCGTGAGCCGCCCCACTTCGCATGGGTCTCGCTTCGCACGATTTGCCCCACCCCAAGTGTGCTCCTGCTTCGCATGGGCCGCCCCACTCGAGCTCTGTGTGAAAATGCCCTTGCATTAATCACTCCCGGTGAGGAGTCTCGAACACAAGACCTCTCGCTCTGATACCAATTTGACGCAGGTCATTCGACTAACTCACCAAAAGCTCCAGAGCTGATGGAGGAGGCACGTAATATCCTTTTATCTCATAGCCCAGGCTAGGCCAGGCCTCGGTCGAACCCTCCTTCATGAGCCACCCCACTTCGCATGGGTCCCGCTTCGCACGGTGCAACCACTTCGCACGGTCCGCACCACCCCGAGTGTGCTCCCGCTTCGCACGGGCCGCCCCACTCGAGCCTGGTGTGAAAATGCCCTTGCATTAGATCCCACAAAGATGATGTGTATGCAATTCCTAGTTAATTTCTTGCATGCAATCACATTGTCTGAAGCATATTTGATAGGGTATTTCACTCTCTACCAAACATGGAGAAAATATCATAATTGTTTACTTGCCACCATTTATAGGTGGAAATGGAAAATAAAAAACCCCCTAAGGGCCTTTTGGATTCATGAAAAGGAAAGGAAAGCAAACACCATTTCCCATGAAATTGCATTTTGCAATTTTGGAAATTCTACCTTGGGCCTTTTTGGATTTTCATGGAAAGGAAAGAAGTAGAAACACCATTTTCCATGAAACTAACTCCATTGCTTGTTAAGCCTTTATGGGAAACACCATTTCCCAGGTTCTCTTTTGTTAAACCAAATGTGCCACCATTCATCTTCAATCACCCCACACTTGCCACATGAGCTACTTTTCATCTTCAGTTGTGCCCCACATGTGCCACCGTTAATCATCTTTTACACCCCACGTGTGCTAAATATGACACATTGCCACCATCCATCTTTTCATGTGCTACGTCTACCATTGTCCATCTTCAATTGCTGTATATATGCCACATGTGCCAATGTGCACACTTGCTACCATCTAGCTTCAAGTGCCCACGTGTGAAATGTGCTAATGTCTCTTGTGCCACATGTGCCATTGTGCAACTTCAAGCACCCTAAGCGTGCCACCATTCAACTTCAAGAACCCCACACCTGCTGTGGATACGCCATGTGCCATTATCCAGCTTTAGGCATCCCATGTGCTGCCATCCATCTTCTTGTGCCCCACATGTGCATAGCTTCCCACATGTGCTAATGTTTCACATTGGCCATCGTCCATCTTCAATCATTCCATATATGCCACATCCACATCTACCAACGTGCCAATGTGCACAGGTGTCACCATCTAGCTTCAAGTTCCCACGTGGCAAATGTGCCGATGTCTCTTGTGCCATGTACAACCTCAAGCACCCCACGTGTACCACGTGCCATGATTAAGCTTCAAGTGCCCCAAATGTGCCATTATACATCTTTAAGTGTCCCACATGTGCCCCATTTGCCAATATGGCACATGCTAGTAACTTCTAGGAAAAACGTCCCAAGAAAAATGTTTTTATTTTTATTTTTGGTCAGATAACAAAATTGGAAATAGGCCCCAAATATCTAGGAACATTTTGTTGAAAAGCAAATAAGGAAAATATTGGTTCCTTTCCCATAGTTTCTTGGAAACAAGTTTTCCCAATAAACACTATTCCCTCTCCCATGCTTTCCATGAAACTGAGAATCCCTAAGAGAAATTCCAGAGTCGCAAATTATTCCCCTCCGATGTGGAAATGGCCTTGAGCCAGATACAACCTAAGTTAATTTCTTTTATTCATTTTATTAAATGCTTTTTAAGCCTTCTTCCGAAAGTTTTGGGAACCGATGCCTCATTCCCATTATTGCATGTAACTAAGTGTTAAAGGTGACACCTAAATCAATGCAATGACCTATCTACTTTGTAGTAAATGATGGAGAAAAGAGGAGAAAAGAAGATGAGTGGAAAACGAGAAGGAGAGGAGAGATCTTAGAATGCTCCACATGCCCCCACACCTCGTTTATTATAATTAGGGTAATCACTGAATACAAGAAAATTACAATCATACTCTTTGACTAAAAGATAAAAATAAACCAATGACTTATGGGCCTAAAGACTATAGCCCAAACACAAAGGCCCAACATAAGTTAAACATATGAGGAACACATGAGTGACCGTGGACCATGGTCTCGCTGCCGGAGACCCCTCGATGCCTTAAAAGATTTCTTTGAGTGAGCCATTAACTAGGACAAAGAATTTAGCGAACCGAATGCACTCTTGGATCCATCCCCTCCATCTTTCCCCACATCCCAATTGACTCGACATATAATCTAAGAACTCTCAGTCGACATGGTCGTAAGCTTTCTTTGTGTCTAGATTGCAGACGATACCCTTTTCACAGGCCTTGTGGCGTGGATCTAAACATTTGTGTGCAATATGCGCACTACATAAAATTTGTCTTCCTGTGACAAAAGTACTCTGTACCATGGATATAACGCTCGAGAGGACTGCGAAGAATCTAGATACCAAGAGTTACGCTATAATTTATATGGGCTTTTGATTCGACGAATAGACCTAAAGTCCTTAAAACCCTCCACTCCTTCCTTCCTTCGAGATTATGGCATTGAAAGAATTACCCAACTCTGACGCTAGTTGGCTGTCTTTGAAAAACTCTACAATAAAACTAACCACATCGCCTTTTACCACCTCCCAAAACTCTTTTAAAAATGCTAGAGGTAAGCCATTTGGACTTGGGAGTTTTATCACTCCCCAACTCATTAACCCCGGCTTTGACTTCATCCTCTGAAACTAGTCTTTCTAGTGATCTTGCTTCTGGAGCTTCAATATTGCGGATCAACGTACTAAAAGCAGCATTAACGCCTTATGAATGTGACTTTTATTGAAGAATTGTTGGGAGACTGACCTTGGTTGTATGGACCTTCTAACCAGGTGTCGGTCTTGATTTGGTCACCTTTTGGACTAACACCCCTAGTCTTGCTTCCTAGCTATTTATACTTGCTAACATTTTGAAATAGATGCTTTCCGGCTGTCGCACCCTAGTCTCTTGCTACTAAGCTTCACATTTCTTGCAAACTATAAGACATAAGCTACACATTTCTTGCAAACTATAAGGCCAACATGAGATCACCTTTAATCATTTCCCAAAATTTGTGATATAAAGGCATTATAAAACCAACAGACCCTAGAGCCTTATATGCCTCTTCAAATTTATATTACATCTTTTACTTCTCTATTAGAATTCCTGCTCGAGCTTATCTACTTTATTCGGTAGAATGATGTCAAAAGAAAGGCCTTCAAGAGTGGGACTTTTGAATGATTACGCTGAATAAAGATTTGAGAAGTGGACCTTCATGACCTTGCAAGTATTCTTGGTTGTACAACAGGAGCTTTTCCTTCTACGTACCTCGGGCTGCCACTATGAATCGGAAAACCAGCCATTGGCCTTTGGGATAAGGTGATTGGAAGGATTGAAAGAAAGCTGTCGACTTGGAAATGCACTCATATGTCGATGGGAGCTCGCCTCACGCTCATCAAGTCGGCCTTCTCTAACATGCCTATCTATTTTCTTTGTCTTTTGAAATGCCCCCAAGTAGTGATCAACAGATTAGAGAATCTTAGAAGAGACTTTTTGTGGAAAGGGGCGATTGATAGCGGGAAGTTTAATCTTTTAAATTGGAAAGAGGTTTGCAAACCCGTGAAAGAAGGTGGGGCAGGAATTAAACCTATTGCTATGATGAACACAACTTTACTTGGCAAATGGATTTGGAGGTTTGCTTCCGAAGATAATAGTTTGTGGAGAAAGCTTGTTGCGGATAAATATGGTACCCAGGATGGGGGTTGGCTCGTTAAGAGGTCATCCATCTATAGAGCCTCATACATGTGGAAAGCAATCGTGAACACGCAATAGTTTCTTCTTCCAGGCCTCGCTTTTCAGCTTGGGAACGGGCTACGCATCCGTTTTTGGGTCGATATTTGGTGTGGGAATACAACTCTCCAAGTCTTATTTCCTAGGCTTGCTTGCCTGGCGACAGATCGTCAGATTCTGGTAGCTGATTGCTTTTCGGTGCAGGAAGGAAAGGTGGTCCATGGTGTCCGCCTTGTAGAAGGAACCTTCTTGATGCCGAAATCTCTGAGTTTGCCGATCTTCTTGCTTTCTTAAAGTATTAAGTTCCGTTGATGTTCGAGGAAGACAAGATTTTATGGTCGAAGCACTCCTCTGGTAGTTTCTCGGTTAGCTCGTTCTTTAGCATTATTTTGACGCCCCCTCTTGTGGTGGACCTCCCGCATCCCTTTCATCATTGGTTCTATGGGGCCCCTCCTTGGGTTGCTGTGTTCGTTTGGTTAGTTGGAAGGAAGCGTATTCTAACGATTGACAACCTTCAACGCAGAGCTATGATTCTCCCAAATATCTGCCTAATGTGTATGGCGAATAGTGAATCGATTGACCACTTATTTATCCATTGCCAGTTTGCAACTAAAATTTGGTCGTCCTTCCTTAGCTCAATGGATACAGCCTGGGTTATGCCGAAGTTTGTGGAAGATCTTCTTTGGGCTTGACATGGAGGTGTAAAAGGTGTCTTTCGAAAAGCAGAGTGGAGGCTTCTTATTATGGCCATCTTTTGGGTGATTTGGAAGATGAGAAATGATAGATGCTTCAGAAATATTTTGGAAAATGAAGCAGCAGGCTATTGCCAAAGTCAAAGGGCTTGTGGCTGATTGGATTCTGTATGCCTAGTTTTGGTGGCCTGGTGTCGTTTGGGTTGTTTTTCTCTATTCCAGGGGGGGATTGTATTTCTTTCTCCTGTTTTTGTTTTGGAAGTAACCAACAATTTTCGATTCTTCTCTCTAAAAACGTCTATGAAGTTGTCCCCATCCCACAAGTTGGATATATTATTATGGTTCCTCGCACTAGTTATCTGATGCAAAAAGGAGGTATTTTTATGCCCCTCCTTAAGCCAGGTGGCTCTAGATTTATGTCTTAAAAATATTTCTTCGTACTTGAGAATATCATAGTACTCACCCTTGAGCTCCTCTTCTCTGCTTGCGCTTTGACATCAAGGCCTCAGGTTCCTCCTCTTCATTGATGCTTGCGACTACATCTATTGTCTTTGCTTTCTTTTCTTCATGATTCCCAAATTTAACCATATTTCGTTCCTTAATTTTGAGTTCCAACGTTTGGAGCTTCGTTGTGAAATTAAAACCCTACCTAGCCCTTTAGGTTATAATTATTCCACCATTCTTCATTGAGATGGAAACCATGGCCTTCAAGCCACATTTGCAAACCTGAGATGGACTTGGAAAATGTGGTTTTGGGGCCCACATCACCTCACGCTTCTTACAATTATTTCCCATGTGCATTACTGGGTCCCACACCTTTTAGGCCTTATAGGGTAGGTTCTTTTATCGTGCTTTTCGGGCCCGTATCACAACATGCTTCTTACAATCAATCCTTACGTGCATTATTGGGTCCCACATCTTTGAGGCTTTATTGGGTACGTTTTTGAGGTTTATGAGGGAGGTCTTTAGGAAGTCGTGCTAGAGGTGTGGGGGACTACTCTATTGCTCAATTCCTTTTAAAAACATAGTCAATCAAGATGCTCTGACGGATTGACTCACACAAATGGTCTGGATCGCCTACACATGGTCGGTTGCCTACTATGAGATAAGGAGCTATCATTTATTGGGCCCTAACTTGAATTAGCATACAAAGAAAAAAAACCGATTTGGTGAACCTAGCAACTGATTGGAAGACTACTCCAGATTATAGTTGAGGTAGTTATGGAAAACTCCAGCTCAATCAAATGTTCAATGGGAGAATTCCTCCAATGATAACTAGGGTTATCTGACGGGGGTGATTTTTGGCATATGGCCAATTGACTGTTGGGTACAAACAATACATTCTGGTTCTGTTATGTGGATGCTGCATATATGGAGATTGAATGCTTCAAGTGACCACTTTTGATATCTTGGGTCAATAATTCAGGAGAGTGGAGAGATTGAGAAGGATGTTGCCTATAGAATGGAGAGATTGAGAAGGATATTACCTATAGAATCCAAGTTGGGTGGAAGAAATGGATATGTGCATCTGGAGTTTTATGTGATTTCTGTGTGCCACTTGAACTGGAAGGGAAATTTTATAGGATAACTATAAGACTAGCCATGCTTTATGAGATAGAATGTTGGGCAGTTAGGAACAAAATGTTCATCGTATGAGTTAATGTTTTAAATATTGACAATATCGGCCGATATATGCCATGTTATAGCTTGTATCCCACCTGTGCGATACGAAACGCACAGGTAGTGTTGATATATCCCACATGTTTGATCCGGTGAGCATTTTTAATTTCCGATTCCTTTTTTTTTTTGTGTGTGTGGAAATTATGTTAAATGAAATCAGTGTTAAATGGTTACAAATCCATTGGTTCTTCATGTTTTGCATGAAAAATCATGGAGTTGGAGCTTTGATTTTGATATCCATTGGTTGTTCATGTTGTTCATGTTTTTTCTCAAAATTTTCCTTCAACCAGCTGTCAATTGAGACTAATTTCGATGTATTTAGGAGTGTTTGATGAAATGATCATCACATACGCTCTAATATTTCGAAATTTGAGTGTAGGTGGTCCGATTTGGGGAAAATTTCAATTTCTCCCAACTTGTTTGCAATGTTGCACTTCAAACATGAAATCAAGCATGTATGAGGGCCGATCTACTGATTTGTCAAGTCCTTGTCAATTTTTGGAAAATAAAAATCATTTTTAATTAAAAATTAATAAAAAAATTATTAAAATATTAATTTATTTTCAAAATTTCTCTTCAACTAACTGTCAATTGAATTTGAACTAATTTTGAAGTATTTAGGAGTGTTTGATGAAATAATCATCACATACACTTTAAATGTTATGCATTCAATTTGAATTTAGTTGCGTTAGTTCAGTCAGACATCGCATAGCTTAGGGTCCTATGCAAAGGAAACCTATTATGTGCACTTCTTTTTTGAGATTTTATGATTTAAAAGTGTGTATTAATGTCCTGAAGTTTCATTGAAAAATACAACAATTTTCCCAATGTTTCCCCATGTTTCCCACAAAGTGTGATAAATTACCTGATACAAACGATATATCCCATCGATAACCGATGCATATATATATATATATATATATATATATATATATATATATATATATATCCCAAGGATGCGATAAGTAACGCGGTACCGATATTTTGAACACTGGGATGAGTGTAGCTGAAATGAGGATGTTGAGATGGATGATTGCAAGATGAGGAAGGTTTTAGTATTAGAAATGAATGCATTCGAGGGAACTTATGAGTTGCACCAATAGGTTATAAGATGAGGGAAAGTAGACTTAGATGGTTAGGTCGTGTGCAATGCAGACCAAGAATTGCTCCAGTTAGGAGTGATCTGGTACAAGTTGAAGGCTCTAAAAGGGTGGAGGGAGGGCTAATGCAGGGGCATTTTCACACCAGACTCGAGTGGGGTGGCCTTTGTGAAGCGGGGGCACACTTGGGGTGGGTGGCCCGTGTGAGGTGGTGGCTAGTGTGATGCGAATCCATGTGAAGTGGGGCCCACGAAGGAGGGTTCGGCCAAGGGCCTGGCTTGTGTGAAGCAGGAGCTTGAGCTCTGAGATAAATGGATTGATTCGCTATACTCTATTAGTTCGAGCTTTTAGAGCAAGTGCTTAGTTGTCCTACGTCAAAGTGGTATTAGAGCAGGAGGTCTCGTGTTTGAGACTCCTCACTGGGGGTGATTAATGTAGGGGCATTTTCAAACCGGACTTGAGAGGGGTGGCCTGTGTGAAGTAGGGGCACACTTGGGGTGGGCAGCCCGTGTGAGGCGGGCCCCACTCGTGTGAGGTGAGTGGCTAGTGTGATGTGAAACCATGTGAAGTAGGGCCCACGAGGAGGGTTCGGCCGAGGGCTTAGCCTGTGTGAAGTTGGAGCCTGGGCTATGAGATAAATGGATTGATCCTGCCATACTCTATCAGTTCGAGCTTTTAGAGCAAGTGGTTAGTTGTCCTGTGTCGAAGGCCCAAAAGGGCGTGGGTGGAAGTAGTAATAAAAGACACTTATGGCCTATGGTCTAACTGAAATTATTGCCCTTAATAGGGTGGAATGGCGGAACAAGATTCATGTAGTCGACCCCAGTTTGTTGGGATGAGGCATATATGATGATGCTGATGATGTTATTGGTGTTAGCATTGTATGCTTTAATAATCAAACACGAAACTATACTTTTTATACATGAACCATGAAGAGTACGAGCACATGCCGACATGGCACAGTTTCATAAAAAGTGCCATGCCCTTATTACCTGGAGGCATGCTCTTGTGCACATCTAATGAATCAACTGGACCTATTAAGGATGTACAACCTGTCTCATAATTCTGTTATGGTATAATGGTGACGCTCATGTTAGTTTTGGTTCATTATTGGGAAATTTTAGCTCTAATTTTTCGTTAGGGTTATAACTAATTTTTTATTATTTGTCTTTGCATGCAATAGTTGCTTCAATTTCTGCTGGCTTGGAAAACATTACATTTCACTATGGTATTTGCTTCTATTTAATTTTGCACTTAAAAATTAGAGGTCTAGGTTTGTTAACTTCTACTTTGTTATGGGTAAAGATTTTCTCCATCTGCGCTGTTGTGTTTTCATGTCCATATTCCTCTTTATTTCAGATTTAAGATTTCTTTCTTGAATCATAATCTCATACTCATACCAAATCAAATTCTATATTGTGATATCAATGATTTGCACATAGCTCCTCATCAAGACATTTCATATCTTATTTTTCTGTTTCATACTTTTTTTTTTGTCTTTTTTTTTTTTTTGTTAGTCATGCAACGCACCCACCCTGTTAGCTGCACAACGTACCCACATGGTTAGTCACACGATGCACCCACCGACTGGTGGGGTTAGTGTGTCTCCTTGGCATTTCGAACCTGAGACCTGCTGTTGAAACGCCTAGGCGTCTTCCAGCTGGGCTAGCAGGCGTTTCATGCATGTATCAATTACCCTTTCATCAATGTTAAGGTCATTTGCTTGTTCTAACTACCTTCATTTTTGTGCAGCGCAATTATCGTTACTTCTTCCTATTTGTTACTTCCTCGACTGTTCTCTGCATCTATGTGTTTTCTATGTCAGCATTGTACATAAAGATTCTCATGGATCGGCATCATTCAACAGTGTGGAGGGCAATGAAAGAATCTCCTGCTTCAGTGGTACTCATGGCTTATTGTTTCATCTCCCTGTGGTTTGTTGGTGGTCTTACTGGCTTCCATTTATACCTTATAGGCACCAACCAGGTTAGTCTCTTTCCCTTGCATGAACAATACCTTTATTTTAACTCATTTCTTAAAGAAAAAAGAAAAAAAGAAAAAAAACCTCATTCCTGTTGTTCAACCTTTATGAACTTGTGTTAGTACTGTTACTATCTTCTGGGGATGCCAACAATTCTAACATTGTCTTATACTTGATTCATTAGTCTTTGCTCCTAGTTACTAGCAAAATTGCAATGCGCCAACTTTGCTTGGATCGCCTTAGCAGGGCGAATAGAAGATTTTAACTGTATGAGAAACAGATATGTCAGCATTCCTGTCCGAAAACGATTGTTATTGGCAAAATATCTCTTTAAATGTATTAGAAAGTTTGAAAATGATTGTTATTGGCAAAATATCCTTTCAATGTGATTGAAGAAATGTGCCATCTTCAACAGAAGGTTGCGCATGCATGTACATGAATGCACATACTCACAGCATATCAAATAACCCTTTTGTTTGATGAAACTGTCATTATAGTGAAGACTGTAAATTGTAGTATATAAAGGGAAAAGACTCATTTAGTTTTAAACGTTGGTGAAACTGTCATTATAGTGAAGGGTATAAAAGGGGAAAAAGTTACTTGTCCAATCTAATTGGCAGTCATTTGATGCCAGCCCTCCCCAACCCTGAAAGTAGGATAAGCTGTACCCATGTCCATATCCTGTACCGTTACCCTTGTTGTATCTTGTCAACGCAAGTATTCGGTGTATCTTGTAGGATCCTGGTATGAGAGCCTTGAATTTCATCCAACAAAACTACGACTCCACATACTATCCACATCATATTCATATCTTATACTTCAATATTTAAGTCTAAAAGCTGAATCCATGCCATCTCCATGTTGTAAATTCTATTTGTACGATGTGTGAGGAGAAGCAGTTGGTAATGGTCCATGCGAATGACCTTGCACCTCACATCTTCTGAGCACTACTTTCCAAACAAACACATTCCAAGGTACTATTTAAGTTAGGCAGTTTTTTCACACTAAATAAATACGCTAACTTTGACAGTTTTGTTATTACTTCCAAGGAGATCAAATTTTCACAATTGATTACCATTTTACCATTCCTTTCGTGTACTGCAAATTTAGTTTTAAGATTATCTCCTCTTGACTTCATAGCAGTCACCCAACCCATCCAAGCATCCATATGACTTGTCATAGACTCATAGTAACTAATTTGTTCCATTATCTGCTGGGTCATCTTCATTGTCTCACTTTGACGCCCTCTTATACATGGGCATCAACCCTTGGTACATTTTGTGTTGGAAAAGTGGATTACGATAAAGACAGATTTGGAGTTGTTTTAGGTTCAAAAGCGGTGATACTCTGGGCCATCTGGAGGCAGTTTAGGGGGTGCTTTTTTTTTTTTTTTTTTTGCATTTGGATCTGGATGGATTGTGGCCTGATTGGGTTAAGTTGAAGGTTGGTTCATGGATAGGTTATAGGACTGTTCTGGAGCAGGCAATGGACTGGTCTGTAGGGACAAATTTTGGCGTATGGTTGGGTAAATTAGTTCTGAAGTGTGTGGAATAAGGATAGTTGTGAGGCTTTTCGGGGCCCTGTTATAAGTTGAAAGTTAGGAGAGATTTTAGGGAACTGTTCGCAGACTGTTTTCAGGTTGGATTCTTACGGACAGCCTTGGGTTGCCAATTGGCTAGTGCTAAGTACTGGTTGTGGTTTAGGGTCTATTAGGGGTCATGGTTTATGAGTCCTCGACCCATCACTGAGGGTAAAAGAAACATCTTTCAGGAAGGAATGCTTAAGATATGGAGATAACTTTCCAAAGTAAGGTGGCACAATAGTTAGAGAAAGGTTTAGTGAGCCACCCTCCTTCCTCCAGCCTGTATTTGTCAGTTATTATCTCCCTCCAACAATTTCCAGCCTTAGATTCTAAGCGCCACAACCATTTCCCTAAGAGGGCGGAGTTAACATCGGATATGGCTCTTATACCAACTCCTCCCTTAGTGTAAGGTTTTTAGACTTCAGACCAACTTAGCAAATGGAATTTATGGTTTGGAGAACTTTCCCTCCATAGGAAATCCCTCTTGAGTTTTAGAGATTGACTGACTTTGGGCATTAGAACAACAAAAGTAAATTAGAGGGAAGATTTGAGAGAGTCGCTTTAATCAAAGGTAGGCAACCACCCAAAGATATGTAACGACATTTCCAGGGCTAATTTCCTTTCCGTTCTTTTGATAACAACATTCTAGGGGTGGATCGCTGGCTTTCCAATACAGAGGGGAAGGCCCATATATTTTGAAGGAAAATATCCTGCTTTGCAACCAAACACTTTTGTAAGGGAAATGAGAGGAGCCAGGGATATACCAAGCAATTCACTTTTGAAGAGGCTAATCTTGAGACTAGAAATGGCCTTGAAGCAGCGAATAACCTTCTTGAGGTTGCCCACTACTAATTCAGTGGCCTCACAGAAAGGTAGAGTATCTTCAGCAAATTGGATGTGCAAAATAATTGGCTAGAGGGAGCCACGTTAAAACCACTGAAAAGGCCAATAAACTCCCCGTTTTTTAGCATACGACTAAGCCAATCTACAGCTAACACAAACAAGAAGGGTGAGAGGGGTTGAAGAAGGGAAAAACCTTGAGGGGAGCCATTAACAAGCACAGAAAAGGAGGTGGAGGAAAGGCAAGACGAAATCCAACTGCACCATTTTGAGCCTAAACCAAACCTACCGAGCATGTAATCAATGTAACCCCAGTCTAAATGGTCGAAAGCTATCTCGATGTCCAACTTGCAAGCAAGGCCCCCTTGATCTTCTCTAAAATGAGAATCAATGCATTCATGGGCTAGCAGAGCACAATCCCGGACTTGTCTGTTAACCCAAAATGCCGCTTGGGCTCCATAAATAATATTAGAAAAAACAAGTCTGATTCTGGTAGTCGTCAATTTAGCAAGAATCTTGTGGAGGAAAGAACATGATTCCACATTGGTGGCAAATGAGGTTATCAGCATCTCTTCTAAAATGGTGTGGGTAAAGTGTCCTACTACTATCTTTCAAAAGAAAAGAAAAGAAAAAAAAAAAAAATCCTATTACTACACAAGATCCCCAGATAAGTTAGCAATTAATTCCCCATTTGATTCTCGCTAAAGCTAGTTCTCATTTTTTTCATTGCCAATTTCTTGTGAGAGATGCCTATCTGAATCTATTGTAGAGGAGTCACAGCTTGAGCACGTGGCTTCAGCTTGTAGCGCGGGGAATAAAGGCAAGGGATTTGTAGTGGAGTTGGATAGCCAAGTCAAGAATACATGTGATAAAGGAATAAGGTCACCTTAATTTGTTTGCTCTCGTTTGACTCACAGGAAGAAGAAGAGGAAGATAGGGATCAAGAACACTGCAGTGAGATTGAGGAGGATTGCCTCCCCAAGTTATTCAACATGGCCTCTTTTGTTAAAGCATGATAATGCAAAAAATATGTATGCCGGACAATGATGGATCTTTGATTAGAGAGGGAACCGAACCAAAGTTTTGGGGATCATGGACCATGCTTGTAGGAGATGGGTGGAGTTCTGAATGTAATTAAAGTTGGAAGCTCCTTGGGTATGACATTTAGTAGTCCAAAAGAGGTTTTTTTTTGGTCTTAAAATGTTGGAGGATCATGACAATATTGGGGGATTGATCAAACTGCAAAATTTAAAGAAAATAACCAGTGGGAAATTAGAATTTGTCAGACTTGGTGATCAATGAGAATAATTATAATACTAAGCCTAGACAAAGGCTTGAGAGGAGTTGAAATTGTTGCTCAATAAAGATCACATCATGGAACACATTGGGTTTGGCGCTAATAGAAAAGCCAGCGATTAAAAAGTTCATCTGTAAATATGAAGTGGACCTTCTTATCCAAGAAATGCTTGGTCAATTCTTCGTGGGGAGCTATGGCTAGAGATAGCTGTAGCAGCAAATACTGCTCGCTCCCAATTCTTCGTGGGGTTGATTGGGATGGTGTATTATTGTTTGGAGAACCAACGTGGTGGAAATGGTTTATGAAAGGATGGGTTTCAATGGTCCTTGAAGTGTATGGGCCAACTACTTTTTAAGAGGGAAGCCCTCTTGGAGGAGCTATCTTCATATTGGGATTATAGCATTCGAACCCTCTCACATGACTCTTTGGTAAAAATGCCATGTCAAGCGCACCTACTATCGTAATATCTACTCCACTGTTCTTTGCCATTTCTGCTCATTCAGTTCCATTGAGGTCATTCCTATCTTTCTTTCCTGTCCATCCAGTCGGAGGAGGAGAACGAGAAGCAAGCGCCCAATTTATTAATCAATTATCCCAGGGAACCATTGGTTGGGTGGGAATGAGTAAGCCATCCCATGGTGGGAATAAGAAAGCCATTTTTCACTCCCACCCTAGGGATAGGAAGTTTTAGCTTCCTCCTAGGGAGTTTGTTGTGTTTAGGGGAATATTTCAATATGATTTGATTCCATTATGAGAAATTGGGGAGTAGTTCTCTGAATTTATTAGTAGTTGTCAGTTGATCAATGCACCTCTTAATAGAGGCATCTCTACATGGTCAAATGAATAGGAAAGCGTAGCAAAGTGCAAGCTTGATCATTTTCTAATATCCAAAGAACAAGAGGAACACTTTCCAAATCCGTCCTGTGACATCCTTCCCATTCCTACTTCATATCATCATCCTATTCTCTTGGATACTGACAACATTGTGTTTGGCCATATTTAGGCTTAAAACATATGTGGCTAGAAGTCCTCCGCATCATAAATCTTATTGAACAGTGGTGGAGCGAGGTGCATCGACGCTTGCATTAAAAGCATGATCAAGATTTGGAACAAGGAGTCATTCGGAAACCTTGAAGAAAGGAAGGCAGCCTTCATTTATTATCAAGCATTGATGAATTGGAAGCCTTGGGTCCATTGTCAAAGGTGAGGAAGGATTTGAGGGAAAGTCTTAATTTAGCGTTTTTAAAGATTCTCCAAGATGAAGAAATTTCTTGGAGGCAAGATAAACGAGCCATGCGACTCAAAGGAAGAAGATAAGAACACCTTATTTCATTGTTTTGTGAACATGAGGAGAAGTAACTATATCTGTAACCCTTGGAGGAAGGTGTGATTGAGGATATATGTACAAATTACAATAGCTCACAAGATTGTAGAATATTTTTGCAATTATATGCAAAAGAAGGATTCATGGGTGACCATTGATTGTATCTTTAAGATGGCCATTGCTTGATGGTGTCAAAGTCCACTTCATCTTATTTATTTATTTATTTGTTTATTTGGGGTGAAGGTGGATCGGTGCCAGAGAGGTGAATAAGATGAACAACTAAATAGATACACCTAGATAGGGGATGGACTTACCTTACTCAACAAGTATACAGAAAGAAACTATTCTTCGACTAAGAAGTATGCATCAAAAAACTAAGTTTACAATTCGTAACCTGTCCACAGGAAGCTTTTCTTTCACTTCCCTAGGAAGTTCTACCATAGAGAACATTGCCATATTCGACAAAATTGAAACTTCCCAACTTAGCCAATACATCTGCCACTTCATTCACTTTTCTATAAATATGATAAATACTAGCACTAAGAGACAAGGTGAGCGAATTGATCTCTTTCCACTAATACTGTACCCACCAAGGAGCTATCTTCCGATATTTTCAGCCTTGGACCATTAATGTCGAATCACTTTCCACCTTAATGTTTCCCAAAATATTCAAATTCATCCCTGCTGATGACTTACGCTCAATTAGCTTGTCATCTACAAAATCATGGCAAAAGTTCTTGCAGGAAGGTTGAAGGAAATCATGATGTTGTTATCTCCCCTTTCCGAGGTGCACCTGTGGAAGGATGGCAAATTACATGTGGCATTCTCATTGCCAATTAATACAAAAATTTTCTTCTTTGAAACATAACTAATTAACTAATAGTAAATTCAAACAAAAGAAGTGGAGAGATGGGACTTGTGTGCAAAATTGACATGTAAAAGGCTTATATTGGTCATAGTAACCATGTCGGTCTCTTCCATTACGTGATATGGGGGTGAAGCAGTCCGTAACAAGAATGTGGGTGGGATCGATCTGTGTCGAGGCCAATCCCTAATACAGCCTGTATTGGTGGTGGCACCTGATATGGACGATACTGCCAATGCAGGCCAACATAGCCATCGAGGCCTCATTTTAAAGCTTTTATTTTCAATTTTTGTATCATTTTTTCAGTTCTTTCTTCATTTCAACCATGGAGGAAGCTTAGAAACTCATTGTAGACTAGAACTAGGCCTATTTTGGGGACTAAAACACAAGATTTGAGTGGGATTCGATTAACACAGGTCACCATTTTTGGAAAAATCGTGAAAAGGGGAGAACCATAGCTCTTTTTTTCTTCCCACTTTTGAAGCTTTGTTTGTTTTATTTCAATGGGCATGATCGACCAAATTATGCTTAATTTGTGTCCGATAATAACCTATTTGGTTGACTTCAACTGGGCAAGCTAATGGACAACATTCTTGTCAAAGAATGGTCTGATACACCATTAGATACGTGTTAAAAACACAACGAAGACAGATTCTCTCCTATTTTTCCATAAAATTTTCAAAGATTGTTTTGGGTTTAAAAAATAAATTGTAACACGCTTATATTGTCCAATACGGATCAGATACGGTCAGATAGACCCTGTACCATATAATTTTTGGGGTGGCCAATATATTCAAAACCTCACTTATGGGTTAGGTGGTCCTTCCTCATCTTTCTTTTAAAGAGGATGGATTTTGGGTTGTAATTTTTTAATTGAGGTGTGCATTTTGTCAGCACATATCTCACCAAATGGCGCAGAAAGTATATGATATTACGAAAGCATGTCCCTAGATGTAGTACTTAACCAGCTAGGGAATATCTACTGTCGTGTCCTGCTGTAATTAGCTCTACTCCTCACATTGACACTGTTGAACCATGTGCAACAGAATCCCAACAATCCAAGTGGCCCTATCTAGGACTGATGTCTGAAGTTGATTTCTCCATTCAGAGTGCTTTTGTATCTGACAAACAGATCTTAGACAACATTTGGTTGTTAATGTAAGTATCCACTCAAGGAAGATAGTGAAAAAAGAAGGGATTTTATAAAATAAATGAGGAAAAAGTATACGATCATGTGAATTAGGGATTTCTGTTTTATTTAATAATTCTGGCATGGTTAGATAAAAGAATGTGTCCCATCGGGCTCCTTAGTGCTAATCAATTAAAGGATAACAAATCAGCCCACCCCACTACATTTTGCATCTCCAGTTGGTGAATGACATGTTGCTCATGTGCTACGCTGATGATGGTCAACTCCAAAACTTGAAAAGGAATTCTAAGATGCTACGGAACTATCTCGGGTTTAAAGATTAACCCGGAAACATCATGATGGCTGGGGACCTGTTTTCAAAAGATCGAGTCATTGACTGCAGTCGTGGGTTGTAAACACAGGACTTACCCTATTTTGTATCTCTGGGCCTCCTTTGGGACTGAGATGTCAACTTAGTCAATGAGGTTGCTGGTTATTTAGAAGTTTGAGAAGCGCTTCATGTCATGGAAGAGGATTTTTCTCTCTTTTAGAGGCCTTGTCACATTGATTAAAGTGGCCCTATCTAATATTCCCTGTTATTATTTATCCCTATTTAAGCAAAAAAAAGAAAACAAAAATGAAAAATTCAAGGGACTTTATACAGGAGTGGAGTAACGAGCAGAAAAAAATATTTCACCTTGTTTGGTGGGTGGAATTTCCATAATCCAGATACAATGGCCTTCGTTTGGGTAAAAGGATCCAAGAGAGGAATTGTATTCTTCTCTCCAAATGGTGGTCGAGTTTTGAAACTGAGAACGCGAGAAGAAGTGCTCTGCGGAGGATAGTTGAAGATAAAACGGTGGGTGGAACCCCAACTGTAATACCAATAGGGAAAAATCTGTGGTTTGGAATGCCATATGCATGATGGGGGATAAAAGCAAGATCTGGGGAAAAATCTTTGGGAAGGCATGTGATTGGAAAGCATGAGATTCAAAGTCAACAAAGGCAATAAAGTGAGAATGTGGGAAAATTTGTGGATAGGCTACAGGGCTTCTAGATTCGTGGAATTGTACGAAGTGGTTTCTAATAGAGCAACTTGGGTGAAAGATTTGTGTTGAGTTTATTGGGTGATAACTCGTGTGGAACATCGATTATCAGGGAAGAAGAAAACACTCAGTTCACAGACTTGATGAATGTGTTGGAATCTGTTCAAGACCACCATAATGAAGCAGACCACAAAATCTGGAGATGGATGGAATTGTGATAGTTTACATCAAAGTTGTACTTCCAGAAGCTTACAGTTTCAATGGATGCCTCTTTTCTCGTGTTCATGTGGTTGCTTCCCCTTGCATCGCATCCTTCATGTAGATGGATGCAAAGGAAAAGAAAATAAAAGAATCCTTACCATTAATCAGCTCAAGAAAGAGGTCTCATCCTGCCCAGTAGATGCGTTGTGTATGAAGAATGAAAAGTCTATGAATCATTCCTGCTCCACTGTTCAATTGCGCCAGTCTTCGTTTAATGGTTTTTCCAAGTTTGGCGATGTTTGGCTGATTCGGAAAATGGCGTTTGAAGTGCTTGAAATTGATGCAGATGTCCTTTTAAAATTAGGGGCAGAACATTATGGAAGCTCCTGCTGCCAGCTGTTTTCAGGGAGATATGGCTCAAAAGAAACAGAGATATTTTCAAGGGAGAAGAGCTTCCAATCTCGAAGAACGTGGGTAGAATAGTTAACAATGGTTCGGAAGGATCCTGTGGTATTTGACACGCAGGGGTCGGGGGGGTGGGGTGCTGATTCTGATATTCAATTTCTGTGAGATTGTCATCCACAATCAAGCCAAGCATTTGCAGATCTGCATGGAAGGGGAACAGCTTGAGTTAATCAGATGGTCCATGGCTTTTGTTTCTTTTATTTTCAACTAGATTTGTTTCTTGGCTGCCAGCTAGTAGAGGAACTAATTCTTTGCCACTACAGGAACAGCTCACCATTGCTTTTGTATTGGAAATGACATTAATATACCATTATCTTCTCCAAAGAGGGTGGGGACGACGAATCCCAACAATCTCCTATGGTCACCAACATGGACAGCCACGGGTATGAAATTGCAGTTTTACCGCTCTTAGAGAGACTTGGAGATATACCTAATGTCCTAGAGGGGGGTGAATAGGACTTTCCACAAGTCTCAGCCAATTAAAAGATAATTGTCATCAAGACATGATAAATAAAAAACAACTACAATTAACATATAAGGTTAAAGCACATGGATGATAAAAGATCTGAATTGTAAAACAATCAATCTATGTGAATTATAGAATTTATCATGTGAGCATATGATCAACCATGTGGTGTGCATACATTCAACCAATTGAAGGATTCAACAATAATTCATTCACCATATGGTACGCGATGTATAGTGGTTCGATGATGAGTCTACTCCACTCCCGGCTAATCCACTCACCCCTTGAGTGGCCGGATTTCACTATCTCAATGGTTTTAAATGAGGTTCACCATAAACCTTTACAACGTACACAAGGTCTAATCCTACACAAGGACACCACTAAACCTACACAAGGCCAACTCACGTATTCTCTCGTGTTAGAGGCCTACACAAGGACTTATTGAGTTTGGATCTTAAACTCTAACCCGGTCCTGCACAAGGACACATCCCACACAAGGACTCACTCGAGATTGGGTCGCAATCTCTCAACCCCAATCTCTACAAGAAGGGGGAAACAATGGACTCTACAAGCTTAAAGACTTACAAATGATGAGCCCCGATTCAGCACCATGTAGAGTTGCTTCATCTTCTCTTCAATCTCCCATGATCAGCTAACAATGATGTATGTGATGCCTATACTAATGCAAGGGTAGTTGGGAGTGGTTGCAAGGTTCCTTCTTCCTATTGAATGCAAATGGTGATGTTGGAACCTTCTGAACCAAGTATTCAATGGCTATAAATGACGAAAGGATCCAGCAATTGAGATTAGGTCAGCCATGAATATCATGCTTGAGTTCATTGTTCAAATGCTCAAGTAAGTGTCATTAACATGGTTTGAAAGATGAACTCTAAGCATTAAAGAGCAAGGAGACCTGGGATGGATCTTAAATGCCTCTCTCAAATGCTCTTGATGGGTGTTGAATGCTTACCATTAAAGCCCTCAAGATATGCTCTTATAGACTCCAAGAATCGGGCTCCAATGGATATAAAACGGCTACATTCAGACAGGTCTAGGATCCTTGAAGACCGGTCGGATTGAGCCCCCGACCAGTTCGAAATTCAGGTTCCAGACTTAAATGTTGCTGGACAACTTTTGTCCTTGGCTGACCGGTCGGTGGTCGGCTGACCGGTTGGTGGAGACCATCGACCGGTCTAAAAATCAATTCCATGCCCTGTTTATCGCTGGACTGTTTTGGGCTTCGAACGACCGGTCGGTGGAGGCCATCGACCGACTATCCGACCAGTCTGCAGACAGATCTGAAAATCAGATCTTCTTTGAAATGCTTGCTGACCTAAGGGCCCCCTTGGCCGACCGGTCGGCAGGCCTTATACTTAGCCTGTTTCAAGCTAGTTTTCAGCCTGTCTTTTGGTGCTTCAACAAAGATGGTTTTCTTTAGATTTTCCAAGGTGTTCACCTACTCAATGAAGGTCCAAGCTTGATCAACTTGACCTCTAAGCCACAAATCAAATGACCAAGATTAATCGTGATTTAAACACCATTAAACGGGGTGTTTTGGGATCCTTTGGACTGTCTATATGCAACTTACCTTCCGAGCTTGATTCGGCTTGATCTCGAACGAGGAAGGTGGCATTGGCTTCATGTCTTGGGTCTTCAATCTTCAGTCGGGGCTCACAAGACTTGACTCAACTAGATGACACGGCAATTGACAAAATATAATGCACTTACAGGGTATACATGCTACTGGAACTAATGTCACTCATGAAACAAGGAAGACCTCAAAAGAGAAATCATGGGAATATTTCTTGCTCAAAGTGTGAAGGTAAAGGTATCTTGCAGCATTTTGTCCTACCAAGAACCTCAGCTGTAGCGATGGACCACTCAAAGAAGACAGAGAATGAAGAGCCGGCAGTTGAAGATTACCAAGGAAAAAAAAGATGTAGGAGCAGGTGCCAATGGAACAGGTGTCTCTCTGACTGAAGACTAAGCAGATTTAGACAGTCACTAAGGGGAAGATAATTGACAACCGGCTGCGCAACAGTGTTTTCCAAACACAAGGCACATGTGGAGGCAAGCCCATCAAAGTCATCATTGAGAATGGCAGCAACATGAACAACATCTCACAGAGAGTGGTCAATTAGTTACAGTTCTTAGTAGGCAAGTACCCACAATCCCATCAGGTTGCTGGGTTACGCAGTGAGATCATACAAGTGACCCACCGATGTTTGGAGACTTGCTCATTAGGACAATATTACACCGTGACAGTATGGTATGATGTAGTCCCAATGAGAACTTCTCACTTCCTACTTGGTTGTCTGTAGATGCAAGATTGTTGCATGCAGCACCGCAAGTTCACTAACACTTATTGCCTTGTGTATGACTAGAACGAGACCATGATCAAGCCAGTGAAAGATGGTGCTCGTAGAAAAGATGATGAGATGACCTATGAAGCCTAGCCCTGTAGCAATGGGACATTTCAGACAATGGCAATGTGACATGGGCCAATCTGGCAAAAAAAATGTGAGAAACAAGAAGATAACAACTGTTCATTTGGACTAAAGAAATCTCAGTAGAACAGAAGACGCTACTGATAGTAGAAAGGACATGACACTGGAGAAGCAGAGTCACGTTTAAGGACAGAAAAGGTACTCCAAACCTATGCTTACTCTACTAATGAAAAAGAACCACCGTCCACTATTAATGGTCCCAACAGAGGAAGCAAAACTACCATGATAAGACGTCCCATCAGAATATCCCTCATAGTGCTGCAACTTGTGGAAGAGTGCTTTTGAACACAGCAGGAATGGATGCCAGTAGCCCTCTCATCCCACATGTGAGCCCATTCAACTACAATCATGGCCTCACGAGATCACATGTTTGGAAACCCCCTAGTGTTACGTGGACACTTAATACTTTCTGGGTTAGGGACACTTACATTCCTGGACATGACACAACATTTCAAAATCTGTACGGATGAAGTGTCTTAGTGATGTCATTGAAAAGTTCTGCATGTCAGACACTTTTAAGTGAGGTGTCCAAACACATTCGTCACAACGCTCTCCTTCATCTTTCTCGATTTTTTAATGTGAATTTCTTAATTGTCAAGTCAAAAGATATCTCATTCGTAGCCCCTAAGCTTGCTTCCATTTTCTTGTTGTTGAAGAAACTATTCATAAGAACTTCCGCTTGCTGTCTAGATTTTTCAACATAGGTAGGCTGAGCCGGATAACAAAAAAAGAACAAGCCTTATTGTTCTTTTTGCTTTTCTAATCTTTTGTTGTGGTTCTCTAATCTTTTAAGAGATCAAATAATGTTATACAAAAAATCAATTTTTAAGGTGATTCCCAGTGTTATGTGGACACTAAATACTTTCTGGGTTTTTGCCATGCTGACACCTAGGGACACTTACATTCCTGGACATGACACAACATTTCAAAATCTGTATGGATGAAGTGTCTTAGTGATGTCATTGAAAAGTTCTGCATGTCAGACACTTCAAGTGAGGTGTCCAAACACATTCGTCACAACACTCTCTTTCATCTTTCTCGATTTTTTAATGTGAATTTCTTAATTGTCAAGTCAAAAGATACCTCATTCTTAGCCCCTAAACTTGCTTCCATTTTCTTGTTGTTGAAGAAACTATTCATAAGAACTTCCGTTTACTGTCTAGATTTTTCAACATAGGTAGCCTGAGCCGGATAACAAAAAAAGAACAAGCCTTATTGTTCTTCTTGCTTTTCTAATCTTTTGTTGTGGTTCTCTAATCTTTTAAGAGATCAAATAATTTTATACAAACTATCATTTTTTTAAGGTGATTATGAATTATTTTCAATATTTTTTTTATCAATTATTTGTTATTTTTTATTTGTAGTAATTGGTTTTCATTGGGAATTTGTGAATATTCATTTCTTATTTTTTTAGCTCTTTTTTTTATTTTTATTTTTTTTATTTCCTTTGTTTTAGTTTTTCATCATATTATTTTATTTTATAAAAAAATACTATTTTCCTGTGTATGAAAGTGTCTCCGTGACTAGATTTTTGGAGTTTGCCATGCCGGACATTTTAGGACACTTTAGCACTTAGCACACATGCCACATGCCTATGTAACATTGCTTACCACATGGGAGGAAGGATTTGTGTTTGGTTATTTCTCTATGTTTAAAGTTTAGAATATATTTAAGTCTAGAATACCCTTGAGGGCAGCTAGTGTTAGTAAATACTCTTGGGGGGTGAACAGTGTTGTCCAGCCTTTCGCTGTGCTTTCTCAAACAACAGCAGACCCCAAAGCATGGCCAGCACTTGGGAGGTCTTCTTTGGGCTTGCCCCCCCTACTCAGGAGCCCACGGTGGTCCTCCTCCCTTCAAGCACACCCAACCACTGGAGCTTCTCGTTCCCCCTTCAGGAGGTGATCCACTCCAGCGAGCCATTAAAGGCAGAGCTAGTGTTAGTAAATACTCTTGGCTTCTTTTTTTTTTTTTTTTTTTTCCCCTCATGTGTTTCTGCCTATAGAAAGCCTCTCGTTGGATGTATAATGAGCATTTGGATGAGTCATGAATTTCTTTCTTGTCTTTCTTGTTACTGATCTAAACCTCAGTCATGTATCATTTGTATAGGTTGTCACAGTGCTACCATCATCACATGGGTTGTCCTTATGCAATCCTTTTATTTCTCTTTCCCAGAAACTACATTTTCTCGAAATATTAGTTTTTTAGTTGCCCCATGTCTCCCTTCAGTTTCATCTCTTCTTAGCTATTAGCTATCACATGATTAACTGAATATTGCAATTTTCCATGCTTACTGCAAATTGGTCAGACCACATACGAGAATTTCCGGTATAGAGCTGACAACAGGGTTAACGTCTACAACCGAGGTTGTTTGAGGAATTTTCTAGAAGTTTTCTGCAGCAGGACAAAGCCTTCAAGGAACAACTTCCGTGCCTACGTACAGGAGGAGGCCCCAAGACCTCCTATGGCCCGGGCTCGGGAGATGGACGCTGATGATTCTGCTGTAGCAGACCCACGTCCAAAAGTCGAAGATGATCTGGAGATTGGTGGCGACCTATTGAAGATCTCCCAGCGTCATAACTTTGAGGAAGTCAATGAGGAGATCCACGGCAGCAACAGCAATGGACTCGACAATGTTGCATCAGAGTCTGAATTTGCTTTCAGCTCGGGCCAGCAATCTCCGGCTACTGGATTGGAGGCACGTCACTGGAGTCGGGGTGTGAGAAGTGGGAGCTGGGAGATCTTACCAGAGATTCTTGCGATGAATTCTTCAGTCACTGAAAGCCGAAGTCACATGCAGAGGGAAGCACGCCATTAGGTCTGTATTTTGGTTGATTTCATGTGAAATTGTTACTCTCGTGTGCACAGCACTCAAACAGAAATATATATAACATGGTCCCTTGTCTGAGAGGATTAATCTGGACTGTTGATCTTTGAAATTGCCGTCAACTTCATAAAATATCACGGATGCATTCCTGGGAGCCAAATACACCTTTTGGGTACATAACATTGTGGGGGTGTAAGTTCAATTTCTTTCAAAGGCGGTAGGCTGGTGTAACTTGTAGGCATGAAAGGGTCGTCATCCTGCCTCATTTTCTTCGAAGTAATATTGTGTAACAGTTTCGTACTAAGGTTTGTGAATCTGAATGTTCGGGTGATTCTTTTTTTTTTTTTCTCTTCTTTTAGTGAATTTTTGTAGATGTTGTTGTTGTTGTTATTGTTGTAAGATCTATGATGTTCAAAAAGTGCTCTGCATTGGACCCTTTTTCCGGGCTGCTGTCTTATAAAATTGAGTGGACAGTACCCATAGTATGTCAACATGCACCAGATATTGCTTGGACTAAATGGTTTGTGCCAATATGAGGTGGTTTGCAAATGGAGAAATAAGAAAACGAGCAACCAACCGTAATTGAGGAAAACACCTATGATTGGATGGTGTTTGCGATTGTTTGATCAGCCAAGCCACTGGGCAATGAATCATAATCTAAGTCTATTTTCTTTTTTTTTTTGGACTGGATCATTCCCCTTTATTGAAGGCATTAAGAACTTCCATGGAAACCATGAGTTTCAAAATTTAGATACCCTGCAGGTTAGTGAAAGGGTGAAACAGTGGGTGTGCTGGAGGTATGTTACTACCATCCATTTGTCATCCAAAATGTCACCATATGAAGCAGCTTTTGGACAGCCTCCACAATCTCTCAAGAAGTTGATAGGATTCTGAAGGATCAGGAAATCTTCGCATCCTTAAATCTCTTTCTGTGAGCTCAGTTCCTCAAGAAAAAGCTTAAGAAAGGGTTAAGGAGTTCTTTCAGCAAACCAGAGAACCTTGAGAAAGGATCCAGCTCCCACTACTTTTTCCTGGATTCCCCTTCTATGCCCATTCTACATTTTCTTCTTTTATTAAAGAGGCACTGGAAGCAATGTTTTTGGTAACAATCTCAATAATTTTAAGCCCACCTGATAAAATGCAGGGGCCTAACAAGATACCCTCAAACATCTGCACTCACTGTTGCAAGGAAACAGTTAATGGCACCCACTCACGATAAGTGCATTTCATTGCGCAAGACTTATTAATGATGGGTCCCACAGGAAGAACAATCCTAGTGAAAGAAAATGTGGGGTCCACCTGTAGAAGTTTTTATGTGTTTCAGTAGAAGAATAGACTGATGGTATTTTGTTCTCTCAGTGAAGCATTCTATAGATTGTCATTATTAGAGAAACATAGTAAAATGGCATCCAAACCATTAAAAAAGAGGTATATGTGAAGGAAAGCCCAACAAAGTCATCATCAACAATGGCAGCAACATGGACAACTTCTCACAGAGAGTGGTGATTAGTTACAGTTGTGAAGTAGACAAGGACCCACAAATCCCATCAGGTTGCCAGGTTATGCAGTGAGATCATTAGAGTGAGGCGTTGATGTTTGAGGGACTTTCTCATTTGGATTACACAAGAGAACTGTATATTAATTCCAGAACAGATTTCATGGGTTACATGGCAAAAATTCCACTGACTGGTTGGACTAATCAGTCCTTGAGTCCTTGACTTGGTGTTTATCTTCTATAGCCATTCTTTTCCTCCTAAGCCATGGATGAAATGGTTATAATAGGCTAATAAAAAATGATTCTTTAGAATGATAAGCAATTCACCATAGGTCCTAAGAAATAGATGGATCACTTTGTTGATTGGACCTACTTTTGTGCAAATGATCTTGACCATTCATATTAAAGGCTATCGATCAAATTGTTAATGTTTGTACGACTGCTGTGACGTTTTAATGCCAGCCAAGAAATGTGTTTTGGACCTGATGAACAGTCTAGATCAATGGATTGGACTGGCCAAATGTTATGATGCCCTGAGGGCATTGTAGCAATTTCTCTCTACAATGGAGAGCATACATCTTCACCTTGTAAGTTTTATCTAAATGCCCTTTTTTTTTGGTTTAAATGTCTTGCCTTGTCTTTTAATGATACACAGTTTTAGCAATTTGAAGAACTAAAGTCTCATTTGGCAGCGTAGAACAAAAGGGCTTTGGAGATTTGCTGTTTTTTTAGTCATTTGATAGTAAGAAATTGGAAGAATTTAAATTTTAGAGGAACCAAATCTCCCTCAAAGCTATGATTTCAAATCAACAAGACTCCGTGCTGACTAAAATCTACCAAACCAACTCCTGTTATCAGGCAGGAGATTTAAGTTGGGTTTTAACTGGGATCCTTTATTGCACCATGTAGGTAGGTAGTACAGAAAAGTTCGAAAAGGGAAGTGTTGGGGGGGAAGACAGAAAAGAAAATAAAAGAGCAAGCGTAAGAAAAACATACAAGGCCACAACATCTCCAATTCCAACCCTCTAAAACATCAAGATACTAAAACGTTGCATTCGTCCCATCATAACCATCCACCACCCTTGACAGGATCGTGCGTGCCGGGTTGCGTGTTGGCACGTATCTCCCTCTGGGTCCCAGTCAAAACATTCATCTGGCCCATCTTCACCATTGTCAAAACATTCGTCTGGTTCACCGCGAAGCTCGTCATGATGGGCCGCGTCCTCTGGTCAGTGTACAAAGCCTGGTCGGACGTTAGGAGCCCTTGGCGGTTCATGAGATTGACGTAGTACCTGTTATCGAAGACAATCGGCGATAGGAGGCTCCAGGACCGTCGTATTGGTGGAGGTTGCGGTGGGGCACCGAGTGTACAAGTTCCTGGCGAAGGTCTGGTCTAATGTCGAGTCCTGAGTGGGGTACAGACGGTTGGTGAAAGACGTGCAATGGCTCAACCCGATCGTGTGGGTGCCAGAGAGTGCGACCAGGTCCGTGGCGTCCAGGTTTTTCTTGCTGAGTGCATCAAGAAGGACCGTGGCATTGCTGAGTGGACCCGGGAGGTTATTCAGAGTTACGTCGCTGGTGGCGAAGCTCAGACTCTCGCGCCTGCCCAAGGGAACTTGGTAGTCGGGACCGCCTGCCTGAAGAAATATCGAACCATGGATTGTTAGGTTGGGGTTGTCCACACAATTGCTCAAAAATCCATAAACTCAACTCGACTGGATGTGCAGCCAGGTTAGATTGACTCAAAGAGTTGACTCAGCTCGACTTGAAACATTAAAATTATTAAAAGAAAGGGCACTGCTTATAGCCCACTGGTTTAAAGCCAATGGTCTACACATGTGCAAGATTTGAACCGTTCATCTTATGGAGAATATGATGAAAATGGGAAACAACCAATCAGCCCGTCCGCTGATCAGGTGGGACAAACATAATTAAATGATGACTGTGAACTGAAAATCGATCAGACCACCCTCATTTAATGGTACGCGGATTAGGTGGTGTTGATGTGTTGGTTGACGCAGGGCCCAACATGATGTATATATTTTATATCCACGCCGTCCATAAGTTTTTCCAGCTTATTTTAGGGCATGAACCCAAAAATGAAGCAAATCTGAAGCTCAAGTGGACCACACCACACGAAACAGTTGGAATAATGAAACCCACCGTTGAAACTTTTCTAGGGCCCACTGTAATGTTCATTTGTAATCCAACTTGTTAATAAGCCAACTGGGGACAACTGACACTGCAACAGTATGTGGCACTTATGTACAAAACATTTTCACCATCGAAAGATCAAGCACCCCCCCCCCCCCCCCCCCCCCCCCCCATCAGTGGGATTTTCCCTGTTACATGCGGCTTTCAGATGTATCTTTATTTTGAACCATCCATTTAGGGGTCATCAATCAATTTACAGGGAAACAACCAGATGAGCCCTAAAATGCGACTCCCATGCTTGTTGGAGCCGATCCGACGCATGTACACTTTATTACGAGGTTTGAAAGCCCACGGGCAGCCCTAGGGACAAATCTCGTCCAGTTGTTTTTTCTTGGTAAAATCCAGTTCCTTCGGGAATTTTGCAGTAAAAAAAGTAGGGATAAAATTGCAAAAAAATTAAAAGCTGCAGAGATTTTGAAAATATCACAATAACATCGCTTTAAGTTTTCGCGAGAATTAAAACTGTCGGGGACATTTGTCCAAGAAAATCGGATTGCCTAGTGAGATATTCATTAGGCTTTTATAGTAATGAGTAAACTCTGTCGGGCCACCATGAATGTATGTGGTTTATCCACTCCATCCATCAGTTTTTCCAACTCATTTAATGGGTTCAGCTCAAAATTAAAGCATATCCAAAGCTCACTAAACGATATCACAGAAAACTGGGGAAATAAAGATTTCCACCGTTGGAACCTTCCTAGCTAGGGCCCACAATTTATTTGTCATCCAACCTGTTCATAAGATCACAAAGACATAGATGAAGGTAGAAAAAACAAATATCATCTTGATCCAAATTAAACTTCTATGCCTACCAAGAATTTTTCAATCACTATTTCCTGTGGTGTAGTCCACTTGGGCTTTGGATATGCTTCATTTTTGGGTTCGAGGTCTAGAGTGGATAAAATACATAAATTATGGTGGGCCCACAGAGTTTACTCAGTTGTCAAAAGCAAAGCTGATTGTGTACTGGGTAACTTACGTATACGCTAAGTGTATTAAATAAACTCCATGGGGTCCACTGTGATTTATGTATTTTATCCATTCCGTCCATCTATTTTCACATAGAATTTTAGGCCTTAACACAAAAATAAAGCATATCCAAAGCTAAAGTGGACCACACCACTAGGAAACCGTGTGAATTGAACTTCTACCATTGAAAAATTTATAGGGACCACAAAAGTTTTCGCTAAGCTGATATATATACATATATTTTTCCATCCATCCATGTCTGTGCTATCTTATGAATAATCTGGATGTCAAACCAGCATCACTATAGGCATTAGAAAGGTTTCAATAGTTAGAAATCATTAGTCCCACTAAAGTTGGACACGAACCGAGCTAGTACGGTTAACTCGCTTGGCTTGGCTTGAATAAGCTCGACTTGGACTCGAAAGCTAGTTTGGGCTGAGCCAAGCTGATTTTTTAAGCTACGAAAAATTTCGAGCTGAGCTCGAGTTGACTAGGGCTCGAATTGACTCGGCTTGAAACTTCGCTTGAACTTGACTCAATTTAGCTCAGCTCGACTTGGCTCAAGTTAGAAGACTCGGCCTAAAACTCCGCTTGAACTCAACTTAGTTCAGCTCAGCTTAACTTGGCTATATATATATATATATATATATATATATATATATATATATATATATATATATATATAGGGAAATGGTACTATGAGGTCGACCTCATGGGAACTTCCCATGAGGTCGAGCTGTGTGGGCCCCACCGTGATGTGTGTCGGACATCAACACCGTGCATTTGATGGGTCCCTTTTATGTTATGGGATACCCCCAAAAATCAGCCATATAGGGAACTCAGGTGGGCCATACCATCTAAAACCATGTGAAGACATGCCTAAAATATCTAAAATCACTTGGTCGGGCCCACCTGAGTTTTGGATGTGCTTGAAACCTGGTATGAACCCTCGTAGAAGTGGAACACACATAATGGATGGGCTGGATTTGTGAACCACATCTCGGTGGGCCCAATCAACGATCATGAAGGTTTTAATGGGCGGATAACCCCTCCCAACTGTTGTTTGTGGTGTGGCCCGTCTAAGTCATGGATTGATTTGAGTTTTTATCCTGTGGCCCACCATTGAATGGTGCATCTATCTGATGGAGTAGATTTTTGATACACATCACGGTGGGGTCCACACAACTCGACCTCATGGGAACTTCCCATGAGGTGGACCTCATAGTACCATTTCCCATATATATATATATATATATATATATATATATATCTTAATTAATATATTATATATAATATAAAGAAAAGATTCCCCCTTATAAAAATTATAAGGAAAATGATTGAGCTCAGCTCAACTTGTAAGCTCGAACTTGAACTCGGCTCAAAAGTTTAAGCTTGAATTGACTCGAACTCGGCTCGAGCTGACCCGAGCTGCTCACCAAATCAAGCCAAGCTGGCCAGTTAGGCCTCAGGACTGAGCTGAACCGAATTCAAGCCGGGGTAGGTTGCTGGCCAAACCAAGCTGTTCGGCTCATGTACAACTCTGATTCCCACTGTTTCCTATGGTATGATCCAATTAGGCTTTGGACATGCTTCAATTTTGGGTTCAACCCCTGAAATGATTCGACCAGCCTACCCCCAAGCTGTTCGGCTCATGTACAGCTCTGATTCCCACTGTTTCCTATGGTATGATCCAATTGAGCTTTGGAAATTATTTTGAGTTCAACCCCTGAAATGATTTGGAAAAACGAATGGATGGCCTGGATAAACTACCTACATTCATGGTGGGCCCAATAAAGTAGAGTTACTTAATTGGGATATTTGTCAAAGGGCAGGCAGCCATGCGTGATAACCCGGCAAGTCCGTACGATAAATACCCAAGCCTAAGGTGAAATGAAAGGTTGGTCTACTCATCAGGTAGGTCACATGTAAATTGAATGCAGACCGTTGGCAAGTCATTTTCAAAACCGTGCATTCATTTCCCATTGGGGCGGCCTTCTTGCCTGTAGTCATCTTCATTGTGGGCATAGACGTATGCACGGCCAAAATAGCTCATCGAGAGCAATAATACAAAAACGGTCCACAATTAACTGACGAAAGATCCATGAGTGGTGGCTCGATGCAGGGAGATGTTTTCTAAGGTTATACTACTATGGGACCAATAAACCAATCTGTCTTGATCACTAAAACATGGTCCCAACTGTACAGAACTTTAATTCCAAGCATAGGTCAGATTAGGATTGCACCTTACCCAAACAGAGTCATGCTATGCCTTGGCATCTTGGCCCACCTTGCTAACAAAGTCATGTTTTGAAAAGGCGTTTTGGGTCCTGTTATCTTAGGCATAGTATCCAGGTGATGTGACTTTGGATTAATTATTAGGCTGCTTGTTTGTCAAAACCTAATACAAGGGAATAGAGAATGATACACCCGGATCCATAGCTCAAGTGGTAGACTGAGTGAAGATAACCTCGTCTCAACTCTGAGTGTTAGGGTCCCTTTATATACACTGATACACCATCCTTTAACAGTTCAAGCTTTTAGAGAAAGTGGTTCTTTGATATGGTATCAAAGAGGAGGGTCCTGTGTCCAAATTTAGAAAGTAGTATATATATATATATATATATATATATATATATATATATATATATATATATATATATATATACACACACACACATACATGGTGGGTCCCCTATTGGTTATGGGATATCCTAAAAGCACCTGTTGGGGCCCACACAACTCGACCTCATGGGAACTTCCCATAAGGTCAAGTGCATAGTACCTTTTCCTATATATATATATATATATATATATATATATATATATATATATATATATATATATATATATATATATATATATATATATATATATATATACTCATTTATGGGATATCCTAAAAGCACTTGTTGGGGCCCAATTCCAATAGGCTAAGATCACAATCTGCCATATATAAGATCTATTTAGCCGGATGATAGATTAGTTAAACCAACAATCTGCCATATATAAGATCCATGTGTATGATTCACTCAATGCAAGCTAGGACGAGCATACTCAATTGCATAGGTCAGTCCCAATTCCAATAGGCTAAGATCACAATCATAAACATCATTAAATCCTGTCAAAAGACAAAACTAGATTATGATTTGAACTTATTCAAATCATATACACAGTCCCATATATTACAGAATTCCATAAAAGTAGAATTTTGGTAGGAAGTTCCCACATGAAGATCATAGTACTAGAGCATACTCCAATTCCTCGGATCATACAGGTCTAGACTAACATAAAACAATTAAGAACTCAAGTACTTCTTCCAAACATCCATGAGTCATCATAAGACTAAGAAAAACTACTTAGAACTTGAATTAAACTTCAAACCATTGTTTATAAACATGAAATCCAATCTTAAAACCAACTTTAAACGAATTGAAACATCTTAGATTCACTACAAGCTTCACCTCTTAGCCCTAGCTAAGAGGTTTAGCCGTTCATGATCCAAGGACACATGAAACAACTAAGAAAAATATAAAAATAGCAAACAAACTAGGAGGAGTTGTGGAACTCCAAAATCCACTTTCACCGCCTCCCACCGTGCTCGAACCCTTCTAAGATACCCTAGGAATGATCCCTAGGTGTCCTTTTATAGTGGGGAGGCTCCGCAACATCAGAATCTTCCAGAAATTGTGTAAGAGTACGTAGTGCGCAGAGAAATTCGGGGCTTGTAGAACACGCATCATTACGCAGACGACCGGTCGCACGACCGGTCTGAGCTCCTGGGCGACCGGTCGCACAACCGGTCGCAAAAGTGCAAAAAACGTCCAGTGAGTTTTCAGAAATTCAAAACCCAAAATTTTATTTTAAGGACCGATCGCACAACCGGTCGAGCAGTGGACGACCGGTCGTGGACAGTCTAGTGAGATGTGGCCGCAGGGGTACTTCTGTTGAGTGATCAGACCGGTTGGATGACTAGTCCTGGGCCTTGGACGACCGGTCTTGGGTGGCTTCTTCTTCCTTCTTTTCTTCTCTTCTTTGCTTCTTTCTTCCACCCTTTCACACTTGGTCATTTGATCTTCTTTGCTTCTAAATAGCATCTTTAAGTCTTCAATTGATGATTCCTCTCTCTCATCCCTACAATCACAAATCCATGCATTAGTTTAGTCTATAAATTATGCAAACCTTGCATAATGAGTGATGAATTGGGGTTAAAATATGCACAATTAAGAGCTTAACAGTTACGATCTTTCAGCCTGAGATATTCTTGAGGCATTGCCCATCCACTTCCTAGCCCATCGAATCAGCGATCTAAATTATAGAACGATTAGGCCCACTGCATCAGTAAATTATAATTCAGAGAAATACTAAGTGCACTCCCTCAAGTGCAATTGCTTCATGTGCGATCCACTTGACTTTTGGATCGATCTTATTTTTCATCTAATGTCCAAAAATGATATGGAGAAAGTAGATGGACGGCGTGAATTTCTTGTAAAAGTCACGGTGGGCCCCACCTAGCTTCCCAGGCAACCTACGTTCATGGATGTGTGCACGTAAAAGGGAAGTTTTTTCGATGATACTGCATTTGGCTGCCAGTGCTTGGATGGAAATCCATTTTATTACATTATTTTTAAAACAAATGCTCTCCTGCTCTATGGGCATTAAAAGTTGTAGTGCTCCTAGTTGCATCTTTTACTTGGATAGTCCAATCAATTGATCTAAACAATAGTCCACACCACATTTTATGAGCTTCCATGCAAAAATCACATTAAGCGGATGATTGATTGTTCATAGCTTTTTAGCCATCCTTTTGATAAGCCATGGATGGGATGATTAGGATTTAGAACAATAAATAATTTACGAAATTACCATAAAAACTACCTACTTATTCTAAAGTTTACAATTGGGTACCTTTTTCATAATGGTTGTCAATAAGCTAGCTTAGATTATTATAACAGAGTGTCTTGGTGGGCCTGCGAGTAAAGAAGTCATGGCTCATGTGTGCTCCATTGTGACCTTTATATAAAATTTACCCTAACCACCAGGTGTATCACCTTATGATAGGCCTACAAAAAAAAATCATCATCATCTGTGATTCAGGTGGACCACATAATTAGAAACAGTGTACATTGATTTCTAGTGATTTCCATCCATCTAACAGCTACACCTTCATATCTTAGCTCTGCATGTGATCCTCTTCCGTTGGTTTTGTTGGCCGCTGCCATGACTTGGCTATAACATCATTCTTAGTGATCTCCTCCTATAACGTCACCACCGTACGTAACAGGGGACCTCCGCTTGTAATGTCACCTCTTTTATGGCTTCACCTCTTCAACCACTAGCGACCTCCAACACCAGCCACCAACAAAGTCTCAGTGCTTCATCCACTTCAACTACCAACCCCCCTTAACCTCTTCATGCCATTAGTGAGGTACTGTGGTTGCGGTCGAGGAGTGTTAGAGTAATGGTATTATGTATTGGGTGTGTTATGGGTAAAGAGCCGACCTGATAGAAAGCGCTTTCTGCCGACCCGATAAGGACGAGCCGACCCATCTCAGGCCCCGGGTACGAATCGGGTCATGTTAACCCGATGGAAACTGGTCGGCTCGGTCCGATGTAATGAAGGTTATCTTAAGCAAGCTGAGCTGTAAAACCGTAATCTTGGGCTCACTCCAAGATATCAGGAGAAAAGATCGACATCCCCAGCTTTTAGGGATAAGGATCTTCGATTGTTATACGCAGATCCTAAGATCCCGGGAACCCAACTGGCAGTCTGCTAAAATCACGACTCTTCAGAGGGCAAGCAATCTCGCAACCTAAGTCTATAAATAAGGATATTCTCACCATTATCAAGGTACGCAAGCTAATGTCGATCTATACTAAAAAATATCCGATTACTCAAGATCACTGACTTAGGCATCGGAGGGTCTTTGGCTGGACCCCAGCCACCCCCCCTTATCCTCTGTGTTCTTTTGCAGGATCTGAGGATTTCGTCATCTCCGTCCTTTCATACCGGAAGCCCAACTCCATTCAACTATCCAGATCATATATCTACATCTTCGTCTGTTGACCAATTTTTGGCATCAACAGGGTGGTCTTGAAGACTACTATTTTGTTTTCAGATATTTTGTTAATATAAATAAGAAAGGGAACTGGAGGAACATTAGAACCCTAATTACCTTAATTAAGTTTAATAAGGGCTTATTTGTTTTTCTGAATTTCGTGGTAAAGTAATATAAGTACACCATAATTATTATTTTTCAATGTTTATTTAAACACTTATTAGGGTACATAAATCTAAGGTTAAACGCAAATGTAATAGAAAATAAGTAAATACATTTGTAATCATTATAATTTTGATAATATAAAATCTCAATCAGTAAAATATGTTATAATTAAATAAATAATGAAAGTATGTCATCATTGTGATTAAATATAGTTGATATTATGAAACAAGTAAAGGAAATTGTAATTATCACTCATTTCCTTCCATTTACTAAAATAATTGGAGAAATAAACATGCCTTAACTAAAATTAACCAACTAAATTGTAGACAACGATGTCTTTAAGCCAAAGTCCAAAATTAAATTGTTTAATGATCCTAATCACCCGTTCGTGGATGTTTGTTTATAAAATAGAATTTAAAATTGTCAAATAAATGTTGACTAATCTACATAATAATAATAAAAAAAAGAATAATTTTTTGTTCATGATAAATCTAAATAGATAATGGAAAGTTTAATTTGACTTACATGTATGCCACATTTTGCATTGCATCCATCACCCATCACGCCCTACGAGAATGTGGACGTGACTTTAGTGGATCCTTGATTGTGGGGCCCACCTTGATGTATGTGTTTTATATTCATGTCATTAATTTATTTCACCCAATAATTTTAGAGTATGATCCCAAGCATGCAACAGATCCAAATCTCAAGTGGACTACATTATAGGAAAATAGTGGTGGTTGACCATTAAAAACTTCTTAGGGGGCATCGGAATGTTTATTTGTCATCTAACATGTTTGTAAGGTCTAAAAGACCTAGATGAATGGATCACCCAAATATTAGCTTGATCCAAAACTTTTATGCCCCTAGGAATTTTGTAATGGTCAATCACTAATATTTCTTGTGGTGGAGTCTACTTGAGATATAGATTTGATGCATGTTTGGACCAACACCGTTAAAATGATTTGAAGGATGGATGATGAACGGAGTTAACATAAGACATACATCAAGGTAGGCCCCACAATCACGGATCCACCGACTGTATAAAGCTTTTCCCTCGTCTTTGGTTGTTTTTTCCTCTTGGGGACTAAGAAAGAGGATACAATTTACTACGTGTTGTTGGGTGTGTTTGTTCACTCAATTTCCACCGTAAGTGATAGTAAATTAGTAATAATTGCATTCCTCTTTTGTTTGCTCTGTTGGGTGAATTGTGCCTTAATTGCCTCTCGAAAAATGTGCAGGCACGAACATAAATTGAGTAAGGATAATTAGCGGATTTCATCATGATATGCGCCTTTAATCCACACCATTCATCTGTTTTAGCAGTTTTTAGGATATGAGCCCAAAAATGAGGCAGATACGAAGCTCAAGTGGGCCACATCGCATGAAATAGTAGTAGAAATGACCTTCACAATTGAAAGCTGAATCCTTTTTGGGGCCCACAATGATGTTTATTTCATCCAATCCGTTCATAAGATCATACAAATATGGAGAAATGTAAAACACAAAATACAGCTTTATCAAAAATTTCTATGGTGCCCAAAAGTTTCCAATAGTTAGCACTTAACTCCCATTCTTTTCTATGTTGTGGTCCACTTCAGACATGATACAGCCTCATTTTTTAGGATATGCTTTAAAATGAGCTGCTAAAAAAGATGGATGACATAGATAAGCCATATATATCATAATGGGCCCCACATTTTTCGCACTCCTCAATTTTAGCAACCTACGCTTTTTAACTAGTTAACAACAAGGTAGGAAAGGGTATCGAAATTACTACCGTGAATAATTATTACTTATTTACAAGGATTTATGATGCAGGGGGGATGTGGTGAGGTCGAGCACTGTCTTCCTTACTGGATAACTATCTTGAGTCCACAAAGCTCCATGGACTCCTCAACATGGCTTCCTCGAATCCACGAGGGAAAATCTTGAATCAATGAGAGATTTGGAAAAAGCTAGAATTTTATTGAATAATTATGAGAATAATTCATGAAAAATGAATTTAACAAACTTATATATCACTTAACAAACCCTAATTCGTACTTACTAAAAATAGTAAGTTTACCAAAGAGAAAGTTACTAAGAATAGTAAAATCCTAATTCAAGACTACTATAAAGTAGACTCTTTGTTAAGTTTTTTATTTATTATTTATTTTTTTAATTTAGTCATGCAACGCACCCACCCTGTTAGTTGGGCAATGCACCCACTTGGTTAGTCACACGATGCACCCACCCACCAGTGGGGTTAGTGTGTCTCCTTAGCATTCAAACCTGAGACCTGCTGTTGAAATGCTTAGGTGTCTTCTAGCTGGGCTAGCAGGCGAGACACAGACTCTTTCTAAAGCTCATTACTCAACCAAAAGTAGCAGCTCTTAAATAAACTAAAACTCTAAAAAGAAGGGGAACACACTAAAATGGAATTACTAAAAATAGTAATTTTTTCTTCTAAAATCTCATTTTTCTACTGTAACCGCCCTTTTTCTGACAATGGATTGTGGGTTGATTCACTCCGAAACGAAAAATTTTAGTAGGAATCCATATGTTGTGTGTCCCGTAGCTCCTCCCAAATCAAAATTTAGGGTTGATTTACGATCCACCTTCTTTTAGCCCATCCTATAATAAAAGTGTCAATTTTTGTCGGCTTTCTCTTGATCTTTTTCGATCCATGTGTGATAGAAAGATGCTTGATCTATGCCCTTCATCAGGGGTTCTTCTTCTACATCAGACTCCCCACTTGAGAAAACTCGTCATCGAGTTTCGCTTTATGTTAGGGCCACAATTTGCTTTTAACTTCTGAAGTCGATGTTTGTTAGCCCTGTCCTGGAATGTTGCAACAAATTTCTTTGACTTTTCTCCATGCCAACATGAGTAATCGCAACCTGCTCTGGCACATCGAAGGTTGGCTATATCTGAAAAAGGACAATTTCCTGCACAAGGAATAATTCATCAGAAAGTTCAGCGACTACTATCCCCTCGATTTCTTGCATTGCTGGTGTGACACTTTCTGGGATGCTCATGGATTCCATCAAAACTGACTCTATAACGCCTGGAATAATTTCATACTCTTATTCCTTATCCTTTAAGACTGAGGTATTGATTTCCCCCACCTCCTTAGAATTCTGAACATCCTCTGAGATGATGGTGGGTTGTACTTCAGAGACCTCATTCCAAGTTGAATTGCCTAGAAAATCTCTTTCAGTATAACCCCACAATCGTTCTCACGCGTAGGCCATTGTATAATAATGTCTTTGACCTCCTCATCGTTGGGTTTTGAATCACTTGGAGTAGCCCTGCAATTGGCCATCGGGGATGCTCTATGGAATATGAGGTTGTTCTGTACAGTGATCACATGTAGTTGATCGTCGCCTTGGGCTTGGGGCAGATTTAACGCCACTGCGATGTGGTCGATGGTTTCCTGTATATCTTATAAGATCAACCGATTCTCCTGATATGCTGTATCGAAAGCCACCGTCGTGAGATAATCCTTTGAAGCACTGTTCGTAGGATGAAAATCTGACCCTTAGTTAGCCATCGTCCTGAGGAATAAACATTGCTCTGATAGCACTGACGCAGGGAGGCGTGGTGAGGTCTAGCACCATCTTCCTTACTGGATAACTACCGTGAGTCCATAAGACTCCCTGGACTCCTCAACAAGGCTTACTAGAATCCACGAGGGAAAATTTCAAATCTACTTGAGATTTGGTAAAAACCAGATTTTTATTGAATAATAATGAGAATAATCAATGAAAAATGAATTTAACAACCTTACATATATTAAATAAATCATAATTCGTACTTATGAAAAATAGTATGTTTACCAAAATAGAAAGTTACTAAAAATAGTAAAATATTAATTAAAGACTGCTACTAAGTAGACTTTAAAAAAAAAAAAACTTATTACTAAAAAAAAAAAAAAAACTCCTAAATAAACAAAAACTCTAAAAAGGAAGGAAGCACACTAAAAATCGGAATTACTAAAAATATATATTTTTTTTAAATTCTATTTTTCTGCTATAACCGCACATTTTCTGTCGAAACAAAGAATTATAACCCACTCCAAAACAAAATTTCAGTACGAGTCGGTCCCGTAACTCCTCCTAGATCAAAAGTTATAGTCGATTTACTGTCTGCCTTCTTTTAGCCCATCCTGTAACAAAAGTGTCAATTTTTGTCGACTTTTTTTTATCTATTTTCTGGTCCATATGTGATAGAAAGATGCTTGATACATACCCTTCATCAGGGGATTCTTGCTCTACGTCAATTCATTATTGTAAACTAAAAAATAAACACTAACCATGTGCATGTTACATTTCTTAGATGAATGGTGTAGATCATGGAGTGGTAATGCAAGACATAAGTAAGTGCCTTGCTGCCAAATCTCGTGTAAAGACGAAGGATCACATTCAAGATCAATCTAGCAAGCGACCAGACCTCAAATTCCACGCTCTGTTAGTACATTACTCTTTATGTCTTACTCCTTTTTACTTTGAAGTTGTTGTCCTAGTCACCCATTACCAAGTTGTTAAGATGAGGTTGCATTTTATAATGTGATCCGATTCAGTCATGTGCTGTGTGAAAACTTGACCGACTCACCCATGAATTATTTCATCCCAACGGAACAGTTCAACTAGAAGCTGATTGTGTGGTGTGTCTACGTCACCAGTTCTGTAGACCCCACCATGATGTATTTGTTTATATCCATACTGTTCATCCATTTTAAAATATCTTTTTAGTGCATGGTCCAAAAAACAAGGCAGACTCGGAAGCTCAATCGAACCACACTAAAGAAAGCATTGTGGATTGAATGCCTACCATTAAAAACTTTTTAGAGGCCACAGAAGTGTTGGATCAAGCTTATATTTGTGTTTTCTCTTCATTCAGGTCTGTGTGACCTTATGAACAGAACAGGTTGGATGGCTAATAAACATCATGGTAAGTCCTTACGAAGTTTTCAACAGTGGGAGTCCTTGTCCCAAGTCCTTGTCCTGCTGCTTTTTATGGTGTGGTTCACTTGAACTTTTGGATCTGCCGCATTTTTAGGCCCATGTCATAAAATGATCTCGAAAAATGGATGAACAGTATATATATAACACATACATTATGATCAGGCCCACAGAACTTGGTGACTTCAACATACCATTGGGCACACCAAACAATCTGCTCCCGGTTCAAGTATCTTGTATGTGGACACCCCACCTTCGGCTACAATGCCGGTAGAGATAGCTGAGTGAATGGAGGACCGTACCCCTAAATCCCATGTCTAAACCCAGCCAAATTCACCCTTGTAAGCCCCAATCTATAGCCCAACTTAAGCCTGAACCCAGTCAACTCACCCCTAAACATCAACCCAAAAAACCACCCATAAGAAAAACCAGTAAAAAAATTCTAAAAAAGTCAAACTTGGTGGGTCAACCCACTGAGTCAAATCACCGAGTCAACCCACTGAGTCAACTCAGTGTCAACCCATCTTTCAAACCCAGTAAACTCACCGAGTTCTAAACTACAGCCTCGGAGCAGGTCCTGACTCCGAACCTGGGAATTTTCTGCTTTAGGTTCGGAAGCCGTACGCTCTGAAGCCGAAGCCTGCCACTGCTCGCTGCTATAAATACCCCCGCCCCTTCTCATTCACATCATCCACCTCCCCTCTCTTCAGTCCGAGAGTTTCGAGTCCACCTCCATCCCTTTAGCCCATTCCTCCACCAAGGAGAGCCCGAGTGAGAAGAGTCTAGCCCTGGTCCAGCCCAGCCTGACCCTGGTTTAAGTCTCCCAAGCCACCCGAGTCTTGATCTAGCCACTCGAAACAACCCCTTGCGACACCTCCGTCCATCCAGCTACTCTTTTACCAGCATCATCTCATTCGCATCTAGCATAAGTGCAACATTTACTTTTCTTCCAACCCCCCTGCTTATCATGTCACTACAGCACTTTGATTATTCAAACACACAGCATGCATCCCGCATAAAACACCTGTTAGTTCGAGCGTATGCTTTGGGCTTGCCTGTTAATGGAAACTTACCCATCAGAAACTCTTACTGTTCAGACCTGCATTCATGCATCATGTCATTCATGAGAATGTACGAGGATTAAATCAGATTTTCGAGTATTAGTTCGATTCTGTGAAGTAGACACCGTACTTTGGTACGGGCAGTGTGGGGTGCTTAACCTCTTCCCACCCTGTAACCGTGATCCCTTATCTCGAATATCTGGCCGCAGATCAAAAGGAGTCATTTTAGAGGAAGCAATCTTCGGATCCCCTTCTCTAACGTTTCTATGGGGTCTAGCCGACTGTAGATTTAAAGTAACTGGCTAGTGGCGACTCTGGTCTTACACAAACTCATCTTAACATATCTAGCTTAACACGACAACCGACAAAAAGCCCTCGAGAACGAGGCAAGCCAGTGGCACAAACGGCGATTCGCGCACACGCACCCTCTCTTCTTTTCCGAAAGGAAGGGAGAACGTTCGGAAGCGCGGAACGACGAGCGTCCACAGAATGACGACTCTGCTGGGGATATGCTAGTCCCACTAGTCGTGATTCGATTTGAAAAACAGAATCCTTCCTATGCTTGAAAGTCATTAGTCTTCATACAATCTCATCTGCATAGCATTCTACCCAAAACCAAATATATATATATATATATATATATATATATATATATATATATATATATATATATATATATATATATATATATCCCAAAACCCAAAAAAAGAGTAGAGTATAGTCTTCACCATTGCGCCTCCTCGGGCTCAACGTATTCGGAAATAACTTCCCTTCCGCAGCATAATCCGCACTCGGGCTCAGCATGCCATGTCCGACCACGAAGAGGAAACTCACCTCTTCCCTGCTCTCGAGATGGCCGAAGCGCGACCTCCAGCGCAACAATCAATTGAGAATACGCCAATCATGCAAGAATTGACACAAGGAATGAGAGCAATGCAAGAAATGCTCTTGCAATTCATGCAAGCACAAGCTACCGCAACAACCAACAATCAAGCTGGCCCAGTTCAGCAATCTCAGCAGCCATGCCGGGTCCTTCTGGCCTCCAGTTCAAATCAAACACAACCATAGGAGTCTGCCCAGGACTACCGACAACAGCCATCTCAGCCCTTCGCTATGGGGCATCCTCCTCAGTATATTCCTGCGACAATAAGACCGTCTCAGAATGTTCCTGTCTTCCAGTCAGCTTCCAGTCAATCTTGCAAACAATAATCTCAGTAGATTTCAGCATGTCCCCGCCGATGGGACTCTTTTCCTTTCTCAGCATGTCCCCGCCGGTGGGACCTTTACTCAATTTCAGCACATCCTCACTGATGGTATTTCAATTCAATTTCCAGTAATAGGGACAGCACTGACGAATGCCCACAATGGGGGTCAGTGTCAAGCCCACATCAATCAGCGGACAGTAGCGAATACCCAACAAGGGGGTCACTTCCCAGCATCTCATCCTCCTACAAATAGGAGCACTTTTCAATTCCAGCACATCCCCGCCGATGGGATTCCAGTTAATTTTCAGCAATCTTCAATTCAACAATCTCCAGTTAATTTCCAGCAAGATCCAGTTCAACCTTCAGTACAGTCTCTAGTTCAATTACAGTTATTTCAAGCACAAGTTCGTCAGAATCCAGTTCAATCATTGAATCAATTTCAGCAACCTGCGGTTGCTTTCTAGCAAGCCCATAGGATCGAAGACATTGACCACTATGACAAAGAAGAACGTGCCTTACTCTGTGAGGCACCAGTTGTTCAAACAGATCACTCAGGACTGGACGAGTTGCGGGAGCAGTTCCAGATATTGCAAAATCAACTTCAGCAACAACAAGGAATCGATCTACCTTCGACCAAGTTCAGAGACTTGTGTCCTTTTCCAGATGCTCAGATACCTCAAAATTTTGAGGGACCAAAATTCAAAAGATATGACGGCAACGGTTGTCCCACAGCACATCTCAAGGCTTTCTTTGGAGAGCTGAGTGCAATCTCAGGAAATGAAGGGGCCCTCATTCGCTTGTTTCAAAAATCTATGAAGGGCGATGCCCTAGATTGGTACACATCATTGGACTGTCATCGCATCAGGACTTGGGAATAACTTTCCCAGGCTTTCGTCAACAGATTCGCGTACAATCTCAACATGGCACCCAGAAGAGCCGACCTCGCGGCTCTCAGGCAAAGGAGTGATGAAATGCTATTAACTTATGTGGAACGTTGGCGAGCTATGGTAGCCAGAATGCGGACACCTATCGACAACGAAGAACAAATCTCCATGATTGTTCATTCAACATATCCTGACATATCTGGATATCTCATCTTGCATCCATATGCGAATTTCTCACAGTTGATCCGTGCTGGAGAGTAAGTTGAAGCAGAAATCCACGCCGGGACAATCTCCCCATGGCCTCATCAAGCCACTCCAGTAAAAAAGAACAGAGTGGAAGGAGGACCTATTGGGTATGGGAATGGAAACTGCAGCAGTTCTCCTCCTCGCCCGACAGAGGTAAACAACATCATCGTCACTGCTCAGGGTAACCAATATACTCCTCCACAGGGACGTCAACAGTATCAGTAGAATCAGGCTCAACATCAACCTCAGAGGTATCAGCCATGACCAAATCCTTAACCACAACCACAACCACCTCGACAACAGTAGTAGTTCAGGGGGAACGGCCAATACTCATACCAGAATAGGTAGAATTACAGGGAGCTCAGGAAATTCACTCCTCTCACTCAGCCACTCAGTCAAGTCATGGCTATGCTGTCACAGAAGCAATTACTCACTCTGATGGCACCCAGGCCTCCTCCTCATCCTCTGCCTCCGAACTACCGAGAAAATGAGTATTGTGCCTACCATCAAGGGCATGGCCACACCACTGATCAATGCTTAACTCTGAAGAATGCCATACAAGATTTGATTGACGACCACAAGATCGTCATCTCAGTCCCTGGAACTCCTCCAGCAGCTTCCACCAACATCCTTCAGAATCCTCTGCCTCAGCATTCCGACGGACTCCAGTTCATCTCGTGGCCCTGCTATCAATAGTATAGAAGAAGGAGAGCGTCTCGATCACTTCTTCTCCCCTATTCAGTCCATTCATGCTTACACTTACGGGCCAACAAGTTCCCCTCTTGCAAGGGGCAAACCCCTTTCCTCCTTCAATCTCCGAGCCGTTAGTACTCGAAGGAGCACCTCCGTATGATGCACCAGTTGTTCAAAGGGCACCTTACAGCCATTCATGGTGGGTGCCGGTCGTCCTGGAAGGAGTACAGTCATACATCAAGCCCACATATGAACCTGTCATCTTGCAAGGGAAAATTTCAGTACAGGAACAATCTAATCTGCAATGGAGGAATTATACTCATCAGCAACAAGAACCCATTGCCTTGGAAGGGGCTCCTCCAATCAAGCCAGTCACATTGCAAGGGACAAATCCTAGAGGCGCGTCAATCACACTACGACAACTGGGACAAACAGAGAAACCCCTCACCATATCAAGAGGACCAATATTCATTCCATGGGAGCCTCCCGCTCCAGGAACAGTCAGGCCAGGACCGCGACCTTCTGTGATCTATGAAGACAAGCCTCGATATTTTCCCTTCAGTACAGGCAACAATGTACTCCTCAAAGTAAAAGCTCCATACGAGGAAGATCTGGTACCCACACTAGTGTCATTGCAAGAACCAGTGGTCCTAGAAAGCAAAGGAAAAGAAAATTATAAAGAAGTCCCGTGGCACTATCCGGAATGTGCAGAGGTGGGTAACATGAACCCCAATGGGCGTTGCATCCGAAGAGATAATCAGAACAGAGGAGATCCCAAAGGCGCTCTCTCAGGCCTCGACCATAAAAACGAAGCTACATATGATGTGGCAACTCAGCTCAAGTCAATCCCTGCTCAAATCTCAGTATGGGAGCTACTTTGCACATCTCGCATACACCGAGAAATGTTTGCCAAAACCTTGAGCGATGCTCATGTCTCCTCTGATACGGCTCCAGAAATGATAGCGTTGATGATCGTACAGCTCCTGGCTCCGCGCGCCATCACCTTCACTAATAATGAGTTGCCACCAGAAGGGCGCGATCATGTGCGATCCCTCAACATAGCCTTACGATACAAAGACCTCTGTGTCCCGTTGGTCCTTATCGATAACGGCTCAAGCTTGAATGTCTGCCCGTTCAAGACTGCGGAACGCTTGGGAATCAGTCCCTCCTCATTCCAGCTCAACACTATATGCGTCAAGGCATTCGACAACACCCGCCGATCAGTGGAAGGGGAGGTCGACATAGAGGTATAGATAGGTCCGGAAATCTCCACCATCACATTTTAAATCCTGGATATATCAGCCTCTTTCAACATGTTGCTTGGACGACCTTGGCTGCATAAAATTGGAGCTGTGCCATCAACCTTGCATCAACGGGTAAAATACATCTGTGGAAATCAAGTGATCTCTATCCCTGCAGAGAAGGAGCTCATCATTCCTTCCAATGTTGTTGCCACTGAACCAGATATCCCTGTCATCGACATCCAACACTCTGAAGAAGACGTCCCATTTCATAGTTTCAAATTCGAGACTGTGAACGCTATCGCCAATCTAGAACCGATAAGTGTGGATCGTGTCTTTTCACCAACAGAACGTTTGAACCTCAAATATCGGATGAAGAATCATTTCAAGTCTAGAAAGATACCGCTGGTGTATAATCAACACAAATGGGGACTTGGGTACAGGGCAATCTTCATGGACAAAAGAAAGAAGAAATTTCGTTGCTCTCCCATTCCATTCATCAAGCCAGGAGAGCCTTGCAAAGATCCAAGAGGGAATCAACCGACTGTACTACACAAAGGCCTTTCGATGAACCTAGCTTAGGCCATGTGGCCCCCCATTCGATGGGACTGGATTCTTAAACCATCTAAGCCTCCGGAAGAAGAAGGAAAGGATGAAGACGAAGAAGAAAGTCAAATACAACAGCTTTAAGACCAGGGTACTCTGATACCTGCTCCCAACCAAGGGCACAACCTGCCCACTTCAATTCCAGCCAACCAGGGGCACAACTTGCCCATCTCAGCATCAATCAACAAGGGGCACGACCCGCTCATCTCTGCAGAATCAACATCATCAACCGTCAGCCAGGGGCAGAAGCAGCCCATCCATTGGACCAAAAAAGGGAAATGGCCAGCCTTGGATTGGTCCGATGTCTAGATTTTGAACTTGTGTCTCGTTGTGGAACTAGACGAACTACAATGCGAGGTAAGTGATCCTGGAGGGACTGAGTACGACTCAGATCTCGAACCCAACCAGCGAGAAATCATGGTCGTTGGGCCAGACTGTGATTCTTCGTCCAAATCATCAACCCCCACCTCTCTAGGGGAAGGAGTGTGGAGTCCTGAATGGTCATCTATTTCCCAAACTTCTGAATCAGCCATAGAATCATCTGAGGGCTTTGGCTTTAAAAAAAAAAAGCCTGTTTAAGCAGCGAGCGGAACTTTCAGACAAGATGGAATCAATCATGGTCTGCAATGCCCGCTTGTTCGAGGTCCCGTGAATTTCAAAAATAAAAAACATCAAAAATTTGCAAAAGCAAAAAATATCCAGCATTTCAATTTCAGAAAATTCTCAAAAACCAAAAAACATTTCCTTTCCTGCATTCAATAATGTGCTAAGTTCGTCTAAAGAGTCGCATGAGTTTGAAGTCGAATCATATGATTTCGACATCGAATTAGACTTCGAGCTCATGGGTTTGGATGAAGCTCAGGATGAGGAAGATGATGACTCAGCTCCCGAACTAGAGGATCTCCTCAAAAGGTTCGAATCCAAAGCCAATGTTGTAGTCGATGATTTCGAGATAGTAAACTTGGGGACACCTCAGATCCCTAGGGAAGTACACATTGGAAAATCGTTGTCACCAGAGATGAAGCAGAGAATGATAGTGTAACGCCCCGAAAAATTGAGAATTTGGGTACACCTGATTTGACGAGTGTTACTTAATAAAATGCTTATTTAGGAATGCTACATGTGAGAAAAGCACCCACGTGTGTCCTCAATCAGTTTTACATTCATTCCATACTCAGATAATCAGAGTAATGCATTTCAACTTGCGAATCAAAGCAAGGCGGAGATAACTAAATTCAGAAATAAAGGCTAACACCTAAAATGGTATAGTTCAATCGCAGTGTAAGCCCATATGAGAATTATACGAATTGCAATAAATGAAAAAGGAAGGAAAGTACACTACCAAATGGATGATGCTTTAAGACTACAAGAACACTCTGAATGCACCACCATCCAGTTCTATACTTGAATCATCTGTATATGTCAAATGGAAGGCGTCAAACGCCAACATAGTGAAGAAATATCCCTAAGATTATGCTCAGGATATTTTAGATATGAGCAAGTTCACATTAAATTTATATATATCTATATATTACTCATAAACTGGTTATTTCTAACGCACAAATACTAAGCAAATTACACATGTTATGCATGCAAGAAAGCATAAACAATGAAGAAACAAACAATACATTTTCTAAACGAGTTGATTAAATGCATGTATGTTATGATTCCGCACACAATGCATGTCCCGGGCAAGCCCTGGCCCGACCAACTGGTATCAGAATCCACAGTCCACCTGTCTAGCAGGTCGTAAGTCGTGACTGAGTACACAGCCCGGATGACACAGAGAAATGACATGAGGTGCTCAAGGTAGCGCTGGCACCACATCAAGCAACCAGGCTACACGAGTCCCCCTCAAATGCAATGTCATGTATGCATGATTAATTAAAGTATTTATTAGTCCAATTCATTCAGCAAATTGGTGAAGCCAGAACACCAACATCGTATCGTAAAGTCTAACCGGGATTATCTGGCTCCCTGCGATGCGTCGCCAATCATCGCCAGTAACCCCTCGATCCGAATTTGAGTATCCTTCCATGAAGGCATGGTCTAGTTGTGACTTGTCAATTATGACCAAATCAAAGCAAAAGGGCTCCTCACCCACATATCCAATACAGTTAATCAATTCAGAGGTGCGGGCTAATCAATCAAAACGAAAGCAATACATGCCCGAGTTGTTCAAACAGTGCACAGGCACGCTAACATCGGCCAGGGTCATATTTGTCATAAGGGCTATTCGAACAATGGTCTGTCACCTCTGGCAATGCTCACTGGTCACTACGGGGAGGCTCATCACCCCAGCGTAGGCCGACAGCTCAGACACAGCGTCCCATACTACCATGCCTGGCTCATGAGACTTGGAGATCGTATCGCAATACGGTTTTAAGTGGACTATGCATTGGTAATGTCGGTATTCTAAATTCAATAGAGTGTGATTCAATCAATCAAACATAATAATGATTAACTCTGAATGGACCCTATTCAGTCAACCTAAGTGGACCGCGACCAACCGATAGTGGTCCCTATTTGTCGATCGTGTTCCGTCTAGTTGATTGAATAGGCTCGTAACTGCCAATCGAATGATAGGTAGTACATTAGTCAAACGGTTGTCAGAGCTTAATCCAGACAGTCATAAATTTACTACAACAGAGCACATCAATAGCACAAATATAGAAAACATTATCACCCAATTTATTAAAGCACCTGGCCCGACCGACTAGCCCGACCAATCCAAAGGATTTGGATGACATAGCCCGGATGACACAGGGCGTCACAAACCAACAAAAGCACAAATGAAATATAATATCATGTTTCTCATATCACTCAAGCAATTCATCGAGCATGTTTTTACCCAACTATAATCGAGGCATTTCATCAAGCATGTTATCATCTAAAACAACAATATAGGCATTTCATCAAACATATTATATGCACATTACTAATTTACAATAAATTATAATTCAAACAATTTTAACATTTATAAAATAAATAAAATTCAATGTAATTAAGCAATCATCCATTAACAATTCTTGAGAAAAGCTTGGGGTTAGATCTTCACCTTGGAATCGAAATTGCTCGATTCGGATGAGGCCTGAGCGATCCAAATATGGTCCGAATGCCAGAAATTGGGGAATACCTCAATGACCTTCAATGAATCACAAATCTAGTGTTAATCAATTAAGGTTTACTCTAATTAAAGTTCTAATTAGGGTTTTGGGTTTACATACCTCGGATTTGGGAAAATCCCAAATCAATTCTGTGAATCGGGCAGGAGTTGGAGCATGGCGGCATCCACATGGGGCCTTGCCCGATCACGGCTTCCACAACGCACGGGCTGCACCAATACAACAGCTGGGACCCCAAGCCCCAACATGAGCAAACCCTAGGTTAGGGTTTGGACGAATCCAACGAGGATTTCTAACCCTAATGGTCCAAAGATGAAGAAAATGGAAAGAAGAGGAAAAGAAGAAGTAGAGAAACACCTTACCTAGCATAGGGAGGTGAATCCGACCCAAAGCCACTGGATTTTGGCCGGAGAAGACGCGAGAACGGACATGGAGGCCGGAGAGATCTTGGAAATCCGAGATTTTTAAGGTTGGAGGAGGATTTGAGGGAGGAATGAGGTTTGGGAAAGGAGGAAGAGAGCTAGGAAGGCTTAGGAGTAAAGGAGAGAAGAAGATGAAGGAGAGAAATGAGAGAAAGAGAGAAAGAGAGAAAGAAATGAGAAAGAGAGAGAGAGAATGGGTTTGAAACCCCCCCCCCCTTTAAAGCAGTCCAGCCACGACCGGTCGGCCGGTCGCAGATCCGGTCGGCCGGATCCCGCTGTCCACCCATTTTTTTCCTTCAAAATGAGGCAGCACAACCGGTCGGCCGGCTGCCTAACCGGTTGGCCGGTCGTCCCTTGACCATTTTCTCTGAAAATTTTGAATTTCTTCCCTGCACAGTGAGTTCCCACACAGTCCAGGCTACTTGTCAGCCTTATTTACAAAATAACATTTAAATTTTATTTTTCCATTTACTTTAAGTTATTTATGTAAATAAGGAAGTACCCCCCATTTGGATTCAATAAAAAATACTAGAAAATCGAAATCCCAATAATAAAGATTTTGATTTTCCACTCCAAGTACAAATCGCAACTTCTTGACATTTTCAAAACATAACGCCTTTTAAAAGAGAGGGTTTGTGCCAAATATAAACCGTTCAAAGAATCTGAAATACTGAAAATAGGCTAAAACACAAAGGTCTGGTAAAATATTCATGATGGTTAGGTCGATCTACGAATAGATTGATAATTCAGGGTTTTTTACTTAGTCTCTACAGACAGCGACATACCCGAGTTAACCCAATCGTCGGAAAACTCTTTCGAACCATGTGATCTTCCAACTCCTAAACTAATTCCATCATTTTTTTTAAATACATTCATTTTAGTCCCCAAAACATGTGAATACACGTGCGAGTACGCACTATAACCGACAAACCGAAGGTAGCGCCCAAGGACTTCCAATTTCCAAGTTAGCGAAAATTCGGGGCGTTACAGATAAAGTTCCTAGCTCCAAGATTGTCCAACTTTGCATTCTCATATGAAGACATGCCGGGGCTCGATGAAGAGCTCGTTGTACACCATCTGCCAACCAAGCCGGATATGAAGCCAGTGAAGCAGAAAATTCGAAGAATGAAGCCAGAATGGGCTCTGAAAGTCCGAGATGAAGTCATTAAGCAGTACAATGTGGGATTCTTGGTAGTCTCCAACTACCCTGAATGGCTCGCCAACATCGTACTAGTACCAAAGAAGGATGGTAAGGTTCGAATGTGGATCGACTTCCGAGATCTCAACAAAGCCAGTCCTAAAGATGACTTCCCTTTGCCGCATATCGACACACTGGTTGACAACATTGCCGGGTACAAGATCTTCTCATTCATGGACGGGTTCTCAGGTTACAATCAGATCAAGATGGCCGTCGAAGATCGCGAGAAGACATCGTTTATCACTCCCTGGGGAACCTTCTGTTAGAGGGTAATGTCGTTTGGTTTGAAGAACGCAAGAGCAACATATCAGCGAGCAATGACAGCATTATTCCACGACATGATGAACAAAGAGCTTGAAGTATATGTGGACGATATGATCATCAAATCTCGCACGATCGAAGGACACTTTGAAGATCTGAAGAAGTTATTCAACAGATTAGAAAAGTACAAGCTCCGCCTCAACCCTCATAAATGTGTCTTCGGTGCAATGGGAGGCAAGCTCCTTGGATTTATGGTGAGCGAGGATGGCATCAGGGTCGACGAAACTAAAACTAGAGCAATCATCGAGATGCCCCCTCCTAGAACAGAGAAAGAAATTCGTGGCTTCCTCGGCAGAATTCAATACATTAGTCGCTTCATCGCACAACTCACACCTATCTGTGAACCCATATTCAAACTCCTTCAGAAGAACGTTCCAAAAGAATGGAATGACGATTGCCAAGTTGCCTTCGACCACATCAAGAAGTATCTCATGAATCCTCCAATTCTAGTGCCGCCCACTCCCGAACGACCACTATTGTTATACATCTCGGTAGCAGCAGATGCCATTGGCTGTGTTCTCGGCCAGCACGACGAGACCAGGAAGAAGGAACAAGCAATATACTACTTAAGTCGAAAGTTCACCGACTACGAGACCATGTATTCCCCAATCGAGAAGACTTGCCTCGCCCTAGTCTGGGCAACTCAGCGACTCCGTCGATACATGATTGTGTTCCCTATTCTCCTCCTTGCTCACATGGATCTGCTCAAATACTTGTTCGAGAAACCAGCACTCATTGGAAGGATAGCTAAATGGCAGCTACTCCTGTCTGAATTCGACATCACCTATGTCACTCATAAGGCAATCAAGGGGCAGGCCCTCGCCGATCATCTTGCCGCTCACTCTCTCTTGGATTATCAACAGCTCAAGACATTCTTCCTTGATGAAGATCTCTTGCTTATCGAAGATGAAGAAAAGAAGAAAAAAGATGAGTGGACGTAATTCTTCGACGGCGCAGTAAATTCTAAAGGGAGTGTTATCGGAGCAATTCTTTACTCTCCAGACGATGTCCCTATTCCTATCTCAAGGCGCATAGCATTCGAGTGCACCAACAACATGGCAGAATACGAAGCATGCATCGCGGGCTTAAGAGAAGCCATAATCTTGGGCTTCAAGAAGCTACGATTATTTGGAGACTCATAGCTTATCATCAATTAGAACAATGGCGAATGAAAAACCAAGGACGAGAAGTTGATACCATATCATGTGTACCTCGAAAACCTGATCGAAGAATTTAAAGAAATCACCTTCTCATACATGCCCAGAGCCAAGAATTAATTTGCAGATGCTCTCGCTGCACTCGCATCAATGCTCGAGATCCCGAAAAGAACTTGAGAGTGGGAGCTCACAGTCGAAACTCAAGATGAACCTACTTTCTGCCTGCAAATAGAAGAAGCCAAAGTTGCCCCTAACAAACCCTGGTATGCTGACATCAAGCAATATCTCGAAACCTAGGAGTATCCGGAGTTAACAACAACAACAGATCGCCGAATCATCCAGTGTTTGGCTGGCCAGTTCACCATCAGTGGCGAAATTCTTTACAAGCGATCCTATAATCACGTCCTCCTTCGATGCGTCGACGAAACAGTAGCTACAAAGATTATGAAAGAAATACACGAACGAATCTGTGGCCCACACATAAACGGGCACATGATGGCAAAGAAGATTCTACAACTCGGCTACTATTGGCTAACCATGGAGACAGACTGCTATCAGCACGTCAGAAAATGCTTCAAGTGTTAGGAGCATGCGAATCAAATTCATGCCCCCTCATCAGAACTGTACAACCTGACAACTCCTTGGCCCTTCTCTATGTGAAGACTCGACATCGTTGGGAAGATTAGTCCCAAAACATTAAACGGTCATGAGTATATACTTGTGGCAGTTGACTACTTCACCAAGTGGGTAGAAGCAGCCTCCTACACCACGATTGCAGCATCTCAGGTGATCAAATTTATGAAAAAAACATCATATGCCAGTATGGAATCTCTAATGCTATCATCACAGATAATGGGACCCCGTTCGTCAACAAGAAGATGGATGACCTCCTTAGCAATTTCAAGATTCAGCGTCATCGATCGAGCCCTTACCGTCCTCAGATGAATGGTGGGGTAGAAGCCGTAAATAAAACAATCGTCAGGATATTTGAGAAGATGGTCGTGACCTATCGAGATTGGTCAGATATTCTCCCATATGCATTTTGGGCCTATCGAACGTCTGTACGGTTTGCTACAGGCGTTACTCCTTTTGAGCTTACTTATGGAATGAAAGCAGTTCTACCGGTCGAGGTGGAAATACCGTCACTACGGGTGTTGCTAGAAAGCGGAATTGAAGAAGGAGAATGGCAACGGGCCAGATTCGATCAATTACAGCTAGCAGATGAGAAACGCATACGTGCGTTAAGTCATTCCCAGTGTTATCAGAAAAGGATTGCTCGGGCTTACAATAAGAGAGTCTGAAAAAGAAGTTTCAAGGTGGGCGACATGGTCATGAAGAAGATCCTACCATCGCACCTTCCAGATCCCAGAGAAAAGTTTAAACCCTCGTGGGACGGACCGTTGATCATCAGAGAAGTACTTCCCGAAGGCACCCTCAGACTCACCAGCATGAGAGGGATGGATCTTCCTGAGCAAATCAACGCAGACAAAGTGAAGATCTTTTACGGGTAAGTCATTCTGACCTTATCAAGAGTTACATTAATAGAGCTAAAGTCAAGAGGTCAAAGCTAAAACTTCTGAGAAATCATTTTCGTCCACCAATAAGTGTTTCAAAAGAAAAAGAGAGAAGAAAAGGAAAATAAAAGAAGAAAAAAGAATACAAAGAAAAAAAAAGAAAAGAAAATGGGAAGCCAAAACAAGGCACTTGAGAAAAATCAACCCAAACATAGTCACCCATCCATCCATCTCAGAAAAGTCTATGGCTAAGACTGACAGCTCTATCATCGTAACTTAGAATAAGGGCTGAAAGGATGCCATCGACCAGAAACGACGGATTCCCGACCTCTAGCCGCCGCAGTTAGCCAAAAATCCAGAAAAAAGAAAAAAGAGAAAAAAAAAGTGTGCCTAAACAAAGAGGGCGGAGTGAAAACCTGAAAGGGCGCTCTGAGTAAAAACAGTGGGCATATAGCGGATTTGGTGAAAACCCGAAAGGGTGCCGAGGGTAAAAACATCATAGCTGCCAAGGGAAGGGGCAGGAAAAATCAAATACCCAGGACGTGGTGAAAACCTGAAAGGGCGCCACGGGTAAAAATGATGGGAAAAGGCCGGCTATGGTGAAAACTCGAAAGAGCGCTGCAGGCAAAAATGGCTCGAATAGAAAAAGAAAAATGGAAAGTGCAGGTACCAAGAAATCAGACGGTCCAAATCGGTTCAAGAACAAGAAGAAGTACAGTCGGGAACAAAGAACTTTACAAACTCTGACAATCTCAGGAAGCAACAGTTTCCATTACACCTCTAGGGAACCAAAGGGATCTCACGCAAGTCAATCTCGAGACATCGGTCAAAGCATTGGTTGAGCCTCAGTTCTGATTCCTATGTCCCAACACAAAATCCAGACACTCACAAGACAACTCATGACACAATAAATTCTCAAAAAGTTTTCTCTTTTTTCATTAAATGGATCGTATTTCTTTTACATATATCATGTCATCTTTTTCAAAAATAAAAAAAAGTGCATCATCACCGGTCATGTACTATGCAAAATGGAACGTACAGACGGTCGACACAGCTCTAAAAAGCGACATAATCAATCTCTGCCCTCCTCCTCGGCCATATCAGGTAAGTCCTCTGACTCATAATGAAATAGCCTCGCTCTCAACCTGCTCACCTCCATACGCAGGTAATGTACCTCATCTCGCTCAAGGCTACGGATCGCTGTCTCCTCATCAGACAACCTCTGATCGGCAACCAATCTCCTCGACATCATCTCACAATGATATCGAAGTGCAGAGATCTTAAATAGCAAGTGGCCATGAGTGGCCAAGAGGAAACCATGATCGATGAATGGGAGCTCTTCAAAGGGCTCATATGAACCAGATGAAGAGCTAGCATCCCTAAGAATATCCTGCTCATCCTCATCGGTAGTCTGGTGCCGGTACAGACACTGCTCAGCAACCCAGTGCTGGTATGGGGCGGTCGCCATCGAAAAAGTTCGCAGTTCAAAACCAAGCAAATCAGCAGTCAGGTGACTCGCCCAGGACCCATCAATCTGAGTCTTAAAGTCAGATGACCTGGCTGGAAGTGCTCGACGTCCGATACCCGAAAAAGCAAAAAGAGAAACATCCTACTCATACCCAAACTGCCACAGGAACCGGATAGGGTGATAAGAAAAGTAAGATCGAAAGCCTACCAGCATCAGAGGAAGGCGGTGAGCATCACAGAGCACTGGAGGAAGTGAAAGCCAAGATGACTCCCAATGAACATTCCATTCACGCAGCTTAGCAAACATTCGACGATACAAGGGCTCACTTATCCTAGCTGTATGCGGAAGAAATTCCATGATGTGTCGCATGAGGTCTAGGCGACGGGTGCTAGGAAATGATACAGGAACGGTTAGCGAAAGACGCTCCCATAGCCAAATCTGATTGTAAGAAAGTAAAGAGGTTCAGCTAAAGCAAAGCAACTCCCAAAAGACAAGGAAAGAAAAGACAAGTGTAGAAAAGATACCTGGAGAAATGCACAGCAGCCGCGAAGGACACGAGTGCGGCCTAGGGCACAGTCAGTCAGCCCATTAAATAGCTCAGCCAGGATAAGAGAAATGATCCCCTGACGTTGAACAACTCGGCTCATCACCTCAAAAAGCAAAGGAGTCTGAGATCTGCGCCATCCCGAGAATAGCACCTCAGCCATCAAACACAACATCAGTGCATTCCGAAAAGGTAAGGATCCTGCCACACTCCGAGGACCCGAGAAAAGATCATACAACAAGTCCAAGGAGAACACCATAGCATTCTGGCCGGTAACTGCAGGCTGAACAAGATATGGGATCCCGAACCAGTTATGCGGTGTGGCAGTCTTCGGCAAAGTCTTTAGCAAGAAATAGCGAGAATAATCCCAAGGAAGACCGGTCAAACGCACAAGCTCCTCCAAAGAAGGTCCCATCTCCATGTCATCGAATACAAACAAGTTCAACGAAGAGACCCAGTCAATCAATGCAGCCCCGAGCATCCTCCAATCGATGTCAACTCTAGCCATATGGATCAGACCACCGAAGCCATAGGACTCCAAATCTCGAATCTCATAAGCTGACAAGCTGTCAAGCCAAGCAAGTAGTCGTGGCGAGCAAGAAGGACGAGGAAGCAACTGACAAGTCCTCACAGGAATCCCCTCCAGAACAAAAGGCCCAGGTATCGACGATAGCTCATCAAGGATCGGAAGATCAACGGGCGAAGGAGAAGGAAAAGCTGGAACCTCTGCAGACTCAACAGCCCCTGAGATATCCCCAGTAACGGCTATGTTTGATATAGTCGCATCACTATCTGAAACTGTCACGACCTCAGCCGCACGAGAAGACTCACCCATCTCGTGAACCGAATGTGTAAAGGGTCGGCAATCAGGAGAAGGACGGTACTCTCTATCAAAAGGGTTATCAGCAAAGATCACGCCGCACATCTTGGCATCCTGACCAATCTGACCGTTGGAAAATGCATCTAAACCGTCAAGAAAGGCCTCGACAACCCCGATCGAAGAATCAACGGTCAAATTTAGACCTGCGGCCCTCTCCAACAGGAAATCATGAATCCAATCATCACTCTGTCCAATCAAAGGGATCATCGGGACTTCCACACCGTCCATCATCAGGGAGACATCATCAATGATCACATCAAGTCCACCCAAGCAAGTGTGTCGCACATCTCGGCCATCATCAAGAGTATCTAAGCCATCAAAGGTATCATTTGAACCATCCATACCATTCAAACATGAGATCAGCCCATCTATGTCCATCGTGGCCCCATCATCACCATTGATCACATCGTCCATGCGGCCCACACTTAAAGGATGAATAGCTTCACCTATGACCCATCTCCCCATCTCATCCATACCATCAGATCCTCCCATGGTCAATGCCCCATTCAAACCTGAATTTCTAGCAATCCCACCATTAATGGAGGTATTCAAAGCTTCCCCAACAACCACCCTTAACCCACCATCAATGACCTCATTCAATGCTCCATCTCTGCCATCAATCAAAAGCATCCCGCCATCATTAAAGCCTTCACCAATTTCTGAAGTGTGGGACCCACCAACCTCTCCCACAATGGCCCCCAAGCCATCATCAATAGCTGCCCAAGAGAGGACCAATAGAGAAAAAGACAAAAAAAAGAAGGAAAGATGAGACAAAAAGGGGATTCATGGCTAAAATCAAACCTCGTACACAAGGAATCAAGCAGATAGGAGCAGTGGGCAGAAGAGAATGTTCGAACCAGGGTTAACCTAGGCCGCACAAGAGACGAGGTTAGGGAGGCCCGCTGTGAGCCGCCTGTACGGACACTCTCCCTCTCTCTTCACGGGATTGGCTCCACAACCGCTGGTAGGTGAGGCTGACAGTCCACATTAGCAGATGACACCCTGAGGGCCGCCCAATGCTCCAATCAACTCCAGATTTCATTTGAGGATGATTTGAATCATCTGGAAGGTATCCCACCTGTCCAATCATGAAGTATTACGGCCAACATGGGTCTGATCAAGTCAAAGAGAAGGAAAATTGATCAAGAGTGGTCCCTAAGCAATCGGAGCCGCTCAAAGGCGAGATCATCATGATCCAAGCCATGGAGAAGCTTGCATGAGTCATCAAATAGCAACATCAAGGGTCTGATTGCCGAGAAAGAAGGTTAGAGTCCAGGATCTGATCATCGAGTGGGTCCACATGGTTGAAAAGAGCAATCTGAACCGTTCAAGTCATCATCCGTACCATGGAAAGCCTTCTTAGCCTCACAAAACATCAAGAAAAGGTGGTTTAAAGTGAAGCTGAAGTCAGGAAAGGGTCCACAGGGCCAAATCAAGCGATCCGAACCGTTCAAGTCATCATCCATGCAGTTAAGAAGTCTCATCTTCCAAAAATCATTAAAGAATGAGTCAAAAGTCAAAGCACCATCAAGGAATTTGAGACAAATTGGGGTTATATATTCATTCAGAAAATCTTGATACAAAAGAAAAGAAAAAGCAAAAAGGGCTTTAAAATGCAAGAAGGCCATACAAAGATGAATACATCCTCAAAGAAACAGGCTACAGATCACCAATATAATCGTCATCATCCCTCCTCTCATCCCGCTCCCGACGATGAAGGTCCATCAGAGGAGCTGTCAATGATCCGCTAGCATATCTGCGATGACCCATTGGAATATAGAGCGAAGGAAGCAGAGGCCCCTGTCCGAATAGCAAGTACCACTCGTCGTAGTCGTGATCCGGGATCGTGAAGAGAAATCCAGGCTGGCCCACGAGAGCATTGGCCATCTCATCAGCTGGGATCTGAGTAGCCGGAGGAGGTGCGGAACAAGGAACTCGAGCCACACCAGTGATCTATCGGAGCAGCCTCTCACCCAAATACCATTGAAATGATTCAGCGTCAGAGAGCATGATCCGAAGGCATGAAGAATCATATGCTTCCACATGCTGAGGGGTATAATAAAGAGGGAATTTGGCATACGACATCCGAGCAAACTACAACAAATGAGTTCATCACAATCAGCCCCAGAGCAGCACGACGGATAAGGAAAACAAGATACTTACGTCCTCGATGGTCAGTCCGTCTATGTCAGCGCGCCAATTGTCCCCAGACACTTGAGAATTCCGTTGACGATTTTGCTGATGCCAGTGCATGAAGCGGTACAAAGATGGCTCAACATCATCTCGTATCCTCGGCGAGAGATGAGCAAAATGATCATAAAAGCAGGTCTGGGCAAGGGCAAACACAACGATCAGAGGAAGAAAGAAGACAAATGTCTCCAGGGAAGATTAAAAAGAATACCTCCATGACAAGCCAGAAACCAGTGTAGGACCGGCTACTACGAGAGGTCTTATTTAAACCTTGGAAGATATGAGTCAAGATAGCCCCGTTCCAATTGTACAAATGATGAAGATCCTCAACCAAACGAAGAAATCTAGGGTCGATCCTCTCGTTCGCATGGCAGAAAAGGAATGACCCAAAGGCGTAAATAATCATGGCCCGTGCTTTATGAAGGGCCTCCAGCTTGGTAGTAGGGATGGCAGCAGCAAAGGTGTTGTAAAACCATCGCAGTTTCACTTGGTGGCCTTGGAATTCATGCTCAGGTGGGATGGCTCCCACAAGCCGTAGCTAGTCAGTAGAAGTAATGGGAGCAAGAGAGCCTGTGTGGGGAACAACTGCCCCATGGAATGGAAAGCCAATCTGCATATATATATCTAGGGAAATTATTCCCCACTCGCCACAGGGAAGTTGAAAGGTGTGGGTCTCATCCCGCCACCTCTCACAGAGAGCCGCAAGCAGCATGCGATTAACATTATTGTTGTGAAAGCGTAAGGTAAGGAGGCCGGCAAAAGGAGTATCGGCCAGAACACGTTCGAGCATAGGCTGCGGTTGTTTCACCCAATCATCCCAAGATCTTTGGTACCTTGGCCCTTTATGGAGGGAAGAGGTTGGTGCTCCTTGGCTAAAGAACACATATGAGTCCCTCGACGAACAATGAAGGCCGAGTCATCCTCATCTACCGCCCTTCGCCCCCTTGTACCATCCGCCATCAAATCCTACAAGCTTGGCAAGGTAAGTCCTTATTCTTTACCCGTTAAAATCCAAATCATTATCCAGGAAACCCATGGATTCGGACTCACATTCAAATGCAAAAATCCAATGTCCAACTCCATATGTAACCTAGGATATGTGTCGGGCCCATTGAAGAAAGCAAGGCCCACCTGAAAGAAGGTTGCATGCCGTACCTTAGGTAAGGAAAATCCACCATCCAAGGACACATTTTGGACAACAAATGCACTCAAGTGCCATGAGATCAAAGTGGGATAAGAACCAAACTTCATATAAAGAAATCCCTCTTCAAAGTCCATATGTGACCAAGGATTGGTTCACTTTCCCTACCGAGGCCATGATACTCATCTAAGATATTCCCATCTTTTTACACATGTACATGGACAAGTGGGGAATAGGAAGGAAATGGGTCCCCAAGAGCAACTCAAATCCCTCACCTCAATGGAGTGAAAGGAGCACATAGCCTGCTTGAAGAAACATGAGATCCCATTCATGGGTTAACCATGGGCAACCAATGTGCATCATCTTGATAAATGTTTTAACCATGAGAGTACAACATGGTGGTCTATCCACAAACATATGAATCAAAGAAGCCAATGGTAAAAATAAATAAATTGATGCACATAGCCCACATGAAGAACCAAAGTTGGAAATGTCCATGTAAGGACAAGTTTGGGCAACTTATGTGCACCGATTGCTTTATAAAAAGGGGACCATTTGAGCACAAGAGGGCATGGCTTGATGAGTTGCCCAACCATCATGAAAATGGCTAAGAATGATATACATAGCCCACTTAAAGATCAAAATCCAAAATGCCCCAAAGCATGGGACAAAATTGGGCAACTTATGGGTATCATTCTTTCCCACAAATTGAAAGAAAAATCACTTATCCTTGAGAATGATGGTGGATGACCCACCAAGCACCCCAAGAGAAGTTCTAGGAGCTATGGTTGTATGAATAGCCCACTTGAAGAAGGATCATCCATTTGAGGATTGGTGACACTAAAAGAAGCTCTAGAGATCCACTTTCCTACCACATGAGGAAACCATTTGAACTCAGATTGTTGAAACAACTCACTCATGGGACTTGTAGGTGATCAAGTAACTCAAGTCCTCCATCCATCCAAAGAAAAGGCATGAAGGAAAAGAATCCCACATGCACAAAGTGTAGTGGTGCACACATGGCTCAAAGAAATTCATAAGTTTCAATGAGGGCCCAAAAGCCCATCTATATGGAGAAATTCCAAGGAGCCCATCACACTTTGTGTATAAGGGTATACATCATAATCAAGAAATAGTGGAAGATTTGGGCCACTTGTTCGTAAAGGCCCAACTAAGAAATTCAGCCCACTTGAGATCCAAGTGATGAATGGGCTAACCACTTTTGTCCACATACATGAAAAGAAAAATGGGGCCATCCAAAGTGAGCATTATGAGCCCAAAACTTGAGTGGGCCCTACCATTCCCATGGGCCCAAACCTTGAAAAGAAGATGGAAAAGAAAAGAAAGTTCTAAGAAAAAATAACGAGGAAAAGAGAGCATGAGGGAGCCCAAAATGAAGCATTGGGCCCATTAAATACACCAAGGGCCATGACTTCAGTTTGAGCCCATTTGATACACATAAAAAGGGGCCCAATTCCCATGAGAAAAGATAGGATATTTTACCATGCACACTTGATGGACATGGCAAAATTACCCTTTACATACACATGAAGGGAGTGTGAAAGAAGAAAAGAAAAATGAAATGGAAGTTTGTAATGTCCTTCTCCATGTACCACCTTGAGAAGAGATTGGAGATGTAGAAAAAGGCAAAAAAGACTTGGGCCGACCTTGACTCCCTTGAAATATCTACATGAAGAAAAGAAAGAGAGAATGAGAAGAGACAATGAAGAAGAAAACAAGGAAATGAAAGGAAAGGGAGTGGTCCATACCTTCACCACTCACCAAAGGGGGACCACCTTGCTGTCCCAAAGCTTCACTAGGGCCCCACCACTTGAAAGAGAAAAATGGCCACCAAAAGAAAGAGAAAAAGTTGAAGAAAGAGAGAGTGCGAGAAAGAGAAGAGAGAGATTGCATGTTAGAGGGGCCAAGGGCGCCCCATGTTATATAGAAAAGGGGAGGGCACCCCATTATCCGACCCACTGGAAAAACCAGTGGGCAGAAGTGGCTTGGGCGGCACCCAGGGGGCCGTCCGTCCTCCCACTTGGTTGAAACGACCTCTCGCCCCCTCTCCTTGGGAAGAACTCCTCCTTGGGAAGGATGGTTGCAAGTAAATCTTGTACCTCCATGTAAGAATGAAGTGATGGAAGAGAAGGATGAGAAAAAGTAAGTAATCCGACCAAAATCTCATCTCGTGAGAAATTGAGGAGAAGTTGGCTTAATGATGTGGAAAAAGCTCCATGGAATTTTCAAGGAAAAGAAAAAGAGTTGACTTGGTCAAACAGTGATCTCAACCATCCAAGTCATGGCCTGATGATCTGAATCATTTTCAGAAAAACATCAAGAATTTCCAACCCTGATCTCTGCATATCTCCCATCCCCTTGGGTCCGAAGACCTTAAACTTCGTCGGGATCGACATCCCGAGAGATTTTCAATAAAAACCGGTAGCGGTCTTGATCGTTCGAATCCAGATCTGATGACACCCGACACTTTCAAAAAAAAATGTACCCCCGATCTTAGCTTGTACATAAGTTTTGGGTCCGAAGACCTTAAACTACGTCAGGATCAAGATCCCGAGGGATTTTTAATAAAAACCGACATCGGTCTTGATTGCTCGAATCAAGATCTGACGACTACAGACATTTTCTAAAAAAAATGTATTTCCAGCATCGCTTGTACAAAGTTTTGGTCCGAAGACCTTAAACTACGTCGGGACCAAAGTCCCGAGAGATTTCCAATAAAAACCGGTGTTAATCTTGATCGCTTGAATTGGGATTTAACAACCTGGAACATTTCGAAAAATCATAAAAAAAATCGCCTGTACAAAGTTTTGGTCCGAAGACCTTAAACTACGTCGGGATCAACATCCTGAGGGATTTCATAATAAAACCCGGCATCGACCTCGACCACTTGGCTTAAGGTTTGATAATCCGGATCTTTTTAAAAAATCACAAAAAGAATGTATTTTCAGCTTGTACATAATGTTGGGTCCGAAGACCTTAAACTACACTGGGATTAATTTTCCGGGGGACTTTTTTTTCCTTTCAATAAAAAACCGGCATCGGCCTCGATCGTTCGGATCAAGGTTCGATAACCCAGATCATTTCAAAAATACCAAAAAGATTTTAAGTTTTCCATAAAAACCAGTATCAATCTCGATCACTCGAGTTGAAGTCTAGAACCTTTTCAAATTTTTTTTCGTTAATTTTAACTGCGCAAATTTATCCCCAGCAGTCCGAAGACCTAAAACTACATTGGGATTAATTTCTCGGGGGCTTTCTTTCCCAACCTGTCCCAGACATTGCTGACACTTGATCGTACGGGTGTTTGGAATCTTCCAAGCAGGTAAAGGCTTGAGGCGGGCAGAACCCCGTAATCCTGTTCGTGTTGAACGCACCGTGATAGACAACCTTGATTTGGAAGTCGCTGTTGAATCTGACGGATATTCCCTGTTCCTAAAACTCATGAAGGGGATTAAGACAGTTGGGAGGTGAAGCTCACCCTCACGGAATTGTGAACAACATAAGACCCCAAACTGGATTGACAAAGGGAAATGTGAGGATGTGGCTCATTCTATGGCCGAAGGAGTCTGTCGGACGATACGTGGTCTATGTGCATTGCACATGAGGAACAGGCAACTTTGTGGGTGTGTTGACTGAAAACCCTCAAAATCCCCTCATCCGAAGATGTAAAACTACGACACTTAACTGTGTGAGATTCGTCTTGTTCGCTGACATAAAATGAATCGGGTGCCTTACCAGCAGTAAAAGTTGGAAGTGGATGAAAATTCCATACCTTTCCCTGCATTTTAGAAAAATAAAAAAAATACCAAAACATTGCAAAATCATCTTTAAAAAATCACAAAAATATTTCCCTTGCTTTCAAATCAAATATTTTTAAAATCACAAAAATATTTCCCTTGCTTTCAAATCAAATATTTTTAAAATCACAAAAATATTTCCTTCGTTTTCAATAACTGATCTCCATCTTGACTACTCAAGAAAGATTCAGACCAAATATTTGCAAAAATCACAAAAATTGTCACTATCTCCAGCACTGCATTTCAGGAGTATCGAACTCCGCTTACTTATTTCACAGTTTGGGATGACGGATCCGATCGCCCGCAAATTGGAATCTTAACCAAAACTGGGGATCAAGCACCGTCTCAATTGCATCCATTCACAGAAGAACATCTTGAAGTCTCACAACCTCCTTTATCCATTCCCATTAGGAAAGAAACAGCATCTTGGGACGATGGACCTGATCGACCACAGGTCGGGATCTTGACCAACCCGCTGACTAAACATTTGCATTTGAAAAAAAAATCTCCAAGGGATCATAACCCCGCAAGCAATAAGCTCAAAATTCTCTGCATCCCCAACAAAAGCAAAATCATCGAACTGAAAGAGAATGAGCCAAACCATGCATCCATCATCAAATATGCATCCCCATGCGTCAGCATCCATCGCATCAATCATCATGTTTACCTGCTTCCAAAATAAAAGCCAGTTAGCCAAAGACCCCAAATGCATCCCTAGTGGAGGCACGGGCAAGTTAGATTTCCTTTTTTGAAAAGACAAAAAAATATATTTTCCTATTTGTAAATAAAAACCCCATGGAGTATCACTCCCCAGAGTGGGTATCTTTTCAAAAATTTGAAAACATATTTTCCTATTTGCAAATAAAAACCCCACGGAATATCACTCCCCAGAGTGGGTACCATTTCAAAATCCAAAAATATTTTCCCAGTAGAGCGTTCGGCCTCCAAAACACCGAGAGATCTTCCATATCTCTGGGCAGGAGCCGACGCAAAAATCAAATAAGATCAGATGTCTCGCGGTTTTTCCGGAGACTATCGGATCCAATGCACTCAAAGTACGGTCGAACTGAACTCCACTGTCAGTGCGGTCGTACCACATGCTAAGATACGAAAAGATGAAAGCCAAAAGGCTAGGTCGAAGAAACCATCTAAACTGTGGAAACGATGAATTGTAACCCAAGTATTAAAACTAACAGATTGGGTGGAAAGAGTTCACCCGCACATACCTAGGCATGGATGCCTGAAGTACCTTGACTGAGTCCAAGTCGGCGTAGTGATCTCCTGTAAGACTACATGGACGCAGGGCAGCTAACCACTTTGACAGTCAAGCGAAACAAGTACTCCTGGAGTGATTTGGGAAAGCATTGAACAATTAATCTCAGGGTCGATAACCTCTTAAGACTATGACGGATGCAGAGGTTTGCTGTACCTTTCCGATGTTAGTACCGATCGGGAATGGAAGGGTTGCGATTGGGTACCCAGGTTGCAGAGCATGCAGGAACAATCGCAACGTTTTCTCCAAACTCTCGCGGTACGTGCGAGTTATCAATCTCCAAACAATCAACTAACTCAGATACAAAGGAAAACAAATATTCCAAACCATAATCTAGGAAATAATGAATTGCAAACCAAGCATCAAGATCAGTAGATCGGGTAGGAAAAGTCCACCCGCACATACCTAGGCGTGGATGCCTGAAGTACCTTGACTGAGTCTAAGTCGGCGTAGTGATCTCCTGTAAGACTATATGGACGCAGGGCAGCTAACCACTTTGACAGTCAAGAGAAACAAGTACTCCTTGAGTGATCGGAAAAGCATTGAACAATCAATCTCAGGGTCGGTTACCTCGTAAGACTATGACGGATGCAGAGGCTCTACTGTACCTTTTCGATGTTAGTACCGATCGGGAATGGAAGGGTTGCGATTGGGTACCTAGGTTGCAACGCATGCAGGGACAATCGCACGTTTTCTCCAAACTCCTGCGGCATGTGCGAGTGATCAATTTCCAGACGATCAACTGACGCAGATGCAAAGGTAAGAAAAGATTCCAGACCACGATCTATGAATGATTGGGTCAGAAGTGGGGTGTCCACTTGCTTTGACATTTGGTTGCACGCAACCTCTGTCAAAGAGGGGCATCTGTAGACACCCCACCTTCAGCTACAATGCGGGTAGAGATAGCTGAATGAATGGAGGACCGTACTCCTAAATCCCATGTCCAAACCCAGCCAAACTCACCCTTATAAGCCCCAATCCATAGCCCAGCTCAAGCCTGAACCCAGTCAACTCACCTCTAAACATCAGCCCAAAAAACCCCCATAAGAAAAACCAATAAAAAAATCCTAAAAAAGTCAAACTTGGTAGGTCAACCCGCTAAGTCAAATCACCAAGTCAACCCGCTGAGTCAACCCACTGAGTCAACTCAGTGTCAACCCATCTTTCAAACCCAGTCAACTCACCGAGTTCCGAACCACAGCCTCGGAGCAGGTCCGACTCCGGACCTGGGGATTTTCTACTTCAGGTTCGGAGGCCGTGCGCTTCGAAGCCGAAGCAGAACGGCCGTACGGGCGGCCCTCAGGATGCCGCCCAAAAATAATTATAGCAGCTGTCACTGCTCGCTGTTATAAATACCCCCGCCCCTTCTCATCACATCATCCACCTCCCCTCTCTTCAGTTCAAGAGTTCCGAGTCCACCTCCACCCCTTTAGCCCATTCCTCCACCAAGGAGAGCCCAAGTGAGAAGAGTCTAACCCTGGTCCAGCCCAGCTTGACCCTGGTCTATGTCTCCCAAGCCACTCGAGTCTTAATCTAGCCACTCGAAGCAACCCCTTGCGACACCTCCGTCCATCCAGCTACTCTTTTACCAGCATTATCTCATTCGCATCTAGCATAAGTGCAACATTTACTTTTCTTCCAACCCCCCTACTTATCATGTCACTACTAACACTTTGATTATTCAAACGCACAGCATGCATCCCGCATAAAGCACCTGTTAGTTCGAGCATATGCTCTGGGCTTGCATGTTAATGGAAACCTGCCCATCAGAAACTCTTACTGTTCAGACCTGCATTCATGCATCATGTCATTCATGAGAATGTACGAGGATTAAATCAGACTTTCAAGTATTAGTTCGATTCTGTGAAGTAGAGACCGTACTTCGGTACGGGCAGTGTGGGGTGCTTAACCTCTTCCCACCCTGTAACCGTGATCCTTTATCTCGAATCTCTGGCTGCAGATAAAAAGGAGTCATTTTAGAGGAAGGAATCTTCGAATCCCCTTCTCTAACGTTTCTACGGGGTCTAGCCGACTGTAGATTCGAAGTAACTAGCTAGTTGCGACTCTGTTCTTACACAAACTCATTTCAACATATCTAGCTTAATATGACAACCGACAAAAAGCCCTCGAGAACGAGGCAAGCCAGTAGCACAAACAGCGATTCGCGTACATGCACCCCCTCTTCTTTTCCGAAAGGAAGGGAGAACGTTCGGGAGCGCGGAACAGCGAGCGTCCACATTTGACGATCACTTGCTCCAAGTACCATAAGCCCCCCCTTCGCTTTTGCATTAAGTTTAAGAAATCCAGGAGGTTGATAAGGTCCACCATTGCAATAATAAATAAGGCTGAGGTATTCATAATAGAGGTATAGGATAAATATGTAGGTCAGGTCAGATCATCTGCAGATTATTCATTTTAACTATGCGGGCCATGCTGCTGCTTGGATCAACTTGATTTTAAGGGTTGTTTTTTTTTCACCAATTGCATCAGTTAGCTGACATCACCAGCATTTAATTGTAATGCCGACATTGTTTTGTTAGTTTTATTTCCCTCAAATTACACCAGATGGTAAAATTTTAATAATTACAAAGTTATTTACCTGTCTTTTACTCTCAAATTATGTGCCGTAATACTTGTTTAAATAAACATTACGCTTACATATTTATGAAAATTAATAAAACAAACTGCCTCTGATGCCCTATGGAATGGGGCGCAATGGTTGTGTTTCTTTGCATTAATTGGAAGTGATTTCATGATGACGCCAACCTTTATACATGGCCTTAATGCCCTACTCATGAAACACACGTGGAAGAGACATGCGGGGACATAAGATTATGTTAATGGAGGTAGTATTGATCATATTAAAATCTAATGATAATACTTTTGTAACCTAGACTTATTTGCTTAAATAAAATCACGATAGTGAAAATGGGCCAAATGATTGTGTTTCTCCTACTTTAATTGGAAGTGATTATATGATGAGGCTAACCTTTCTATGTGGACTTAATATCCTACTCATTAGATAGGCCTAGTAGGGTGTCAATGGGTCGGGCTTGAGCCTGAGCCTGAGCCTGACAGCCCTACCCAAAAAAGTTCAAAATCCAGGCCGAGACTTACCCCAGCCTGGCCCGTTGACAGCCCTAACAACTAAGAGGGACATGCAGGAAGATACCTAATGTTAATGGGGTATACATGATCATATTAAAATCTAGAGATAACCCTTTCAGGAATTATTTGATACTTTGGCTGTGTATGATGCTCAATGCACATGCATATAGAAATTGTGTAAGTGCCATATAGTAACTCAAATTAAACTGATTAAATTGTGAAAATTGTTGTCTCCAAGTCGGTCCCAAAATAAGGTTGGGTGAACAATCCTAAGCTATGATTCTTGGACGTACACTCGTTTGTTGAAGTGTGGGCCATTGAGTAGTTCTTTTTCATTTGAACCGTCCATAACGAGTTTTCACTAATTCGGTAGTCGCATGATCAAATGAGCTTAACTTTTGGTTATTTGACAGTTTATTTGGAATTACTTTTAGTATAATTGTATCATCCATCACAGTCCATCTGTCAAAAAAATTCCCTCCTTTTTTTTTTTTTCTTTTACTAATTTCCTTTGTAATTTTGGTAATGATGAAGCAGCCCTTTTAAGTAATAAAAAATCTTTGCTAATCTTTGCTACTTTAGCAAACTGTAATGGATGATACACAGGCACTTAGAAATTACTTATTATTTGGCATATAAGTAATTTTCAAAATAAAATGTTCAAACAATGTATAATATTTTAGATGTATCCTTTTAAAAAAAATAAATAAATAAAATAACTTACTGAATTATCGAACTATTAGATTGGTGGATGTTTATTAGAGGGTTAAGAATGGAAGTATCCAATGGTCTTATCCCTATTGGGAAAGCCGGCAACGGAAGCAGAAGCCGAACGTACAGAGTAATGCGAGATCAAACGAGAAACACTTATGAAATCAAATCACACACAAGCATTCACCACAAGAGAATCTAAGTTTATGTTGAAAAACCCCTCAACAGGTAAAAAACCACCGCACAAAGCAATCCACTTTGATTAACAGAAGATTACAAAGATTGACAGCCCACAAGCAAGGAAAACAGAGAAAATCCAAGCTCTCTCTCTCTCTCTCACACACACACACATACACACACACACACACACACACACAAATCACTCTCCCCTCTTTCTAATACGATTAGGAAACCTTGGACACCTTAGGATGTCATCTAAGTCTGAATTACACCCCTTTAAATAGGTAATAATCCGAAAATAGAAATATCTTACACACTACCGCGTATTTGCGCAAGAAACCGCATGCGCAGTCGACTGGTCGTTTGACCAGTCAAACCTTGCACAAAGATAGTCCAGAGGAAAAATTACACAAATCCGTTGATGCTGCCTCACTGCCGACTGGTCGGAGCCCCCTGAAGACCGGTCGGTCGACTAGTTTAGAGCGAGAGAAATCTGTACAGCAACCTTGTTGTGCACTTTGTCCAAACAGCCAGATCGGTCGTCCAACCGGTCTGAGCACGCAACATATGCACAGTTTGAAGGCTCTCCAACAATCCCCACCAACCAGTGTCCACTACTCAAGGTTTAGGATTGTTGAAACAATCTAATTTTTTTTTATTATAACTTAGAACTAGTGGGTTTCAAAATTTATATTCTACATTCTATGGGCAGCATACGTATGGCGCGGCACAAGCAACCAGAGTATCAAATAACTCCCCAGAAATTTCAGCTCAAAGGCCACAAGCGATTGCCATTTGGAGAAATTTCAGCTCCAAGACTACATGAAAGCTAAGCTAGGGTCAAATTCATATGTAATAATTACAATTTAATGGAAACCACGAATCAAGAGATCTTTTTCTTTTCACCATCTTCTTTAAGGTAGACCCTCTCCCTACCCTTGGTCATTTTATTCTTTTTCCTTGTTAATCTAGAATTATTGATGAATTTATTGGCGCCAACGCGCAGATGGCGGCCAGGCAGGGGCTCTGTGGGCCTCACTGATATGTGTGTGTGTGGTATCCATCCATTTTTCCAGAAAGTTTTAGGGCATTAGTAGGCAGATCCAAAGCTCAAGTGGACACAGAGTTGGGATTGAATCCAACCACTAAAAACCTCTTTGGCACCATGAAAGTTTTGGATCAAGTAGGCATTTGCATATATTTTCCTTTCATGCAGGTCAGAGTGACCTTAACTGCAAGCTCAATGGCAAGTAACAGCACGGTAGGCCCTAGGAAGGTTTCAGCCAACGGTGGGCATTGTTATCCCCACTATTTCTTGTGTAGTCTACTTGAGTTTTGGATCTACCTTAATTTTGAGCTCATGCCCTAGTAAAATAAGATGGTAAAATGAATAGATTGCATGGATAAAACACATACATCAAGTGCACCCCACAGAGACCCTGCCTGAAATGAGCATCTGATTGGTGCAGGGAAGGATCCAAGAAGCAACACAGCAAGCACACATGCTAACATGACACAAGTGCACACTATCCAGACACATTTCATGAACAATTCGGTCCAACCCATCAGCTGTCATATGTTTACATTGCATGTGGGCTGATTTCCATTATGGGATTAATATCCATTTCGCTCATACATCTGAAACCATTGACGGGTAACCAGCCTGATTTTTTGTGAAGGCATGAAACAATTAGGCTAGCTTGATGAATGGCCAGTTCTCTCGCACATGTACCAAGTTGGCATGTCTGCTGCAAATCTCTTCTTCAATCTTTTGTTGCGTAAATATTTTCAGCGTTTTTTTTTTTTTTTGATGTAATTGCGTTAAAAGTAGCTAAGATTGTCGGAAGATTTCTTATTCGTGGGTTGTTAGCTTTTACATAAATGGGAAAGATGGTCATACCTTTTTTTTTCCCTCTCTGGGAAATTGATTTGGTCCATTAGCCTTCAAGATTGAAATCTAATGTGGGCCTTACCCGATGCTCCGGCACAATGCAGGAACTTAAAATTAATGACTCAAGTTCAACAAGTAGGATGATTGGATCCCAAGAGTTCACCTAGCGCATAACTTCCAGCCTTTCATTTGCACGGAAGATCCTTTCAATCTGCCTAATATGTTGGCCAACCATGAGGATTTCCTTGTGCAAAAATCAGCCCCATCCACTCATGAGCAGACCACACTTGTATTTTGCCATATTTATCAATAGATAGACATTGTTTCCGACGGTGTGGCCCACATACTCAGTAGACGTGGATGATTTTTTCCTAGGTAATCCTAATGGTGGGGCCAACTAATTGTTAGGGTTGGATGTCACATTCACTTAATAGGTTAGAAGTTATCAGATGTCGCATTCACTTGATAGGCTAGAAGTTATCCTCTGGGTGGCTCCTAATTTGTGGTCCAACTGATTGGACTTAGAGACGTCCCTAAAAATTATGCACTCCAATTTACACTAGCCAAATTCGGGCACATTCTTAAGGCCTGTTTGCTTTTCAATTTATATTGTAAATAAAGTATAAATGAATAATTATTACTTTTTACACCGGGTTGGAAAAGAGAAATTAATTTACATTGTAATTTGGCACATAAAGACGTTGAAAGCAGACTGAAATTGTGGCTCTAAAATTTATAGGGCCACCACTATGCATGTGTCTAATCCATGCCTCCATATGTTATATTTGCTCATTTTAGGACATGAGATAAAATAAAGTAAAAAGTGATAGATATAAAGATCAAGGGGATCACCAAACAGGATAGAGGGTAATTGAATGCCTACCATTGAAAGTTAAAATGAGCCTAGAGCCCATAGAAATTTGTCCCTGTCATCCAACTTATTCATAACTTCACATAGACGTGGATGAAAGGAAAACATAAATATCAACTTGATCCAAAACTTTTGCAGCCCCAAAGAAGAATTGAACAGCAAGCATTCAATTCCCTCTGTTTCCTGTGGTGTGGTCCACTTGAGCTTTGGATGCCTCATTTTTGAGCTCATGCCCTAAAATGAGTAAAAAAAATAGATGGACAATGCAAATCAAACACACACATAACAGTGGGCGTCGGCCGACTGATGGCTATGATCGGCTGACCTATAGTGATGATAGCTGGCCCAATTTAGGCGGTTTCTCACAGATTGCTTGTTGGACAGTTTGGGACCATTTCAGCCAGCTGATAGCATTGGGTCGACTGGCCAATGGTGTGCGCGACTGCATTACGCAGTTTACTATTGTGACTCTAATTCTGCCTGGGAGTGCTATATTAGCACATCATATTGCAATTATGGTTAATAGAGATTATTACCACATTCAAAGGAATTTAGAGAGAAAGAAAAAGAAGGAGAGAGAGAGAGAGAGAGAGAGAGAGAGAGAGATGAAGATCGAAGGAAGAGGGAGATCTGAATTCGTGACGATACATCCACATCGCCCTGTTCGTTTTCAGTTTCTTCAAAGTCTTCAGATTGATGAGATCTCTCCATTATCTATCTCTTTGGTTGTAATCCATCACTGGGGGCGAAGATTAATTGGATTCAAGTGAGTGAAGCTTGTGATCGTTGTGTAATAAGTTCTTACATAGTGAATTTGTGCACGTGGATGAGGTCTCGCGGTTTTTTACTTCTGTTTGAGGGTTTTCCATGTAAAAACTCTTATGTGTCGTGGTGATTAGTTGTTTATTTACTTTTTTGCATTATCATATCCTGTAATTCACGGTTATTTGGGGTTGTGAGATCCTGAAATTTATGCATCCGCCCAAACAACCTTTAGGGTGTTTGGTTGCACAAAATGGTTTGTGCAAATGATGATGCCCGCGATTCATTTGTCACTATATGGCTACTAAGGAATGAATGGACTATGACCCATGAATATCTTTGGTAACTCTATCAAATGCTTTCAAATTGTGGCCTGACATCGGTGGTTTCAAGTGTGTTTGGTTTAGAGGTGGCAATGGGTTGGGTTGAGTTGGGTCGGGTTCGGGTCGGGTCAAGTTCGGGTCGGGTCGTTTCCACCTCAACCCTAACCCGACCCAAATTGAAATCGAGTTGGATTCTCCCAACCCTTGCCCAACCCAAATTAAACCGGGTTGTGTCGGTTTGACCCACATTTTAATGATCAACTAACTAATTTGTAGATTAAACTGAAATCATATCTTATTTCAAGCCCCAATTTGAATCAAAATACTAAGCATTCCCAAGAAAGACTCACCTAATAGAGGAATTTTACTAAATCAATTCACAACTAGACTCAAATCTTCAGCTACCAATGCCTGCCCAACATTGCCATGAATCTGACATGATTAGTCATGGATTAGACTTCACCTCAAACTGGACTCAATGAGTTTTGTTGAGTCAACTCAGCACAAGTTACGACTAGTTTCAATTAAATTGAACTTCAAGAGCAAAGATATATGATCATGATTAATCCTAAATAGCTGAACTAAATCAGACATTCCTTGGATCATGAGAAACTTCTATCAACTAATATGAACTAGGCATAGGATGAGTTCGACTCGGTTTACCCCTCAGTAGCAAATCGGGTTGATCATAGATATAACAGAAATATAAAATGGCTGATTATCTTACCTATACCTTAGCGGCAAGAACTCTATGAATGCAACCCAACAATAACCTCAACACCAACAACATTGTCGGAGAAGAAGACTTGACCTCCAATGGTGAAACGCCAACCATCTGTTTTCCTTCAATCCGACAGCTATGGATAGAGTAGAATCATTTCGAGGAGCTTAAGAAACTTTGAGATTTGAGCTCCAACCCTTTCTAACGGACGTGTTTATATGGTTAACATGAGATTTAGTGTTTATGAATGCAAGAAGAAAAAAAAACGGAAGAAAAATCTCATTTATATGATGGCATTCTCAACCCTAATCTGGGTGAACATCAATGGACGGCTAGAATAGCTTCCGACTAAGTTTATGAATGACTCAGATTTACTCGAATGCATTGTCACAGATCAAGATTAATAGGGAAAGAAACGGAGGTGAGAGAAAAAGAAAACGGAATATTTTCGTTTTTAGACCCGCCACCCGCACAACACAACTTATATGTGAAACAATAGTTATACACATGAGCGTTCACATCTGATATCAATTGGGTTCTAGTTAAAAATGTTGCTAGAAACTGATAAATGGTTTGGATCGAGCCAAGGTGGGGCCACATTGGTCTCAGTGGTCAGGTTTTGAAGGGCTTGGAAATACAAAATCAGTTATCCATTGTCATTTTTGGCTTCTAACTGTGTATAGCATACAACAACACCTTTAATGAAATACCTGAAGTTTGCTAGACTCTCATGTCCAAACCATATGAACGGATTGGATAAGCTAGACTACTGTTTAAAAGTGGGCTGCACGACCTTGAAAACGGACAGTGTCCATTTGAGACGTTTTGATGGAAACGGGGGAGAGAATATTTTCTCTTAGTTTTGGTTTTGATTGGGTCAACAGATGTTGACCAATCCACCAAATTCGGTATATAACATGTGCACCAATTGTTAATGCACACTCACCAACAAAAATGGGCCCACTTTCATCAAAAGTGGAATCCACTCCGTCCATCATCCAGCAGAGTGTGTGAGAAAAAAAAAACTATGTATTATTTAACTAATAAGAAAATCAATATATAATAGTCTACTTAACCCTTATATGATTCGGGTCGGGTTGGGTCACCTTTAACCCTAATCCGACCCATAAAAATTCGGGTCGGGTCGGGTCAACCCAAAAATTGAATTTTGGTCAAAATTATTAACCCTAAACTAAAAAAAATTGGGCCAGGTCGGGTTGGGTTGGGTTAGTGGGTCGGGTTGAATTTTGCCAGGTCTAGTTCAGTTGCATGCACCAAGCTAAGTTCTGTCGTAGTTGCGTTTCAGGTGCAGTGGATGGTTTCACACAGTACTGCCGGTGTAGCTGGTTCAGATATCAGCAAATGTACCTAAAACCATCCATGCAGAGCCAAAATTCGAAGGAATGCAGCCAAACGCATCTAAAACTATCCGTGTGGGATCACAAGTTGCGGGGATGTGACTGTGGAAATCGGATCGCGTTCTGAGTTACTCTTTTTTCCGTATCATTTTAGGACTTGAGCCTAAAATTGAAGCATATCAAAATCTCAAGTGGACCATGCCACAGGTAACACTGGGAATAGTGATTTCCACCGTTGAAACCTTCCTAGCCCCACAGTGATGTTTATTTGTCATCCAACCTGTCATAATATCACATAGAAATTGATGAAGGGAAAAAACAAATATCAGCTCGATTCAAAACTTCTGTGGCCCCCAAGAAATTTTCAACGGTGGACATTCAGTTCACACTTTTCCTGTGGTGTGGTCCACTTGAGATTTATATAAGCTTCGTTTTTTGTCTTCAGGCCTAAAAATATATTTTAAGATCGATGGACGGAGTGGATAAAATACTTAAATTACGGTGGGTCCCACAGAGTTTACGCACTGCGCAATCGGCTTCCGTGATTGTGCTATCAAAGATATTCCTGAGTCATGGTCCATTCATGGTGGGCCCCCCGCGGACATGTGGTGTTCAAATGAATCATGAGCACCTAGTAGAATCAAGTACATTGTCACGTCCTCGGGTCTTGCCTTTTCCTAGGCCCTCGATATTGGATTTGGAAGCAGACTGGGTCCTGCCCGGACGGAGACTGTTCCAGGTAGGGGCTTTGTGGGACCACCATGATGTATGGGGTGTTATCCACACCGTTCATCTATTTTTCCAGATCATCTTAGGGTAGTAACTCAAAAATGAGTTAGATCCAAGGCTAGTGGACCATACCCCATGAAGCAGCAGGTGATAATGACGCTGGTGGTTGAAACTTTCTTAGGACCCGCTGTGATATTTATTTGCCATCCAACCTGCTCATAAGGCCACACAAACATGGATGAAGTGAAAACGGAAATGTCAGCTTGATCAAAACTTCTGTGACTCCCAAGAAGTATTCAACGGTAGGCGTTCAATTCCCTCTGTATGGTTCACTTGAACCTTAGATCTGATTCATTTTTGGGCTACTATCCTAAAATAATATAAAAGAATAGATGAACAGTGTGGATAAAACCCATACATCACGGTGAGCTTCACAAAGCCCTGTTTAGACCGATTCTTTCGTGGAGGCGAATCCGCGCTTCCTTCACTGAAGTTGCCAAAAGGATGAAAAGAGGCATCCTGGGCTCAAGTTGCCAAAGGCAGGAGTTAAAAAAAAAGGGTACTCAAGTGGGCGGCGAGAGGGCAATTTGATTTTAACATCATCCTATTGTATTCTTTGCGGGAAAAGTAAATGAACTACGTCAGGTGAGAGTTTACCACCATTTTTAAAAGTAGGGAGCTATTTCATGCTTTGGCTGACTACTGCCCTCCATACGCAGGCGCTCGAAAATTGTATAAGATGAATGCACCAAACTCAATTAAAACCAAGTGAATTGTGGAACAAACCCTAAGGGCCCCTTTGGATTGTAAGTTTCTTTAACTTATCTTGGTTTCTACTTAATCTGCGGATAAGCATGTTTTGGTAAGCTAACAGAGGGATGTGTGTACTAACCACTTAAAAAAAGATAAAAGAAAGTTTGGCAAATAACATACTTGCGGTTCAAAACGTTAAAAAGCATATTTAGTTTCCAATATCATAAGTAATCATCCCTTGAGTCTATTTGGTCTCCCTCACATCTGTTTTTCATGTGGGGCCAACCTTTGATGTAGATCGTTTATTGTGTGGCCCTCACTAATGTGGGTCGTCCATCATTTAGGGCCCACCTTGGATGTGGGCCATTTAGCATTAGGGTCCGACCTTGAATGTGCACCATTCATTAGGTAGGGTCCACCTTTGATGTTGGTCATCCATCATGTGGGGCCCACCATCAATGTTATTGTCCATCATGTGGGGCCCATCTTCAATATCCATCGCCCATCATGTGGTGCCCATCTTTAACATCCACCGCCCATTATGTTATGCCCACCTTTGGTGTGGACCATCCATCATGCGGGCCCACCTCCCATGTGAGTTGTCCATCATGCGGGGCCCACCTTGGAATGGGCCACTCTTATTAGGCCAACTTTGACATGGACCATCCATCTTGTGGGCCCACCATGACTGTGGATCATCCATCATGTGGAGCCCACCATTATTTATTGCCCATCATGTGGAGTCCACCTTTGATGTGGATTGTCCATCATGTGGGCCCCACTTTTAGTGTGGGTAACCCATCATGTGGGGCTCCCCTTGGATGTGGGCCATTCATCATTGGGGCCGACCTTTAATGTAGATCATCCATCATGTGGATCTACCTTGATATAGGCCATCATCATGTGGGGCCTGGCTTCAATATCCACTGCTTATCATGTGGAGCCCACCTTTGATGTGGATTGTCTATCATGTTGGCCCCACCTTTGAAGTGGGTCGTCCATCATGCTAGCCCTCTTTGGATTATAGGTTGTCCTTTGATGTGGACCATCCATTATATGGGTCCACATTAATATGAGGTCATCCATCATGTGGGGCTCATCTTTGATGTGGACCATCTAATGTGTGAGGCCCACCTTTGATGGGATAGACCATCATGTGGGGCCTCCTTTAATATGGACCATATGAGAGAGCAACGTTTGACATGAACTATGAGAGAGATAAGTAGAAAAGTAACAAGTCAAAAGGCTAGAATAAATAGCTTACTCAGATAAGTTATTTTTCACTAATGCTTACCAAGCTAACTTAAGTGCCAAAAATAACTTAATGACTCAAGTTCAGTTAAAAAGTAACTTATTTGGCAGTATCCAAATAGACCCTAAGGGCCCGTTTGGATACCACCAAATAACTTACTTTTTCTACTTTCAGCCGTGGATAAGTAACTTATTTAAGATGAGTAAGTTTGGTAGGATCATTGTAAGAGTAGCTCATGTTCTAAAAGCTACTTATCTTAATAAGTTATTATTATTATTATTTTTTTCTTTTTTAGCTTTTTAACTTGTAACTATTCAACTTTCCTTCATTATCCATGTTGGCATAGGAGGCTCTCTCTCTCATATCCATATCAAAGAAGGCCCCATGTGGTGGATTGTCCACATTGAATGTGGGGGTCACACGGTGGACTGTCCACATAAAAGGTAGGCCCCATATGATGGATGACCTCGTATTGATGTGGGCCCATGTATGGATGGTCCACATCAAAGGTCATCCCATAATGATAAAAAGCCCACATCCAAAATGGGCTGGCACGATGGATGACCTACTTCAAAGGTGGGGCCTACATGATGGATGATCCACATTAAAGGTGGGCTCTACATGATGGGTAGTGGACATTGAAACTAGGCCCCACGTGGATGATCTACATCAAATGTCGGTACTTAATGAAGAATGACCTACATTCAAGGCGAGCCTGCATGATAGCAGCCCACATTGAAGATGGGGCCCGCATGATGGATAGTCCACATCAAAGGTGGCTCCACATGATGGGCAATTAATAATGGCGGGCCCCACATGATGGACAATCCACATCAAAGGTCGGCCCTAATTATGAGTGGCCCAATCCCAAGGTGGGCCCTATATGATGGACGACCCACATCAAAGGTGGGGCCCGCATGATGGGCGGTGGATATTGAAGGTCGGCCGCACATGATGGACAATAACATTGATGGTGGTCCCCACTTGATGGATGACCAACATTAAAAGTGGCCCTACATAATGAATGGTGCACATTAAAGGTAAGGCCATAGTGATGAATGGCCCACTTCTAAGGTGGGCCCTGTATGATGGATGACCCACATCAAAGGTGGGACCCACACGATGAATGGTCCACATCAAAAGTTGGCCCCAAATGATGGATGGCGGATGTGAGGGGGACCAAACAAACTAGAGGGATAATTGCTTACCATGTTGAAAACCTAACATGCTTTCCTACTTTTTGGTTGATAATTATGTTTGCTACCAAACATACTTATGAGCTTATGAGCTGAATAAGTAGACTTATGGCCTATAATTCGCTGGACACTTATTTGCTGCTACAAGATTGTTGGATAGGTTCTTACTTTTGCCCGTCCATATACATTCAATGATGTGCTAGTCAGATTATAAAATCATTCCAAGGGTATTTGCAAATACCGATGATGTGTATTTTACTTTACTTGTCCTCAATCAACATGAGGGTCCAATGTAGTGTAGAGATGGGAGTCCAAGGTTGTACCTTAGGGACAAAAACTTAAGAAAGTTAGGGCAAATTCAATCAAGGTAAAAGAAAATAAATTTTAAAAGAAATTGTTTCTAAAAAGATGATCACTTAGATAATAAAGCAAACCAAGGCATAATGATCCACATATAGAATCATACATGAACCTGAGATGTAAACATTCCACCAACATTCATCAATCATGAACCATTTACCTATAAAATAAGAGATCTTTATATGAGAATGAAGCATTAGCACACATGAACCATAGAATGGGTCCTAAGCATCCAAAATCCATGAACGAATTGATCAAAGGCCCATCTACATGTCATGTTTCCCCAAAAAATAAACTAATATGGATTTATGATCATATGCATAGGTGTGATTTGATCTACAACATTGAATAAGTATTAACAAACTTCAAACTTGTGATACACACTTAAAATAGAAAAATAAACACCACAATATTCATCCATTCATCATGTAAAAATAAAAATCCCACTACATCTCAAGTATGTATAAATCCTACATGCTTCCCCCTCTAGTCTTGGTTGGAGGAATTAGAAGACATTCTAATTAAATAAACAAAAGAAAAAGAAGACATTCTAATTAAATAAACAAATAAAAAAGAAGACAGAGACGAGAGAGAGAGAGAGAGAGAGAGAGAGAGAGAGAGAGAGAGAGAGCCTCAGAGAGAATGAGAGAATAAATGGAGAGAGGTAGCCATGCCTCTTTTTATAGCCTTCTATGCATGCCCAACGCACTGTGTAGTGCACGTAAGTGTAGATTTTCCTTTTCTTTTTCTTTTTCTTTACTTTCTCTTTCTTCAACTGAAATTTGAGCCGTCTATATTGTTCCTCTCATTGAACAGGTCAAAACTGACCGTTGGCTTGTCAAACAGATGATCATAGCTCCCTGTGTAAGCCCAAAATGATCGTGCACCTTTACCTTCTTTTTGGCCCACCTGAAACTCATTTTTCAAAGAAAATCTCCCCCTTAGCTTAAAACTTCGTTCTTGACAGCATAGAAGTCTCAGATCTTCCAGGTCAGATCTCAAAAATTACATGTATAATATGAAATCAAAATAGTAATTCACGTAAGTATGATATTTCTAACTTTAACTTTTAAGAAAATGACAATGGTGTCCTTTGAGTTTTTCTTGAATAGTGTCTTCCTACGAACTTCAGAATTTGACGAAATTTGACGTGTAGGTGTTATTTAATGTGCTCTACCTGCTGTGCATAAATCAGCCCAAACCGATACTCTGGTAAAAAGTCGGTTTTTCAAAGTAACCATTTGTCCCACATCACCGCTCATACTGCACCGTGGTCCATATATACTTTTCTGACTCAATCTAAATCGTCCATATCACTTAGCACAAATTGCAAAATATTCCTTGATGAGAATTAGAATGTCTTTCTTAGTAGGCAAAACACGTACGTGGCCAAATTGCAATGCGTATGCAAACTCGATTTTAACCATTGATTTTGGCTATGAAAACTAACTAAAACCCTACTGATTAAGGGTATATATATGCAATATATGAGTCACAACAACCGACGATGGGGATAATAACTTTTCAAATGATGGTCAAATCATTAATCATCTGCAATTGCAAATGAGCACATTTTATTACATTTTGAGAATTTGGACTAGCCAGAGTTGGAAATTGACGTAAACGCCGTGTTATTAGAAAATGACCAAAACACACTTTGTAATTAAATGCTCACTAGGACCACACTTTTGTATATGTAACATCCACCCTATCCAATGGGTAGAACCATTATTTGAACTGTACATACACAAGGTAATGCAGACTAAAACCTCATATGGGCCACACCATCTGGGACAATACAAAATTAATTGCTACAAAAATTGCCAGGTTCACATGGTGTGGCCCTGCCTTTGTATCTTCTCTTTGCCCTTCTGATTTATACCCGTTCTTTGATGAAAGATGCACAATATAGTGGCCCCTTAAACAAACCTATGGGCGACATCCCATCCCCATTATTCATGTGGAGTGGGCCATATGAGTTGTGAATGTAGCTGATTTTGGGCTTTCAGGACCTAACATTGAGGATGCAATTTGATAGATTAGTGGATTCTGCATATGGGACATGGTGGGCCGCACATACTTGAGTGTTTCATGCAATGCATAAACCGATTCCCTTCAACCACGGGTTGTAGGGATCACAAGCTTTATGGAACCAACCGTTCCAACCGTGATGTCATAGATGAGGTGGATTAATGGACCTCCCTCACAGTAGGGTACAAATAAGTTCGTGAGGTGATGGAGCACCATACTAAAGTGCACCACTGGAATGTTAACTCATTATAAATATAGATCCTACTGAGAAAGAGCGAATGCAAAGAGAGAATCCTCTCCCATCTTCCATCTTTCTTTTTTGCTCCTTTGCACATATGAATTTATGGGGTACACTGTGGTGGACAATGTGTGTTATCTTTGTCCCTAACTAATGGATTTGATGGCGGCTCTTTAACCACTTCCATGGGGATAAACCGAGGTGACTCTTAGTGTGTGTTTGTATCGACCCATACGATCATATATATAGTACTTATAAACGCCCTCCCACATGCGCAAAGACACAAAAATGTTGTTACTTCCTCAGCCTTCTCCTCGTTGTTTGCTCTGGGTTGGTTTGGTCAAAATGTGGGTTGACTCGGAGGTAAAAGCATGTTTGACTTGGAGTCACAATTAGCCAAATGAATCTTAGAATCTATGGTTGGCTAGAAACTATAGAATCGTTTAAAGGTCAAAAAATCGTAAGATTCTCCAACTCAAGTGACTCCTACGGTTGGTTTGTGACTATAGGTTTTAAGTAAGGGCCTTGGTTACGGAAAAAAAGGGTTAGGCACCATTTTTCACCTACACGATGTGCGGTCTGTACTTTATAGGATTATACAGGTTTTTAAAGGGATTAAAGAAAATTTTAGCATCAGTTGCATCTAGCCATGTTTTGCAAAGTTTAAGACTCCAAGCAGACGAATACTAAAATAGATGGTACCTAACCTTACTTCGCAAGGTTTAAAAACCTCGGTTGACAAACAAATTGAAAAAGAAGGTAAATAAGAGAGGGGATTACAGAAATAAAATAGAAAAGTGAGTGTGTGTACTACTGATGTGTTTAGAATATGTGGACTAGAATGAAAGTTGATTTGAGATATGAGAAGGAAAATGAAAAACCTATTGCATTTTTTCTACAAAAGGAATGGTCGAATATCCCAAATTCCAACCATACTCTTTAATTTTAGTAGCTTCTTCGATTTGAAATATTTGTGATTTTAGTCGGCAGAATAACGGCACAGTCAGGACTTTTTCAGAGTTAACAAGGGAATAAAGTTGATCTTGATGTATATAGCTTCGAATTGTTGATGACGTGTCAGCTTTGGATTGATACGACATATTCTTCAGTCAGCCAGGGTTGTTTCAGCGACTTTTCCCTCTCAACTCATGAGCCTCCGTTGCTCTCTCTGGTGCCTCCATCAATTTTTTCTTCTCTGGCCTATTTGCAACAAGTGCCTTAAATAAGAGAAATTATGATAACTACCCTTTGAAGGCCAATTTCAAGTGCCTGAACTTTCTCTGTAACCTGTTAACCGCACTGCAAAAGGAATTAAGAGCCGGGAGGCACCGCAATTGTGGTTGTACCTGGAAATGACCTTCCCTAGGCTGGTATTACCTAGAAATGACCAATGAGTAAAGCTACCTTTTAGCCTTTTCGGAATGTAGCGTTGGTTCAGTGCTCCGTCGATGTTCGAAGAACAATACTCTTTTGCCCTGTTGCTTGCTTACTCTAGTGATGGCCAATAAGATCCAATGGCTATCTTTGGAATCTGTCATAAGCTATACCTTTTCCAGTTCGTATAGCTGTACAATGGGTGCTAAGTCGTATGGATAATTTTGATTGAAACAACTGAAGTCAAATAATAATTTTAACGTCGTTTAGGGTGGGGTGTCTATAGATGCCCCTTTGGCAGAGGTTGCATACAATCGAATGCCAAAGCAAGTGGACACCCCACATTCCAGGCTAGACATAGATGCGGTTTGGTCTATTCCAATCGAAGTGTCCTTATCAAAATGCTTATTTGGTTAAAAATTACTTAGGCATCTCTTGAGAGTTGGAAAAACGTTGCGATTTGTCCATGTGCTTTATGTGGTTTTACAAGGCATCAGATCACAACCCTTTCACGTCGTGATTAACATTTGTACATTAAGTGTTTCTGTGAGCCTTTTTTTTTTTTTTTTTTTTTTTGTGTGGTTAGAACTCCGTTTTTTTTGCGACCGTAGGAGGATAACCTACTTAAATTTGAAAAGTTAGTTCTTGATGTTACACGATTCCTTAGAATTGCTTGTAAGATGGGTTGTTTGTAATTGACAATTGACTCCACTTTTGCGGGCCTTACAGATCTTTTTCATTACAAATCCGTTAGGCTTACAGGTATCCCGAAACTAGATCCATCCGAGTTATCCTTTTGCAACTCAAGTTTTTAATTTTGATACTTTAATTGTAATAGGCTTTTTTTTTAATTTTTTTATTTTATTTTCAGATGGAACTGCAGTTGTTGGGTTATACAGTAAGATCATACAAGTGATGCGCGAATATTTGAGGACCTGCTCATTAGGATTACACTAGGAGAACTGTATATTAAGTTCAGAACAGATTTCACGAGTTACATGGCAAAAATTCCACTGATTGGATGGTCTAATCAATCCTTAGAGTCCTTGATTAGCTAAAGTGGTAGATCGGGTAAAGATAGCCTCGTTTCAACACTGAGGTCATGGCATCGATTCCCATAGTGGGGGTGGCTAAAATTGTGATGTGACTAACAGGGGTGGGTGTGTGGACTAACCAAAAAAAAAAAAAAAAGTCCTCGATTTGGTGTTATCTGCTGTAGCCATTCTTTTCCTAAGCCAAGGATGAAATGGTTACAATTGGCTAGCAAAAATGATTATTTAGAATGATAAACAATCCACAATAGGTCCTAAGAAATAGATGGATCACGTTGTTAAGTGGACCTACTTTTGTGCAAACGATCTTGACCATCCATATTAAAGGCTATCGATCAAATTGTTAATATTTGTATGACTGCTGTGATGTTTGAATTCTAGCCCATGAAATGTTTTGGGACCTGATGAACAGTCTAGATCAATGGATTGGACTGGACTACCATGAGGGCATTGAGCATTTCTCTCTACAATGGAGAGCATACATTTTCACTTTGTAAGTTACCTAAATTCCCTTTATTTTGATTTAAAATGCTTGCCTTGTCTTTTAATGGTACACAAGTTTGGCAATTTGAAGAATTAAAGGCCCATTTGGCAGCGTAGAAGGAAAGGGATTTGGAGTTTGCTGTTTCCTTTTGGTCATTTGATAGTAAGAAATTGGAAGAATTTAAATTTCAGAGGAACCAAAACTCCCTCAAATCTACCATAATCAAATCAACAAGACACCATGCCGACTAAAATCCACCAAACCAACTCCTGTTATCAGCAGAGATTTTCCATAGGTAAGTTGGGCTCTAAGTGGGATTTTTTATTGCACCTTGTTATTTCATATGTAATGTAGGTAGTTGTCCAGAAAACTACGAAGACAAGAGGAAAAAAGAAAAGAAATAAAAGAGCTAGCGTAAGAAAAACATACAAGGCCACAACATCTCTCTAATTCAACCCCTAAAACATTAACATACTAAAACGCTGAGTTCGTCCCATCATTGCCGTCCACAACCGTTGACAGGATCGTACGTGCCGGGTTGCGTGCGGAACAGTTGGCACGTATCTCCCCCCGGGTCCCAGTCAAAACATTCATCTGGCCCATCTTCACCATTGCCAACGCCACCTTCTCGAAGAACAAGGTCTGGTTCACCGCAAAGCTCGTCACGATGGACCGTGTCCTCTGGTCAGTGTACAAGCCCTGGTCGGACGTTAGAAGCCCTTGGCGATTCATGAGATTGACGAAGTACTTGTTATCGAAGACGTTCGGTGATCGGAGGTCTAGGTCCGTCGTGTTGGTGGAGTCTGGGGGGCACCGAATGATCAAGTTCTTGGCGAAGGTCTGGTCCATTGTGGGGTCCGTGGGGCGCAGACGGTTCTCGAACGAGGAGCAATGGCTGATCCCGATCGTGTGGGTCCCAGAGAGTGCGACCAGGTCTGTCGCATCCATGCTCCTGTTGCGGAATGCATCGATAAGTTCTGTGGGAGTGCTGGTGGGAGCCAGGAGGTTCGCCAGCGTTGCTTCTCTGGTGGCAAAGCTCAGGCCATCGCGCCTGCCCAAAGGAACCTTGTAGTCAGGACCACCTGCCTGTAGAAATATCGAACCATGGATTGTTAAGTTGGGGTTGTCCACACAATTGTTCAAAAATCCAAAAATTCAAATCGACTGGATGTGCAGCCAGGTTAGGTTGACACAGCTCGACTTGAAATATTAAAATTATTAATAGATATGTAAAATAGTTTTATTTATTTATTTCAAAGTTAGTCAAGTAAGGCACCCACTCTGTTAGCTGGGCAACACACCCACTTGGTTAGTCACACTCTGTTAGCTGGGCAACACACCCACTTGGTTAGTCACACTATATATGTAAAATAGTTAACTGTAGGTAAATATAAAATGTAATTATAAAAAGGGGGGGGGGCGTGACACCCCACTGGTAAAAATGTCGTTGACGCCAGGTTACTACCCTCCTCCTTTTGCTTTCTCTTTACCCTCCTCCTTTTGCTTTCTCTTTACAATAAAGTAGAAAATCAAAAGTTGTAGTGGAGCCACACCTATCTCACATCCAACCCACCCAGTGGATGCACACCTACATTAATTTTTTAGACTAAACATGGCTGATCCAATCGTGATGTGGACCAGTCCATAAAAGGTAATATATATTATCCAAAATATCTCAATTCAAGTGTAGCCCATCTGGTGTGATGATGATCTGATTGACCTGATTTTTGGTCTGTGTAATCACTACAGTAGGGTGCATACATTTGACAGCTTGGATGTTATACACATACCACATGGGCTCTACAAGTCTTTAGTTTCATTACTTTCTAAAGAAAAGAAGAAGAAGAAGAAGAAGAAGAAGAAGAAGAAGCTGTTTTTGTTATTTCATCCCATCCAAATACGCCTCTGTGTAATTTCCAGTAGTGGAGGCTTTATTTGGAAAAATATAAATTTCCTAATAATTTTGTTTGGTAAAAATCTTATTAATTTTTTAAAATTTTTTTACTTTAAATAAATTCCTGCTACTTAAGGTGAGTGGCTCGGTTTGAGTCCGGTGAGAACTATGGTTCACACAGATGGAGCCCATCTTCTGGTTTTGTCTCAAATACAAAGCCCTACGTGAGCCAGTGGTCTACACATGTTAGATTTGAACCGTTCATTGTATAGACCACATGATAAAAGTGTGGAAACAAATAATCATTCGGTCCGCTCATCAGGTGGGCCAAACATAATTAAATTGGGATGGTGAAATGAAAATCGATCTGATCACCTGTATTAAATTCCATGCGTGGCACTCATTGAAATTGGACGCGTGATTGTTTGGCTAGGAAGCACCACGTGGTCCACCTGATGGACAGTCCGGATACTACAGACGTAGGCCAACGGACAGTGCACCAGAATCTGGCACTGCTGGACAAAATAAGTTCACCATCGAAAGATCTAGATCCAGCCACCCCATCAGTGGGATTTTCCCAGTTACATGCAGCTATCAGATTTTGTTGTTGTTGTTGTTGTTGTTGTTGTTGTTGTTGTTGTTGGACCATCCATTTATGGGCCATCAATCAATTTACAGGGGAACACCAGATGAGTCGTAAATGCGACTCTTATGCATGTTGTGGCGCATCCGACGCATGTGAACTTTATTACGAGGTTTGAGAGCCCACGGATAGCTATGGTGCAAATCTCGATTGCCGGCACAATGTCATTCCTATTGGGATGAACTGAAAACATAAATATTATCCTGATTCAAAACTTCTGTGGCCCATAAATATTTCAACTGTGTACGTTCAATCCTCCACTTAGTATTGGATCTAGCTCATTTTTGGTCACACATCTTAAAAGGAGCTAAAAAAACGGATGGACAGGGTGGATTTGTCGCAAACATCATGGTGAGCCGCACCTAGATTCCCAATGCAGGAACTTCCTGCGAAACTTTCGCAGGAAATCCGCATCCATTCATCAGGCAGGTAGGTCACGTGTAAATTGAGTGCCGGACCGCTGGTTAGTCCTTTTCAAAACCATGCACTCTTTCAACATTTGGGCGGCCTTCTTGCCTGCAGTCATCTTCATCTTCTTGCTATTGACTCATCTGGTGTTCCCTACAATAATTGAAGTGACTTCATGACGAGGCCTACCTTTTTGCACGGCCTTAATGCCCTACTCATGAAACACACTGGGAGGGACATGCATTAAAATAAGCTTATGTTAATGGGGTAGCTTTATGTTAATGGGGTAGCACGTGGTCATATTAAAATCCAAAGGTAACCCTTTTGTAACACCGAGATATTTGATGCTCTGGTTGTGTATGATGCTCAACGCACATGCATCCAGAAATTGTATATGTGCAATATATTAGCTCAAATTAAACTCATTAAATTGTGAAAAAAAAAATTCTCTTACTTACAGTTCCAAAATAAGGTTGGAGGGTGGCACATGAATACAGAATTATAATAGCATATGTGGTGCATGGGGGAGCTTATGGATGGTTTCACAAGCAGTGCTTTTATGGCACATGTGCACATTAACACATGTGGCACATGTAAGGAGTGTACAGATGATGGTGTCGCATTTGGTCTTTCAGCATGTATACCATATACGTCAAAGATTCAGCACATGTGACGCATGTGTACATAATTTTGTATGCCTGTAAGTACCATTGGTTATAAGCTTTATCTTTATCTTTATTCTATCTTTTAAAAGGGACATTATTTGTTGTAACTGTCAAATCTTAGAGACATTATTCGTTGAACTATCAAATCTTAAAGGAAATATCATATTTTTCTTGATATACATACATAAATAAGCTAGATAAACCATAGAAAAGTTCTTTGCCTCTTGCAACTTGCAAGAAGTGTTGATGTTTTTAATCAACTTGGGACAGGTTGGATTGTGAGTGCAAGCCGAGCCAGGTACAGTACAACCTGTAGACTAGCTTCAAAAATCTTAAGCACTGCTTAGTAGACGTACAAAAAATGAGTCCATCTTATTTTAGTCAATAACTGTGTATTACAGACTTGATCACTACATAACTGCCATTAGCTAAAATGAGATCAGCTCATTTTTTTTGGTGTCTGCCAAACAGGGCAAAGCAAATTCAGCCAATGAGTTGGGCTTGGTTAATCCCGACCCATCCTGATCAAGCCTAACCATTGCCAACGTCCCTCCTGGTAATGCCGTAGATAGATAGATGGATAGATAGATAGATAGATAGAGAGAGAGAGAGAGAGAACTACCAGGAAAATGGAGTCGCGGGCAGCAAGAGCGACGATGTCGGAGCAGGAAACAACCCGGCGGCAACTCTTCTCAATAGCAGCACGTAGGTTGTTGATTATCTTAAAAGCTTCCGGCCTCAATGTCAGGTTTGGAGGTGCCTCCTTCTCACCTGGTCCACTTGCAGACCCGTCCAGCAACAGTGATGCATCACACCCCTTCATTCCAAAACAATTCACACAAAAATAAAAAAAAGTTTATTACATTATTAAACTATTTAGGCTGCAACTCATGTCTAACTGAAGTCATGTCCCTTCATATAGTGGAATGCCAGAACATGATAATGACACTGAGGACGATGATTTAGGTTGCGTTTGGTTGCACCAAATATCCTGAAATTTCATGAAATTCAGTGCAACTTGCGGCCTTAAAAACAAAATCCAACAGAGTTGAGTCATGGTGAGTGGTCTTCCTCAACTTGTCATTAATGTGCAAGGTTTCATGGTTTGTTGATCCAAACCATTAATCTTGTAGATCTTGTGGACCATGGCAAAGTAGCCATCTATACATAGGCCCCCCATCTAAAATTAGCGGACGCCATCCATGGCAGTCTCCACAGTCAGATCAACGATTTGGATCTCCAAACCGTGGGCGTCTCACACATAATCGACCTATCTGCTTTTTGTAGCAGGAACACACTTGCATAACAGGCATGGTGGGATGTTAACCTGCACGAAGCAGTCGTGGAAGTGGATCCGAAGCACACCAGCAGCCTGGGTGATGTCCTTTTCGTACACTTTCCGGAGCTCATCTCGGATAATTTTTTCTAAGTTCGAGCAGCTGGATCTGTAGAAAGTGAGTGAGAGTCCTTCGACCAAAGGAGGAGTGGTTTGGGCATGTGAGAAGGATGATAGGAAAAGGATAGAGTGGAAGAGGAAGTTGAGGAGAGACAAGGAAGCCATTGCTTCTAAACACAAGCAGACATGCAGGGAAGAGAAGAAGGCTACCCCTTTTATAGACGCCATCCTGCTGTTGTTGTTTGACTCAGTATTTCTAGACCAAGCGGTCTTTGTCACCTTATTTCATTAATTAGCTAACTAACACATCTTATCAATTTCACAAGCATAGATCCCAAAGTATCACAATCGATCGGTCCGGATTTTAGCAATTGAATTCTTTTCTACGGTCAAAAAGGCTTTTAAGCCCAAACATGTCGATCTTACCTCCACACGAGGAGGGAGCTAACCATTTATTTGATGGTCCACATTGCTCACAGGTAACAGGACCGTCCATGTTCAAAGGAACAGAGTCGGATGATTAAAGAGCTTAAATATTCTAATCTAAGAATTTTACTTTCTTGGCACCCCAATCAAAGGTGAGGTCCATGATATAAGCTGTTTGGAAAAGTGATCACAAATCCAAAGGCTAGATCTCAATAGATTATATAGCGGTTGATTAAGCTGTTTGGAAAAATGATCCCAAATCCGTGAAGTGCATGCTTTCATTAAAAACGAGATGAAAAATAAGGAATCCCGAACTGGATACTGAAATTCATACCATACCGGCAACTTCTATAGCATATGTATTTCAAATTTATAGTGTGTAGCACTCATGTATCTTATGACCCAATTTAATGAATTGGATCATAAGATACATGAGTGGTACACACTAAAAAATTAAAACACATATGCAACAACTTAAGCAAGGAGTGACCAAAAATCTTCAAAAGCAATCAACTTCTTAGTGATTTAATGAGAATCTTAAAATATTGTAAAACTCTAAAATTACTTGGCACTAAAACTTTTTTCAAACAAAAGGAGACCTTAATGATCACTTCTCGGCCATCAACAGTCACTACTGCAAAACAAATGGGCCTTGATGCAAACTTTCATCATGATCCTATCCACGAAGGTGGGTTCAACCATGAAGACTCACTAATTCAGACAGTCTATTATTAACATTCTAATGCATCATGACATTTTGGGCCCGTTTGGATACCAACCAATAAGTAACTTTTTCTTATGTTAAGTTAATAAATTACTTTTCAGCTTAAGTCAACTTGGTTATTAAAATTAAGTAACTTATAACACGAAGTAACTTATTTCATAAGCTTTTCTTTTCAACTTATAAAAAGTAACTTAAATCGAGTCATCCATCGTGGGCAGTAAGCATGCGCTTCACAAATGACCAATGCTTCCTCTGGTGAAAGAATGTGTCATGTTAGGAAATACATCCTGTAATGTTTATGAGAAATTCGCCCTGTCAACCATTTAATTCATATCATTTTAGGGGGTGGGCTTAAATATGAGGTAGATCCAACACTAAAGAGGGCCCCACAACTCGCGACAGTGGTGTTGAACACCCACTGTTGAAATTGCGCACATTGTCGTGTGGCCCACTACGATGTTTGTGAGAAACCCACCTTGTCCATTCGTTTTTTCAGCTCATTTTAATCGGTGTGTCCAGATATAATGAAGATCCAAACTCAAGTCCTCACAGCTTGAAAAAAGTGTTATTAAACCCCCACCTTCGAATGGAGGAGTTCAAAAAATTAAAGAGTCCCACCACAATGTTTCTAAGAAATCCACCCTATACACCATTTTCATTAGCTCATTTTAAGCTGAGAATCCAAATATGAGGCAGATCCGACACTCAAGTGAGCCACACTAATTGAAACAATAATATTGAACCTCCTCGTTGAAATAGTCATGAGGCCCACATTTATTATTATTATTCTTGAAATATCCACCTGTCCATTGATATCTTCATATTATCTTATGGGATGGGAATGACCTTATGATCGGTTGGATGGCATATAATCATCAGCAGTGGGCCGTGGAAAGATTTCAATGGTGGTCGTTCAATCTCCATTGTTTCCTTTAATGTGGCCCACTTAACTTTGGATCTGCCTCATTTCTGGACCCATCTTCTAACATGATCTAGTAAAATGGATGGACGGGGTGGATTTCTAAGAAATATCACGGTGGATCAGGCACATGGAGTTGGGTTCACCTAGCAATCCAAGAAAGGTCTGGGTAGGCCTTGCAAAACTCCACATGACCTTGCCAACCCGCATGAGACCCACACAAAAAATTCAGTGTTTGGGTCCGGCCTTATCATGTTGGGTACTAATGGGTTTGCCCATCAAGACCCGTTAAGATAATGGGTCGGGTTAGTGTTTCACCTACGACACCCGTTTAACCTATTAGTAACCCATTAGAGAGGGTATTTTGGTAATTATATTTAGTGTGGTGAGAAATCTTTAAGAAGTTAAGATAGTAAAAAACACACTCTCTCTCATACTCGGGAGTTTTCTCCATCTTTTTGCCCACAGCCACAATCCCAAATCTCTTTCGAATCGAGCCCCTTTCCCATCTCTCTGCCCATGAAAGCACAACCCGTTTATCTAACGGGTTAAACCGGTCGGGTTGCGGGTAACTCGTTAAATTAACGAATGGGTCAGGTTTGGGTGAGGGCATTTTTGACACGACACGAATACAACACGATGCGAACATGGTTCAACACAACTCGTTGCTAGGCCTAGGTTTGGGTAACAACGTGTTTAGTCAAGCCGTTACCGTGGACCCACCTTGATGTATGTGTTGCATATCCATGTCATCCATCTGTTTTACTAACTCATTTTGGGGCATGAGCCCAAAAATGAAGTAGATCCAAATCTTAGGTTGACCACACCATAGAAAACATGATGATTGAACGCCTACCATTAAAAACTTCTTGGGGGCCATAAAAGTTTTGGATCAAGCTAATATTTGTGTTTTCCCTTCATCCCAATTTATGTAACCTTATCAATAGGTTAGATGGAAAGTAAACATTACAGTAAGCCTAGAGTGCATCGGTAAGTTGAAGCGACTAATCTTTGTGATCGGGATTCACTGTTTTCTCCAAAATATGTTTAATCTCCCTGTTGGATATCTCAGCTTGTCCACTTGTTTGTGGGTGATAGGGAGTACTTACTTTGTGGTTTATGCCATATTTTTCATTAAGGCTTCAAATGGGCGGTTATAAAAGTGAGACCCTCCATCGCTTATAATGACTGGAGGCGTTCCAAACTGGGAAATTATATTTTTTTTTTAAGAAACAGATGACTGTTTTATGGTCATTGTTCCGGCATAGAATCGCCTCAACCCATTTTGAAACATAATCGACGGCAAGCAAAATATATAAGTTTCCAAAAGAAGATGGGAATGGACCCATGAAATCGATGCCCCAACAATAAAAAATTTCGATTGGTAAGATGGGATTGAGTGACATCATATTTCTACAGGATAGTCCTCCTAATTTCTGACAAGGCTCGCACGTTTTGCAAAACTCATGGGTATCCTTAAACATGGTAGGCCAATAAAACCCACATTGCATAATTTTAGCTGTGGTCTTCTTAGCCGAAAAGTGGCTACCACAAGCCTGAGAATGATAAAAGGAGATGATACTGTGCTTACTCATCATCCGGTACACATCTCCTTATAATTTGATCAGGACAATACTTGAATAAGTATGGGTCATCCCACAAGAATTTCCTCACCTCGTTGAAGAACTTATCCTTATCTTGCTTGGTCCAGTGTGTTGGAATTGTACCTTTTAGCAAGATAGTTAGCAATGTCCGCATACCATGGCAATTGGGAGACTTTAAATAGTTGTTCATCAGGGAACATGTTATTGATCGCGGTCATCTCAGGAGAATTGGTGAGAACAAGTTTAGAGAGATGGTCAACTGTTCGCTCACCTCAAGTGCAAGGCTGCGATGTAGTAATAATTCTCGGTAAGACCAATGTCGATCCACAGGGAATTGAAAAACCAATTCTAAACTATTCTAACAATCTAGAATTAAAACAATTTGGAGTTTTGAATTTTAGAAAACTAACTTAAAACAGTACTTTAGAGAAATCAGTAATTAAAGGAACTAAGGCTTTCAAGGATCCACTTATAGCAATCCCATGTCAATCCAATCAATCCAAGCATAAAACACAATTAGATTTGAAGTCCTATCTCTCATCTAGTCGAAAGATAACCCATTGAAGCACAATAATCCTATTCAAGTTCTAGTTCTAATCAAGCACATAGCATTCAAACATGTAGCCTTTGGAGTAACAACCATGCCAATGGACTATGGCTTGCTCAAGGGTTACTACAATTCCAATATAATCAAACAAACATAACAATCTTAGAGAAGTGCAAGGAATCCATGTCCGAGGTTCATGAAATCTCATATAACTTCTAAAATTATCAGCTTTTATTCAAACTAGAACAATAAAAATCCAAACTTGAAGTAAAGGTACTTGAATCAAACTGAATTAATTATAAGATTAGCCACAAGCTTCACCTCTCAACCTTAGCTGAGAGGTTCTAGCCAAGCATTGTCATACTACAACTATAATAGAAAAGAAAAACTAAATAAAAGCATGAAAAACTAGAAAAACCAGAATCGCCAAAGTTGTAGACGCTCCACGATGCTCTCCGTCACTTCCCACGACCTCCAATCTCTTCTGGGATGCCTTTAGACGAATCCCTAGGTCCCCTTTTATAGAATAGTGCGGAAGATTCCAGATTGCGCAAGAAATCCTGGAGCTGCGCAGAGAAATTCGGAGCTTGTAGGACAAGCTCTGTTACGCAACCGACCGGACGGACGACCAGTCGTAAAATGACAAAAACAGTCCAGTGAGTTTTCGGACTTTGAACCCCTCTCTGTTGAGTGTACGACTGGTTTAGCTTAGTCCAGTGAGAAGGGCAGGAATGGGGGTCTCTGTTGAATTGCAGACCTGTCGGATGACCGATCTTCAGTGCAAAGTTTTGTACGTCTTCCTTCGTTCTTTCTCTTTCTCCCTTGCTTCTTTCTCCCATCCTTTGGCACTTAATTTTTAGATCTTCAATGTGCCTTTAATGACCTTTTTAGCCTTAAATCAGTGAAATTTCCGCCTTGCTCCTACAATCGCAAATCACGCATTAGATTGGCCTTTTAAACATGCAAACCATGCATATAATGTGATGTAATGGGCTAGTGAATGTATAAATTGGAGGCTCAACATCAGCAATGGCGTTTTCCACTCCTTTCTTATCACGTATTTCTATGTCAAATTCTTGGAGTAGGAGGATCCATCTTAACAAGCGCGGCTTAGCATCATTCTTCGAGTGAAGGTACTTAAGCGTGGCATGGACGGTGAATATGATGATCTTGGATCCAATCAAGTAGGACCTAAACTTGTCTAAAGCAAAAACTACGGCTAAAAGTTCTTTTTCTGTAGTAGTGTAGTTTGCTTGAGCCGAGTTTAAGGTTCTACTTACATGGTAGATGATGCATGGCTTTTTCTCTTTTCTCTGACCTAACACAACCCCAATAGCGTAGTTGCTCGCATCACACATAATTTCAAAATGAAGGCTCCAATTAGGTGGTTGCATTATGGGAGCATATGTCAACATACCATTAAGCTTGTCAAAGGCATTTTGACAATCTTCATTCCACTCGAATGAGTTTTCCTTTTGAAGGAGGTTACATAAAGGACGAGAGAGTGAACTAAAGTCTATTATGAACCGTCTATAGAATCTGGCATGTCCCAAAAAAGACCTGCACATCTCGTACACTCTTGAGTGGTGGAAGGTTAGAGATAAGATCGATTTTAGCTTTGTCCGCCTCGATTCCATTTTCTGAGATGATGTGACCGAGGACGATTTTCTTTTGAACCATGAAGTGACATTTCTCCCAATTCAACACGAGGTTCTTTTCTTCACATATTTTCAAAACATTTTTTAAGTGCATAAGGCACTCATCAAAGTTACAACCAAATATTAAGAAATCGTCTATGAAGACTTTGAGAATTGTCCCCACCATATCAGAAAAAATACTCAACATACAACGCTGAAAAGTGGTAGGGGCATTGTATAGTCCAAACGGCATCCTTCGATAGGCAAAAGTGCCGCATGGACATGTAAAAGTTGTCTCTCTTGGTCCTCTAGGGCGATCTCTATTTGGTTATGTCCAGAATATCCATCAAAGAAACAAAAATGGGAATGACCCGCCAACCTTTCTAAAATTTCATCAACAAATGGTAAGGATAAGTGGTCTTTTCTCATGACTGTGTTTAGCTTCGTGTAGTCAATGCACATTCTCCGATCGGTAGTGACTCTGGTTAGTATGAGTTTATTGTTGGCATTGGCTACGATGGTTATTCCGAATTTTTTAGGCACCACTTGAGTTGGACTCACCTATTGACTATCAAATATTGGGTAGATGATACCCACATCCAATAATTTCAACACCTCGGCCTTAACCACCTCCTTCATATTTGGATTGAGGCGTCTTTGTTGTTGCCTAGATGTCTTCACATTTTCTTTAAGGTATATGCGATGAGTACAAATCAGTGGGTCTATGCCTTTGAGATCCACAATTGACCATCCAATGACGGTCTTATGATTTATTAGAGTAGCTATCAGCCTACTCTCTTGTTCCTCACCCAAGTGGGAAGAAATCGCCACTGGATACATTTCATCTCGACCTAAATAAATATATTTCAAATCAGTGGATAATGGTTTTAAGTCGAGCTTCGGTGCCTTGATATTAGATGTAAGAGGCTTCTTCTCGGTTAAGGGCAAAGGCTCAAATGGTGCCTTTCATCTTTTATTATCAAGTACCGGCATAACATCCAAAACAGCATCCATCTCTCGTATCGTGTTATCATCAATCTCATGAGAGTCGGCCAAACATACCTCCAAAGGATCGGAATAGAATGTCAAGGGGGATGTATCTTCCACGAATGATTCAATTAGATTTATTTCGTAGACCTCGTCATCAACTTCCCGTGGTTGTTTGCATAAATAAAAAATATTCAGCTCGAGTGTCATATTTCCAGAGGACATTTGTATAAGCCCATTTCTACAATTAATAATTGCATTTGAAGTAGCTAGAAAAGAGGTGGCCAAGTATGACGGGAATTTGAGCACCGGTACCTTATCACGGGATGTGTATCCAAGATAATAAAATCACTGGATAGTAGAATTTATCGACTTGGACCAAGACATCCTCAATCACCCCCTCGGTATATGAATAGATCTATCAGCAAGTTGGAGTGTGGTTTTGGTGGGTTTCAATTCACCTAACCCAAGTTGTTTATAGACCGAGTATGGGATGAGGTTAACACTTGTCCCTAAATCGAGTAAGGCTTGTTTAATCCGGTAGTCACCTATGATGCATGAGATGGTAGGACTACCCGGATCCTTATATTTTTTAGGCACCTCTTGTTTGATAATGACGCTCAAATTCTCAGTCAAAAGTACTTTGTTGTGAACATTGTGTTTCCTTTTGACTGTACACAATTCCTTCAGAAATTTGGCATAGGATGGTATTTGTTTTATAGCATCTAACAACGGAATGTTGATTTTCACTTGCATAAAAACCTCTAAGATTTTCAGGTTTTTGTCTAAAGGTTCAGGTGAAATCAACCTTTGGAAAATAGGGTAACTGGCTTGTATTACCTTTCTGGTTCTTTCTCATGTGGAGTGTTGTTTGAGCTATCATCCTTTTTGAAATTTTTCGGATTATTAGGCTTTGGAGCCTTCACCGGATTAGATTTATCAATTGTTTTACCACTCCTCAAGGTGGTGATAACTTGAACATGCACCGTATGTTGGGAGGATGAGCTTGGGTCTTGTATCTCAAATTGAGTTCTTGGGTTAGGGAGAAGTTGGGCAGGAAGTGTGCCTTTCTCCCTAACACTAAGATGAGATTCAACTCTAGCCATTGAGGTTTTCAAGTCACTAATGGCTTGAGATGAATTTTGATTAAATTTTAGTTGCTCTTGCATGAACCCATTAATTTTCAAAGAATTAGTCTTGTTATATTCAGCTTGAACCGATACGAATGCACCCAACATATTCTCTAGTGTAGCTTTTGGTGTAATTACTAGGGATGGACCTAGTAAAGGTTGAGCTTGAGGGGTGTTGTTTGCATTCGCAGTTGGTCCATTCCTCCAACTAAAGCTGGGATGGTTCTTCCAACTAGAGTTATACGTGTTTAAGTTTGGAGTACTAAATGGTCGTTGATAATTGTTTATGGCATTTGATTGTTCTTGTAAGATTTCTTAGAATGTAGAAATTGTGGGATAATCCTGTGTTGCATATTGATTTCCTGGCACAAATTCCACAAACAATTTCAACGTCCTTTGAGTTAATCGTCTCTCCTTTCTTCAATTCCATGGCCTCGACTTTTCTTGTGAGGCTAGCTACACGTGCACTTATGTTATCTTCTTCTGAGAGGACCTAAATTTCTCCTTTTTTCCTTTTGTTGGCTTGTCTTTGGATTTGTTGGTTTAGATGTATCCCAAGACTGTGCATTCTCGGCCAATTTATTAAAATAGGTCCCATGCTTCCTCGTCTTCCTTATTCATGAATTCTCCATTACACATCATCTCTACAAATTTGCGCATGGGTGAAGTTAGTCCTAGATAGAAAAAGCTTATTATCCGCCAAATTTCGTAGCCATGATGTGGGCATGCATTTAACAAGTCCTTAAACCTCTCCCAACATGAGAAGAATGTCTCATCCTCTTTTTGAGCAAAATTCATAATAAGGCACCTCAACATGATCGTTTTGTGAGTAGGGAAGAACTTTTTAATGAACTCCCTAGTCATCTCAGTCCATGTGCCAATTGATCTTGGCCTTAATGCATGAAGCAAAGCCTTAGCTTTCTCTTTAAGGAAAAAAGGAAATAATTTAAGTCTCACTACATCATCAGTTACATTTGTAAAGTGCATTGTGGCTATCACCTCATCAAATTTCTTAAGATGTTGATAGGCACTTTCACTGTCTAGTTCATGAAATTTGGGAAGGAGTTGGATTACTCATGGTTTAAGATCTATGTTCCCTGCATTATGTGGAAAAACTATGCATGAGGGAGTGCTTGCTCTTGCAGGTTGCAAGTAATCATGTAAAGTTCTAGGTTGGGAACATTCTCAACCTCATTCTCTCCCGTTTCGGTTTGATTTTGGCCTAGATTTTGACTGGCCATAGGGTTGGGTTGATTTCCAACCATACTTTCAGACAAAATTGGAGAATCTAAATGTTTCTTAGCACGTGGCTCCCTATCAATCCCTTCAACAATTCCCCCTTCACTAATGAGTCGGTTATTCGAATCCCGAACCCAATGTGGCATGCAAATCTCAAAAAAATAAAAGAAAAATGGTTAGAAAAACCTGATTTGAAGTGACTACTTCGACTTCTAGAATTCCTGTAAAAATAAAACAAAGCAAACCAACTAAGTTAGTAAAGGACTCCTAAAAATCTCAAATAGAAACTGTTTTCATAAATTTTATAAAAAAAGGTCAAAGTCTCCGGCAACGATGCCAAAAATTTGTTCGCTTCCCCAAATGTAGGGTTACGATCTAGTAATAATCTCGGTAAGACCGAGGTCGATCCACAGGGACTTGTGTAAGAACTCACAAAACACTTCTAATGGTTTCTAATTGATAACTAACTAAACAGGATTTTAGAATTAAATGTAAATAGATATTTTAAACTAAAACTAAATGTAATCAATAATAAAGTGCACTAGGGGTTCAAGGATCCACTTGTAGCAATCCTCAATGCTTAATTCGCTGTGCTTTCTCAATTATGCAAGTAGAATCGAAATCAAATCCTATCTAGTCGGATGATAGAGTAGTTATAACAAACAATCTGTCACATGTGTGATTCAAGTACATGATTCCCTCAATTCAAGTTAGGACTTGAGCACACTCAATTGCATAAGTCAATCCTAGTTCCAATAGGTTAAGATCACAATCATAATCATCATTAAACCCTGTCACAAAGCATAACTTGACTATGACTTGAACTTTATTCAAATCACATACATAATCACACATAAACAGAATTTTCAGAAAAAATAGAACTTTAGATTTGTAGTTCTCAAGTGAAAATCCAAGTCTAAAGCATCTTGAATCAGATTCCTCAGATCGTACAGGTCTAGACTGACTCAAAATAATTAAGAACTAAAGCAATTCTTCTAAACATCTATGAGCCATCATAAGACTAAGAAAGAATGCTTAGAACTTTATTCAAACTTCAGACCATTGTTCTTCACTAATAATCCAACTTGAAACCAAAACAAACGAATTAAAACATCTTAGACTCACTACAAGCTTCATCCTCTTAGCCCTAGCTAAGAGGTTTAGCCGTTCATGATCCAAGGAAACATGAAAACAACTGAAGAAAACATAATAACTAGAAGAACAAACTAGGAGGAGTTGTAGAACTCTGGATCTGACTTTCGCCACCTCCCACCGTGGTAAATCTCTTCTAGGATACCTTAGGAACAAGCTAGAGGAGTCCTTTTATAGGTTTGGAGACTGAGGTACAAAGAAACTTCGAGAAAATCTGCAAATCAAGCATTTTACGTAGAGATTTTCAGAGATCCAGATGTTTTTGGATGTTGACCGGCCAGCCGAACCCCCTAGTCCTGCTGGTCGGACAAAGTGTCTGTAAATGCCAAAATCTATGGAGTGTTTTTTATACAGTTTGACCCCTCGGCAGGAGAAACTGCTTCAAACTGCTGAAATCGCTGGATGATGAAATGCATAGACCGACCCTCCAGCCGGCTAGTCTATCCTGCTAGTTGGACCAAGGGTCGGCCCTCCTAAAAACAGCCCAACACTTTTTGTGTTTCTGAAGGGTTTGGCCGGCTGGTCGATGGCTGTGGCCGGCCAGCCGGTGGGCCTGTAAAATGTGGATTCTTCCATCTTTTACTCCTCAATCCTCATTGCACTCTTGTTCCACCTTTGGTACTTCACTCCTTTGATCTTCAAGGCTTGCAAGAAGGGCTTCTAAACTTTCAATTGATGAAGTATCTCTCTCATTCCTACAATCACAAAACCATACATTAGTTGGCTCTTCAATCATGTATTTCAAGCATAGTTAGTGATGAAATGGGGTTAGAATATGCACATTTAAGAGCTCAACAATAGGTTTTTTCAGTTTAGGCATAGTTTTAGGTTTAGGGAAATAGGTTCAGGTTTAGGTTTAGGTAATAAGTTAAGGTCTAGGTTTAGGTGTAGGTTTATGGAAAGAGGTTTAGGTTTAGGTTTAGGGAAATAGGTTTAGGTTTAGGTGTCGGTTTAGGTTTAGGTTTAGGTAATAGGTTTAGGAAATAGGTTTAGGTTTAGATCAGGTGTAGGTTTATGTTTAGGGAAATAGGTTTAAGTTTACGTTTAAGCAATAGGTTTAGGTGTCAGTTTAGATTTATGTTTAGGTTTTGGTGTCATTTTAGGTTTAGGTTCGCTAATAGGTTTAGGTTTAGGTTTATGAAAATAAGTTTAGGTTTAGGTCTAGGAATATGTTTAGGTCTAGGTTTAGGTTTAGGGAAATAGTTTTAGGTCTAGGTCTAGGTCTAGGTATAGGTTTAGGACTTAGGTTTAAGTGTCAGTTTAGGTGTAGGTTTAGGGAAATAAGTTTTGGTTAAGGTCTAGGTCCAGGTTTAGGTTTAGGTTTAGGGAAAAAGGTTTAGGTTTAAGTTTAGGTAATAGGTTTAGGTGTCATAATAGGTTTAGGTTTAGATTTAGGTGTAGGTTTAAGTTTAGAGAAATATGTTTAGGTTTAGGTTTAGGTAATAGGTTTATTGAAATAGGTTTAGGTTTAGGGTTAGGGAAATAAGTTTTGGTCTAGGTGTTTTGGTTTTGGTTTTGGTAATAGGTTTAGGTTTAAGTTTAGGTTAAGGTTTAGGAAAATAGGTTTAGGTTTAGGTCTACGTCTAGGTTTAGGTTTTGGAAAATAGGTTTAGCTCTAGGTCTAGGTTTAGGTTTAGGCAATAGGTTTAGGTGTCGGTTTAGGAAAATAGGTTTAGGTACTAGTTTGAGGTTTAGGTTTAGGAAAATAGGTTTCGGTTTAGGTATAGGTAATAGGTTCAGGTGTCATAGTAGGTTTAGGTTTAGGTTTAGGTGTTGGTTTAGGTTTTGGGAAATAGGTTTAGGTTTAGGTAATAGGTTTACGTCAAGGTCTAGGTGTAGGTTTAGGGAAATAGGTTTAGGTTTAGGTTTAGGTTTAGGTAAATAGGTTTAGGTCTAGGTGTCGGTTTAGGTTTAGGTAATAGGTTTAGGTTTAGGTTTAGGTTTAGGGAAATAAGTTTAGATTTAGGTCTAGGTTTAGGTTTAGGTTTAGGGAAATAAGTTTTAGTTTAGGTTTAGGTAATAGGTTTAGGTGTCGGTTTAGAATTAGGTTTAAGTTTAGGTTTACGTTTACGTAATAGGTTTTGGTTTAGGTTTAAGTTTAGGGAAATAGGATTAGGTTTAGTTTTAGGTCTAGATTTAGGGAAATAGGTTTAGGTTTATGTCTATTTCTAGGTTTAGGTTTAGGGAAACAGCTTTAAGTCTAGGTTTAGGTTTAGGTTTAGGTAATAGGTTTAGGTGTCGTAATAGGTTTAGGTTTAGTTTTAGCTAATAGGTTTAGGTCTAGGTCTAGGTCTAGGTCTAGGTGTAGTGTTGAGCTCTGAATTGTGCATATTCTAACCCCAATTCATCACACATTATGCATGATTTTCATGATTAAAGACTAATCCAATACATATTTTTGTATTTGTAGGAATGCGAGAAAGAGCCTACGTATCTGTTGTTAAAAGATGCACTTTACATGCCATGAAGATTAATGGAGGAAAAGACAAGAGGTGGAAGAGAGATGCAATGGAGATGGAGAAAGAGAAGTGCCAAAAGTCAGATTTTACAAGGTGACCGGCCGGCTGGCCAAACCTTCGAGAAACTGTATTTTCGCTGGATAGTTTTTACACATGCCGACCTGTGGTCCGACCGACCGACAGAGGGGTCAGCCTATGCATTCCAAGTCCAAAGAGTTAGGTTATATGTTGTGCAACCTCCGATAGGCCGGCCAGGGGGATCCAGCCGGTCGGCCAGCGTCCAGACTGCGTAAGGACTCTCCATTTTCTCGAAGATTTCAAGTCGGTGACGGATTTTTACTATTAAAGGACACTTCTACATCGTTCCTAAGGCATCATAGAAGGCTTTCGCAACTCCTTCAACTAGGGTTTCTATGTTTTTCTCTACTTTTTAGAGTAATTTTCTTTTAAGTTTTAGTTCAATCTTTCAATGGTTGGCTAAACCTCATAGCTAAGGCTAAGAGGTGAAGATTTTAGTTATTTGCAATGTCTAATTCAAATTAGTTCAAGTACTTTTGGGTTTTATGAAGAACACTTCTAGTTCTAGTTTTAAATAAAGTTAGTATTTTTAGTTAATCTTTTATCTTTTGTGATTGCTATTACATGGGATATGTTGATTACTGAGATTGATTAATGGGGTGTTTTTTTATAGGATTTTGTGTTGTAGAGATCTTAGATCCATCATAATATGCTAGATGCTAGGAGATTTCACAAACCAAGGTTCCTAAGTGATTATCTAAAACTAAACTAGAAGTTCTTATATTTTGATTATTGGATCTGAGATAGGTGTTTATATATTGATTTTGGTTCAATAAAAGTTAAATTCATACTTTTAAATCAAATCTAGTGACAAGCCTTAATGAAGAATCATGAATGTGATATTGCTTGTTTTGTGAAGGATTGGGTTGTGTGATTAAATACGCCCAATGCCTTAGTTGTTTTGAGAAAACCATATCAGTGGATGATCCATTTATGTTAGATGCATTATGATGATTTGATTGCTCTATATTCCTGATTGGATAGGGATAGAACTTCGATTCCAATTGAGTTATTGGTTTAAATGATTTGAATGGGCATTGTGAATGATTATAAGTGGATCCTTAGTGCTCTAGTGCTTATTTCCGAGTTTTAATTCTTATGTACATAGTTTTATATTATTAAATTCCATCCATTGACTCAAATCTGAATTTAGTTCATCTTAGTTATGTAATTTAGAATTGTTACGACAATCCCTGTGGATCGATCTCGGTCTTACTGAGAATTATTATTACATCATAGCCTTGCACTTGAGGTGAGCGAACAAGTTTTTGGCGCCGTTGCCGGGGATTAAGTTAACAGTTCTAAATTTTTTATTTAGGATATAGTTAGGTTAAATAGGTTCGGTTATGATTTATTATTTTTGTAGATTTTTCTACTAACAAACTTTGTTTATTTTGTAGGATTGTTCTTCTCTAATATAGTTCTTCCATCCGGTAACATTGTTCTAACTTAAACTCTTTTATTTTTTTAGTTTTTATTTTTATTTTTTTATTTTTAGATTTTTTAAGTTTAGTTAGTTTTATGTGGTTTATGCCCTATTAGGAGCGTGATCATACATCCTGACTTCTAAGTCAGGGAGGTTTAGTTGAAGGTCTAGTTAACTACAGACGAATTAGAAACCGTTTAGGAAATTTTGAATCGTCTGAAATCATGACTGAAAATGAACCACACAATGTTGAGAATGTTGAGTATGATGCACCACCAAATAGGACAGAATATAATGAGAATGAGGAACACTATGTTCCTTCGATTAAAAAATTGCGAGATTATTTACAACCGGAGAGAATAACCACGTCTTCCTGCATTGGTTTTCTAACTAATGGAGGAAACATGGACCTTAAACAAGGAATTATCAAATTACTTTTAAAATTTCATGGGCTTAAATCTGAAAGTCCATATGTGCACCTAAGTGAATTTGAGGAGATCACCAATACCTTTCAATTTAATGATGTCTCCCAAGATGTAATCAAACTGAAATTGTTCCCCTTCTCTCTAAAGGATAAAGTCAAAGCATGGTTTCAATCACTTAAACCTAGAAGCATCGGGACATGGGCTGAGATGACCCGGGAGTTCCTTAAAAAGTACTTCCCGGTTCATAAAACCAATGCACTAAGACGAACTATCATGAACTTCTCCCAAAAAACGAGATGAAACATTTTTTCAATGTTGGGAGAGGTTTAAAGATCTTTTATTAGAAGTGCCCACACCATGGTTATGAAAAGTGGCACTTGATTGACTTCTTCTATGATGGATTAAGTTCAAACATGTGCCAATTGGTCCAAATGATGTGTAATGGTGAGTTTTTTAGCAAAGTGCCCGATAAGGCTTGTAATTACTTTGATATGCTACCTGAGAATGCCCAATCTTGGGACATCTCCACTCCAACTAGTAATCCCAAGTCAGTCTCAATAGAGAAAGGAGTACATGTATTAGATGGAGAGGATGATTTAAATTCAAAGGTAGCAGGTTTTACAAAGAAGGTTAAGGCCATAGAATTGAGGAGTGTTAACATGATAACCACCGGTGAGACCATTAAGAGTGTATGTGGTATCTGTGAGAGTGATGTTCACTTGATAAAGGATTGCCCAACAATCCCTGCATTTCAAGATATTTTACAAACACAATCGAACGCTACAAACGCTTATCAACGCCCCTTTAATGAACCAAAATCTAACTTGAATAATCCTGATTGGCGGTGTAAAATGAATCTTAATGGGAAGAATGGCCTTATGGTAAATACAAATAATGCTTCCCAAGGGCCTTCTCAAAAGAGCACTCTTGAGGAATACATTGAACGCATTCATGATTGGACAAACTCAGATAAATTAATCCAACATGCGGGCCATGAATGAACTTAAAATTTCAGGTTGAAAGAATTGAGACACACCTAGGAGTTAGGGAGAAAGTGACTGTTTTGACCCAATCTCATCCTAACCCCAAGGAACAACTCGAATCGAATTCTAATTCTTCAACCATTCAAGTAGAACATGTTCAAGCCATCACCACTCTTAGAAGTAATAAAATAATAGAAAAATATAAACCGGTGAAGGCCGCAAAGCCTAATAATCCGGCTGATTCTAAGAGTGAAGGTGAATTGAACAATGCTCCACAAGATGAATAGCCGAAGCGTGTGTATAAACCTGTGGCCCCATTCCCCCAACGTCGTCTTAACCAAAAATCCAAGTGAAAATCAAGACATCGTAGAGGTCTTCCGATAAGTTAAAATCAACATTCCTTTGTTGGATGCAATTAAGCAAATTCCTTCATACGCTAAATTTTTAAAGGATTTATGTGCCGTAAAGCGTAAGTAAAATGTGCACAAGAGGGCATTTTTAATGGAACAAGTGAGTGCTATCATACAACAAAACACTCCCCCTAAATTCAAAGATCCCGAAAGCCCTATAATCTCTTGCATGATAGGTAACTTCGGATCAATAGAGTACTTCTCTATCTAAGGGCTAATGTTAACTTGATTCCCTACTCGGTATATGAGCAACTTGACTTGGTGAGTTAAAACCCACCAAGATAACTTTACAACTTGCGGATCGCTCCATTAGAATACCGAGAGGAGTAATTGAGGATGTGTTAGTCCAAATTGATAAGTTCTACTACCCAGTAGACTTTATCATTTTGGATACACAAGCTGTTACAAGTGTATGCACTCAAGTTTCCTGTCATTCTAAGCCTGACCATTCCTAGCAACCTCCAATGCTATAATCAATTGTAGGAATGGTGTAACGCCCCGAAATTTTGGCTCTCGTGGACAAAACAATGGGCCAAGTTTTTGGGTGTTAACAAGAATGTGTTAAGGATATATTTCTACACATTCATCTTTATTTCCCACATTCATGGCATTCATAACAAAATGACGGAATTTAAGATTCTTATTCGAAGTTTTTCTGCACTACGTTATCAAGATAATGACCTTAAATCATACAAATTACATAATATTCTACTTTCTAAACTCAATGAAAGGCTTATTATAAGTTACATGAAAATAAATCCACTCTACAAAGATAATAAACATAATCCATCTTCAAGCCGCTTCGGTTTCATCGTCCGTCATTTACTGCCATGAGCCTTCGAGTACCTCGTCGTAGTGTTCGATTCACTTACTGGATCTTCACTTGAATTATCTGAGATATACTTGGATAGCGTTAAACGCTATCATAGTGGGGAATATTCCTTCAAGACAATCATGATAATAATAATGACACAGAGTAAACGCAAGCAGGATATTATCATTTAATCAAATCAAAACAACTCAATAAAAGATCTTCGTTAATGCAATGCATGACATGCATTCTCTGGCTAAGGCACCCTGACTAAATGAGACGGGACTTATTCCAACTCTTCTCATCAGCCACTAGTCACCAGAGTCCACGATGAAGCGGGTAATTCCACAACTTCATGTCCACAAACCCATCCAATGGAGGTGATGGCCACCCATCCCCCTACCACAAGCCAGCGCCGTAGCGCCCGCAGGGCTGACCCACCAAGTTGGGTCTAGTGAATGCATGATTAGTTTCATCTTTAGTTAAGAAGTTTAACATCCAGCCAATTTAATGATGTTAACGACTAGTGATCACTCTTTACCCCAATCAGCTCAAGGAAGCTCAAGGTCACTATAGGGGGCTCGTCACCCAGCATTGGCTGACAGCTCAGGCTTAGTGGCCCATACCACCAACCCTGGCTTATGAAACTTCTCGTATTCGTCAATCTCATTACTCAAAGGGTCCACCACAGATAACATATCAAACAAGGATCCCTTGGCACGTATCCAACAATGCAAACGGTGGTGGCCAACTTAACATCATGGCATATATAACCAACAATACATCCACGGTAATGCCAACACTTAAATCCTCAACATCAAGGCACATCATTCAATAATACACATGGTGATGCCAATTCTTACTACGTACAACCAATGAGGACACATTCCTTCAAAAATATACACATGGTAATACCAACATATCAAGGCCTCATACGACTTCATCTCTTAACATCAAACAGTTACATTAGTACGGGATTAAGGGGTGTTCATTAACGTAACATCCATATACAATATCCCATAGCAAACAATGCATCAATCATCATGACCATGTGACCGCGTAAATTAAGTATAAACTCCACATAAGCATGTACATCATCACAATTCTTTCTCTAAACAACTAAGCATAACTCATGATTCATACATAAAAAATATTTAGAGTACACATTAAGGGATACCATACAAATTATATTTATATGGAAAGATTTCAACAAGCACAGGTTTAAGGAATTACGTAACAAAATCATAATTTCTAAGCATAAAATCAACATACAAATTAATATTATCATAGCTAGGCTTTAAGGAAATCCCCACCTCTGAGTTTGGTTAGTTTGAGACGTTGCTAGGGCCGTGTACATCTCCTTAGATTCAAACCCTAATATATAAATGGCATCACAAGGTTAGGGCATAGATTGGTAGGGTTTTCATAATTTGATCATCTAGGGTTGGATCTCATCAAATATTATAGAATAAGGGTAGATCTAGGAATAAATAGCTATCTTAGAAGGACTTACTTCTTCAACAGCGGGACGGCTCAAGAACTCGACCGTGTCAACTCGGTTTGACTCGGATCTCTTCTCCCTTCTCTGTTTTCTTCTTCTTCTTCTTCATCTTCTTCTGATTTTTTTCTTTCTTCTTCCTTGTTCTCCTTCTTCCCTTGAAGTGGGTCCAGCGTCAACAACAGTAGGGCCCTCCCACACAAAATTTTCTCTCTCTCTCTCTCTCTCTCTCTCTATACATGATCTCTCTCTCTATCTATCTACATGATCTCTCTCTATCTATCTACATGATCTATCTCTCTCTCTCTCTGTGTGTTTTCTAGAGAGGTCAGAGGTGTTTAGGGTGGGGTTATATGGTGCTTTAAGTTGGTTGGACAGTCGGGCGATTACGAAAGAAACTTCGGATGCGATTTGAGTTGGAGAGGAAACCAACTGATTTCGGAGATTCATTGCGCAAGGGATCTGTTAGGAAACTAGGTGGGGCTCCACACGAGGCTTTGGGAGAAGGTTGGATCGTCCATGCAAAGTGACGGGCTAGATCTTGATTTTCTTATTTTCTTTGGATAGAAACGACGATTTGAAGTGGGCCATATAAGCAACGTTTGGTGAAAATATTTGAAAGGATGATGGATATGAGGAGGGGCAGACGGATAAACGGCTTGGATCCATGGAATGGGGCCCACATGGAGGACGGCGAAGGTCGGCTCGGTCGGGTCGCACGGACGCTGTTACAGCGTGAAGAAGAAGAAGATCTTTAGAAAGATTTTTTTTATTTACGTGACTTGCTGTTGATAGGCACTTTCACTGTCTAATCCATGGAATCTCGGGAGGAGTTGGATTACTCCCAGTTTTAAATCTACATTCCCTGCATTTTGCTGGAAAAACTATGCATGAGGGAGTGCTCGCTCTTGCTGGTTGCAAGTAATCACGTAATGTTCTTAGTCGGGGAACATTCTCGACCACATTCTCTCCCATTTCAGTTTGGTTTTGGCCCAGATTTTGATTAGTCATAGGGTTGGGTTGATTTACAGCCATACTTTCAGACAAAATTGGAGAATTTAGGTGTCTCCTAGCACATGGTTCTCTGTCAATTCCTTCTACTATTCCCCCTTCACTAATGAGTCGGTTATTAGAATCCCGAGCCCAATGTGGCATGCAAATGCCTAAGGAAGCCGATGAAGCATGGGACTATTTGGAGGAATTGGCTGAGAATGCACAGTCTTAGGATACATCTAAACCAACAAATTCCAAGACTAGCCAACAAAGGGAAAAAGGAGGAATTTATGTCCTATCAGAAGATGATAGCATAAGTGCACGGGTGGCTAGCCTCACAAGAAAAGTTGAGGCCATGGAATTAAAGAAAGGAGAGACGATCAACTCTAATGACGTTGAAACTATTTGTGGAATTTGTGCCGGAAATCAACATGCAACACAAGATTGTCCTACAATTTCAGCGGTTCAGGACATCTTACAAGAACAATCAAATACCATAAACAGTTATCAACGACAATTTGGTGCTCCAAACTCAAACACGTTTAATTCTAGTTAGAAGAACCATCCTAACTTCAGTTGGAGGAATGGACCCACTGTGAATGCAAACAATATCCCTCAAGCTCAACCTATACTAGGTCCATCCCTAGTCATTACACCAAAAGCTACGTTAGAAGAGATGTTGGGTGCATTCGTATCGGTTCAAGCTAAGTATAACAAGACAAATTCTCTGAAAATAGATGGGTTCATGTAAGACCTAATCACATTATCAGTTACATTTGCAAAGTGCATGGAGGTTATTACCTCATCAAATTCCTTAAGGTGTTGATAGGCACTTTCACTGTTTAATCCATGAAATCTCGGGGAGGAGTTGGATTACTCTCCGGTTTTAAATCTACATTGTGAACATTGTGTTTCCTTTTGACTGTGCATAATTCCTTTAGAAATTTGGCATAGGATGGTATTTGCTTTATGGCATCCAACAACGGAATGTTGATCTTCACCTACTTGAAAACCTCTAAAATTTTCAGGTTTTTGTCTAAAGGTTTGGGTGAAATCAACATTTGGGAAAACGGGGCAACCGGCTTGTATTGCCTTTCCGGTTCTTTTTCTTGTGGAGTGTTGTTTGAGCTATCATCCTCTTTGGAATTTTTCGGATCCTTAGGCTTTGGGGCCTTCACCGAAGTAGATTTATCAACTATTTTCCCACTTCTCAAAGTGGTGATAGCTTGAACATGCTCCTATATGTTGGGAGGATGAGCTAGCGTCTTGTATCTCAAATTGGGTTCTTGGGTTAGGAAGAGGTTGGGCAGGGAGTGTGCCTTTCTCCCTAACACTGAGGTGAGATTCAACCCTAGCCATTAAAGTTTTCAAGTCATTGATTACTTGAGTTGAACTTTGATTAAATTTCAATTGCTCTTGCATGAACCCATCTATTTTCAGAGAAGTTTTTGGCGCCGTTACGGGGGACTTTGACGATTTTTCACAAAATTTCTGAAATAAGTATCTACTTAGGATTTTTAGGATTTTAAGACTAACTTAGTTTGTTTTGTTTGATTTATTTTCTTTTTCAGGGATTGTAGGAAGTTGAAGACTTGCACGGCACCAAACCGTAGTTAAGGTTGGGTTTGTCAAATGGGGTCTACTATGGTGGATCAGAATCATTTCCACCGTCCGATAGGTGAGCAACACAAAAGTATCTGTTAACGAGAAAAACGAGGCAGATCCGAGTTAAGGTGGGCCATCTAAGGTCTAATTTCTGATTAGGGCATTTGTAGGATGATCAGAGAGCTGAAATTCGACATGTACGACTAAAATATGACCAAAAGATTGTACATGAAGTTTTGCGTGAAAGTGATCGTCAGAAACTATCATACTTGAAAACAGCGGTTTAACTTAAGTTTAACTACTGACATTTTCGTAATTATAAGAAAATTGCATGCTTTTCAAAATCTGATCTTTCTACGACATTCATAAGAATATTCTAAGAAACTTTTGTAAAGGGTCCCCTATCAGATCTCCTACGGATGGTCTGTTGTTTTCAAAACAAAGTAAACGTACGATATTAAATAAAAATAAAATTTTAAATTTTTTTAAATAAATCCCGAAAATCCGAGGTGTTACAAATGGAGTCATGAAAATATCATTTGGAAATATGACAATGAACTTGAATGTGTTTAATTTGCATGAACAACAAGAGGATGAGGAAGGGATGAAGATGAGATCCACATGATTAATTTCATAGATACAATTGTGGATGATGATGAGCCATCCTCAACTAAAATTTTCAAAACCTTAGAAGTTTGCTTGGCTCATTACAAGGAAGAAATAATTTTAGATATTGATGAGGCCTTAGAAGAGCCAAATTCTGAAATTTTTATTGACAAGATACCAATCGCTGACTTAAACACTTTTGTTGTGCAGGAATTTGATGGATTGGTACTTGACTTGCCTAAGGAGAAGCTAATTTCTAAATGTGTAGTGGTTGAAGACGTATTCCAGCATACACGAGTGATCGAGAAGGTCAAAGTTTCCTACACTTTAGAAGAGTGTTTGGCATATTTTGACGATTGAGATGATCTTATGATCCGTGACATTGTCAATGCCTTAAGGAAAACTTCACCGGTGCCCAAAAAGATTCCTTCCACAGAGTGTAAAGCTGAAGCATCAATAGTGGAAGTGCTGGTAGAATCTGAAAATGTGGAGACCATACCAACTTGTGAAAAAGAAATACAAGTCTTCAGATTACTTTAGTTTGTTCAAACTTAAGAGCACCATCTCTGGGGACATCTCTGGGATGATCCTTACTTGATTAATTTTTTCCCATACAAGTTGGAAAGGAGATTCATGCTTAATGAATTCCAACCGAAGAAATTCTCCTTTCCAAACACATGGGGTGATAATTTTGAGAAACCTACTGAAATTTTTCAACAAGATTTTTAATGGATTAGAACGACAAACATCACCCATGTGCATTACGAAGCGAGATGGTAGATGGTATTACTGAAAAATCTTTTACTCCACCTCATAATCCTGCTAGATTTCATTCCTTTGGATGATCATGTGTATTAAGATTGACCTCCTAGTCTGATGGAGGTATAGAGTAGTTTATATTAGTTTGAATTATTTAATTATTAGAGTTATAGACTTCCATGATCGACTCTCTTAGGTACTCTCGTTCTCACCCTCTTTTATTTTTATCATTACTCTCATGTTATTATTCATTGCATATCTTTTTACATTGAGGACAATGCAAGATTTGGTTGGGGGTGAGATTCCTAGATGAATCTAGTGTTTTGTAACATTTCGAGCAATATTTGTATAATTTTTTTTCAGTTTTTTTAAAATTCAAAACTCTTTTGGAAAACTTTATTGCTATGCACTTGGGATATCATAAGTATAAAAGGATGAGAGACGAATTGATATAATTTTGAGATCTCTAAATTAGCTTAAAGATAATAGTTTTCTATATGAAATCCCCTATTTATATGATCGATAGACAATTTGAACACTTTTGAGCCTAGTTCACGTTACATGATTCTCATGATATTGAATGGATTATGTTGATTTGTAGATTAGTTTGACTTGGATCTAAGGTGTTAAGGAACCAAGTCGAGGAACTTTGTCCATCCTTATTCATGTGAAATAAGAGAAAAGAACGAAAGATATAGATTTCTAAAAATCATATCTAATGTATATGAAAAAGAGAAAGAAAGTATGGTTGTTCATCGAATATATGTTGAAAAATTCTGAAAAGTGCTACCTATTACCAACCAGGGGATGGTCTACCCATAATCAAAGCTGGAAATGGAAAGTAGTGTGAAAGCCATCGAAGGAACGGTGAGGCAAATCTTGTCATAGACATTTGGTTGAGCCGTGCATCTTTAGATCTTTAGTTTAACTTATCTATGAAGAAGGTAATCTGGAAACTCATGAGATGAACATTCACTATGTACACTAGGGCAAACTTGTTCGGATTCTTCTATTTATCAATCAATCAGTGGTGATCCTATGTGAACACTTGTTATGTTTAGAGAGTCTAAGATTTCAACTTCTATCACCTAGTTTTTCTGAATTTTGCACTTGCATGTCTTGGAGTTTACAGAAGCATAGTTTCCGAAAGAGAGTTGGGTTTTAAAAAGATGGATTTGTTCCACTCATATTTTGCTCGAGACTAGCAAAATGCTAGTTGGGGGCATGTTGAGCTCTGAATTATGCATATTCTAACCCCAATTTATCACACATTATGCATGGTTTTCATGATTAAAGACTAATCCAATACATGTTTTTATATTTGTAGGAATGCGAGAGAAAGTCTAACTATATGATGTTAAAAGATGTACTTTACATGTATTGAAGATCAATGGAGGAAAGGACAAGAGGTGGAAGAAATATGCAATGGAGATGGAGAAAGAGAAGAGCCAAAAGTCAGATTTTACGAACTGACCGATCGGCCGGCCAAACCCTCCAAAAACTGCATTTTCACTGGATAATTTTTACACAAGCTGACCTGTGGTCCGGCCGGCCACCAGAGGGGTTGGCCTATGCATTCCAAGTCCAAAGATTTGGGTTATATGTTGTGCAACCTCCGGCCGGCCAACATCCAGACTGCGTAAGGACTCTCCGTTTTCTCAAAGATTCCAAGTCGGTGACGAATTTTTGTTATAAAAAGACACCTCTACGTCGTTCCTGAGGCATCATAGAAGGCTTGAAAAGTCGTGGGAGGTGGAGAGGAGTGTCATGGAGCATTCGCAACTCCTCCAAATAGGATTTCTATATTTTTCTATACTTTTTAGAGTAGTTTTCTTTTTAGTTTTAGTTCAATATGTCAATGGTTGGCTAAACCTCTTAGCTAAGGCTAAGAGGTGAAGCTTTTAGTTACTTGCAATGTCTTTGAATTAGTTCAAGTACTTTTGGGTTTTATGAAGAACACTTCTAGTTTTAGTTTGAAATAAAGTTAGTATTTTTAGTTAATCTCCTATCTTTTGTGATTGCTATTACATGAGATGTGTTGATTACTAAGATTGCTTAATGGGGGTTTTGTTTGATAGGATTTTAAGTTATAAAGATCTTAGATCCATAATGATATGTTGGATGCTAGGGGATCTTACAAACCAAGTTTTCTAAGTGCTTATCTAGAACTAAACTAGAAGAAGTTCTTATCTTTTGATTGGATCTGAGATAGGTATTTATGTATTGATTTTGGTTCAATAGAAGTTCAATTCATGCTTATAAATCAAGTCTAGTGACAAGCCTTGATGAAGAATCATGAATGTGATCTTGCTTGTTTTGTGAAGGATTGGGTTGTGTGATTGAATACACCCAATGCCTTAGTTGTTTATGAGAGAACCATATTAGTGGATGATCCATCTATGTTAGATGCATTATGATGATTTGATTGCTCTATATTCTGGTTGTATAGGGATAAAATTCTGATTCCAATTGAGTTATTGGTTTGAATGATTTGAATTGGCATTGTAAAAGATTATAAGTGGATCATTGGCGCTTTAGTGCTTATTTTCTTGATTTAGTTCTTAAGTAGATAGTTTTATGGTATTAAATTCCATCCATCAACTTAAATTCAAATTTAGTTCATCCTAGTTATGTAATTTAGAATTGTTACACAATCCCTGTGGATCGACCTCGGTCTCATCGAGAATTATTACTACATCGCAGCCATGCACTTGAGGCGAGCGAACATGTAGGTTTACGAAAATAAGTTTAGTTTTAGGTTTAGGTTTAGGTTTAGGGAAATAGGTTTAGGTCTAGGTGTCGGTTTAGTTTTAGGTTTCTGTTTAGGTTTAGGTTTATGGAAATAGGTTTAGGCTTAGGTCTAGCTCTAAGTTTAGGTTTAGGGAAATAGGTTTAAGTTTAGGTTTAGTTAATAGGTTTAGGTGTTTATTTAGGTTTAGGTTTAGGTTTAGGTTTAGGTGTCGGTTTTGGTTTAGGTTTAGGTTTAAGTTTAGGTTTAACTAATAGCTTTAAGTTTAGGCTTAGGTTTAGGAAATAGGTTTAGGTTTAGCACTAGGTCTAGGTTTTGGTTTAGGGAAATAGGTTTAGGTCTAGTTCTAGGTTTAGGTTTAGGTAATAGGTTTAGGTGTCAGTTTAGGAAAATTGATTTAGGTTTAGGTCGAGCTCTAGGTTTAGGTTTAGGGAAATAGGTTTCGATTTAGGTTTATATGTCATAGTAGGTATAGGTTTAGGTTTAGGTGTAGGTTTAGGCTTAAGTAAGTAGGTTTAGGTTTAGGTTTAGGTAATAGGTTTCGGTGTTGTAGTAGGTTTAGCTTTAGGTTTAGGTGCAGGTTTAGGTTTAGGAAAATAGGTTTAGGTTTAAGTAATAGGTTTAGGTCTACGTCTAGGCGAAGGTTTAGGGAAATAGGTTTAGGTTAGGTTTAGGTCTAAGTGTCGGTTTAGGTTTAGGTTTAGATTTTGGGAAATAAGTTTAGGTTTACGTCTAAGTTTAAATTTAGGGAAATATGTTTAGGTTTAGGTTTAGGTAATAGGTTTAGGTGTAGGTTAAGTGCTACAACCCGAAGATTACACACCCAAGTGCAGGTAGCGAAGTAGTAAAATACTCGGTAAGACCGAGGTCAATCCACAGGGATTAGGGTTAAGAACACTTAGAGGAATTAGTTTAGGTGTGAGAGATGAAGTCTGAATTATCCATGAGAGTGGAGCAAGTTGTGTGTGGTGAAAGACAAAAATAGAAAAAGGGGCTAAGGCATTAGGGATCCACCTTTGGTTAATCCACAAGGTTTGATTCATTGGTCCAGCTATAACTCAATTGAAATCGAATAAAGATTCATTCCTATCAAATGATGAAACAGTTAAACCATTTACATATTTCATAAAAGATGGTGATCTGAACCGATTGATTTGACTATGAAGCACTCCTTAGTTGATCGCAGGGAATTCCAAGCATCCACTGTGCCCGGAGTCGACAATGGATCAAGAAATTGTACAAATCAACAACCTTGCTAAAAAGTCAATCGACAAGATCACAAATCATACGATCAAATGCATACTTACAAGATAAGAGGCTTTGATTGACCGATCCAGCCGTTAAGATCTCGTTTATCGATCACAGGGAATCCAAAGCATCCAATCTGCCTAGAGTCTACAATGGATCAAGGAATTTTACAGATCGATGACTTTACCTACACTAGCTCGATGATGTAGGGAATCCAAAGCATCCAACGTGCTCGAAGTTGACGATGGATCAAGGGACTTTATCGATCATGAACTAGCTAATTAGTGTGTAAGGGATCCCAAGCATCCAACGTGCCCAGAGTCGACGATGGATCAAGGGGTTTACACAACAATAGCGTCCGCCGAGGTAGATAACCAAACCAATCAACCAAAGAGAACTCCAACATTCACACACCATTATTGAACCAAAAGAACCAAAGCTTGTAAATTTCTTCAAAGGCTTCACCCCTAGCCTTAGCTAGAGATTTAACCAACCATGCTACAATGGAGGACTACAACTCACTAAGAAAGAAAATTCTACACTACTCTACACTAAGAAAGAAAGAAAGAAAGAAAGAAAACTAAAGAAGAGAGAACTCTTGGATGGGATAATTGAAATGAGGGGGAGAGGCTTCCTTTTATAGACTTTTGAGAGGCTCCCAAGCCTAGGTGGCACTCCAAGCCTAAACCAAATTTTTAGTTATGTTTGGGAATGGAGTTAGGCTTGGAGTGCCCAAGCAAACTTTTCTTTTAGGTTTGGGCTTGGAGTTAGGCATTAGAATGACATGTGGCAAGAAAAGTACTTCAAGCCTAGGTGTCACTCCAAGCCTAAAGCAAAATTTTCTCTAGGTTTGGGCTTGGAGTGAGGCTTGGATGATGAGGTGGCACTTCCAAGCTTTACACATGTGTGGAGAGAGAGAGAGAGAGGGAGAGAGAGAGAGAGAGAGAGAGAGAGAGAGAGCTCCTCTCTTGCTTTCACATGAGATGGGAGGCTTCTCCATTGTTGGCATGTGTGGAGATGCTGGTTGCTGTTTGGAACAGCTGCTGGACGTGGAGTTGAAGAACAATTCTTCCATTGACGTGAACCAGGAGAATAGCTCTTGGTGCTGATCAGATGGAGAACGTCCATTTGTTCAAGGTGGTCCACCTGATGGACGGTTGAGACTGGAATTCCATGGCCAAGTATGCTAGCCATTTTCTGCACGTGCAAGGTGGACTGGACAGTGGAGATTTTGATCTCCCAACTGTTCTTAGGATGGAGCTGGGTGAATGGCTGCTGCCTATGCTGGGTGTTTGTAGCCGTTGATGCACGTGTAAGGGGAAACACCTTGCTGGACGTTGGAGAGATCATCTCCATCTGAATGGTGGACAGCTTGGTGGCCTGAACTGGACGGTTGAGAGTATGGATGTCACGCCCCAAATTCGATTCTCGACGTCCATTCGCTGTAACCCGAATTCAGAGGTGGCAGCCTCCGTAGTACCCCGATCTCGGATCCTAACCCTACACGTCAGGTTCCGATCCTGGGATACCACAAGGAGGATTTTAGGGTCTGAATTTTTTTTTGTAAACATGAGCATCACCATATGAGTACCATCAAAGACAAACACAATATTTCCACTAAATCATATCGTTTATATACAGTACTGAAAAGTAAATACACAATGCATAAATATAAAAACTATGCACAATTCGGCACCTCCTGCTACTGCACTCCCAACTCCAACTCAACGTTGCTGATACACTCTGGTATAACCTGCAGCGTAACAAACGCGCATAAGCTTCGAATGAAGCTTTGTGAGTGCGTGTGTGCAGTGCGCAATGCGTATGACAAGCATGATAAATATCAGAGTAAGCACTAAAGCATGATGAGAAATCTAAACCAAAACTTAGCCTAATTAGGCTACACGATCATATGATATGAATAACCAGCCTACAACGGCTATGCAAGCATGCAATACAGATAACTAACCTGCCATGGCTATGCAAGCAGGCAATACAGGTAACCAACCTACCAAGGCTATATACTCATACTATGCAATGGCCTACAGGGCCTAATGTCGCATATAATGATCCAATGCATGTATGCAAATCACCACCTCTAAGTACAGTGGTCCAGATACGAACAGTCATAACTGCGATCGCCTAAGCAATGCAGGACTCGGAACTGGTAGCTCGCCTAGTGTGGTAGCTCGCCCAGGCTTACAGCCCCGCCCACATCACACCCGCCCACGTCAGGACCGTCCCACACCATACAGAACATCAGTCACATTACTGATACCAATACCATATCTGAAACGGAACATCACCGGGGTCTCACAGACCTCACTACTCACCAGTAGAATGCCAAAGCCTATCTGGTGCAATAGCAGACCTACTCACAGCTGGTCAAACTCAACCCACTTTGCCAACACTCTTCCGGCAGGTTAGGTCAGACCTCCTTCCAAACTGACCACGTGCAGTGGAAAACACCGCCGTTTGGTATTCAGCATACTGGTGTATGATTAAACCACCTGGTCCTTGAATGGAGCACCCACCTTGGTACCAACGGGATCAGGGACTTTCACCCAGGGACATCCTTGGCATCCAGTTTAAAGATCACATATTTCCGGTGTTCTGCAAACCACGATGGAGCTGTGGTTACAACGTAGTAACCATGCTATATTTGGCACAAGCAGACGGTGCGAAATGCAACCATGTATACAAACACGGGACGACATGCCCGTGCAAGTCTCCAAAGAGCACCATAAAACTATAAGGTCTCAAACACAATGTCACCGTCAGCTGGTAATGAACTGCATGACAATCACGACCGATATGGCCGATTGATACAAGACAATCAGATGAGCCAAGCATTCATGATGCATGAGTCAAGTATACAGTATGAGTGCCAACAAGTAGTCCATCTACCACGATGGCAATAAATCAATCTAGTCCAACCTATTTGAGATATGATTAAGATGAGAGGATACATATGAATGATCGAGTCATAGTGCGGGATGTCGCTAGCCAGGGAATCTCGCACCAAGGGTTACAAGGTATGCTAAGCTATTCCTACCATACAGTGTAAGTCAGGATGATAGATTCCTGTCCTCGAATAGTCCCATACCGATTGGAGAGGTTTGCGATAGAGAGCACGTGAATTACATTTGCGTGACTACATCTCGAATGCTTTATGAATGCGTTTATGCCCTAGTGGTCCCGAACTAACAATGGTGATTCGGGATGCATACTCATTACACATGCATGGTGGTCGTCGAAGCATATAGTATAAAGATCACATATGAGTATTCCAACAACACTACGTGTGGCAACAGACATACTAAAAATAGCATAAAAAGATAATTCACTTACAATACAAGCAAACATAAAGAGATAAGACTCTAAATGGATGGTATACAACAACACAGATGGTCCAACAACTGAACTGTGTGGATTAACCTTCAACATTCAAATAACCCAAATGGAAAGAAAATGATTGAATACACTACCGACACATCAAAGGTAGAACCTACTTGAGCGGCAAGAGTAGAATACCCAAAATCATGCCGAGACCCATAATCCTGTAGTACAATTGAGATAAACACAATAATGGTCCGTAAAAGGAATGTCATAGAACGGGTTGCAAGATAGACAGGTCATGACAGAGAATCATACATAGTAGGGTAATCTGAGATAGATGGTCAATACAATGAGGTCCAAAAAGGGACGACAGGTCTAACCTCATACTACAAGATAGGCTCCATATAATGGATGGCCTAGATGACATACGAACGTCGAGGATGAGTCCCACACTCGCCCTAAAGGTAAACGGACGGTGTGGATGGGATATACATGATATGGTGGTCTTTAATAGTTGGGTACAAGGGTAGAAGGGGTGAGTCATATGAGTATACAAGCTGAGTTACCAAGATCAATCAATATGGTAAGTCAACAAGGTGAGTCAATAAGGCAGGTTGACAAGGCGGGTCAACATGGTGAGTTAACAAGGTGAATTGACAATACGGTTCAACAGGGTGAGTTTAAGAAGGTAGCCCTGTGACTTGGATCAAGCAAACTCTAAGGATGACCTTTCAATAAGGGTTTACACAAGTAATCATCAAGGTGGATCCACGGGATGGACAACGCGGTCATTCGAACACATACACTGAGGTGGTCCTAAGGCCATCCTGTACATAACATGCTAGGGTCCATTCATTTGGATGGTTTGGATCAAGCACAAAATTAAGGCGGTCCTTATGGATGGCCGACATACATATCGCACCATGGAGGCCAATGGCTGACGTGGATAGAACACATGCATAACAAGGTGGACTCGTGGTTGGGTATAACCGCACAAAGGAGTGGGGAAGCCACATACATCAATGGGCCCCAACAGTTTAGGATCAACCCGATATTTGTGCTTTCCCACTAATCAAGTGAGATGGCAATCAAACACCATGGTGGGGCCCGCACACCACACGTGTGGAACCCCACCCATGGCTGGGTGACTTATGAACAGGAAGAATGGCAAATAAACATAACAGATGTGTCCTGTAAAGTTTTCAATGGTAGGCGTTCAACCACCTTATTTTCTACGTGTGGCCCACCCAAAACTAGACCCCACGCCCCGGCCAAGGTGGACAACAATGTATACAACACATCTATCAAGGTGGGAGCCCAAGATGGGCCCCATGGCCTTTGGTTGGATGGAAAAATAAACAACATAGTAGCCGTAAGAGGAATTTCAATGGTGGGCATCAATGGCCACTGTTTTCTACGGTGTGGTCCACTTGAGGTTTGTATTTACCTCATTATGCTAGCCCACGGCCCTAAAATAATATGGAAAAATGGATGGTTGGCATAGATAAAACAGATGCATCGTGGTGGGACCCACAGGGTAGGCCACCTGCTGGGCAGCGTGCCAAAGCACGCTGCTTGGAGCATGGCACCCAATGAGCCCCAAGAGTTTTGAATCAAACTGATATTTTTACTTTCCCTCCTTTCACATGCACGTGTGAACTCATGAACAGGTTGGATCTCAAATAATCATCATGGTGGGCCGTAGGAAGGTTCAACGGTCTGGTCACTGTCCTCACTGCTTCCTTACAAGTGGGGTCCACTTGAGATTTGGATTTGTCTCATTCTTCAGATCATGCCTTAAAATGATCTCCCCAAATGGATGGACGGTGTGGATAAATCACGAACAACACGGTGGGGCCCATAGAAATTGGTGATGTCATCCCAGTAGCTAGATAGCTACGCCACGTGCCAGTGCTCCCAGCGTCAGACCCTTTGTATTTTTTTCTTTCTTTCCTTTTTTTTTGTATTTCTTTAGTTTTGATCGAGTGGGGCCCACATAAGGGTGATCCACTCCGTTCATCAAATTCCCCAGCTAATGGGGGACCCAAAGAGCATCATATTGGGCATATTACATGGGCTATAAATACCAAGGTGGGCCGATGAAAGCTTGGCAATAGACATCATTCTCCCCACTGTTTCATGCGATGCGGTCCACTTAAGATTTAGATCGGCTTCATATTTGGGCCCTAGCCCTAGAATGATCTGAGAAAACAGATAGACGGTGTGGGTACAACATAAACATCAAGGTGGGTCCCACGAGTGGGGGCCCATTCACGGCATCCAGGTGACGCTGGACTGTTCCAGCGTTCTGACGCTGTGAACGTCCAGTGTCCCAACCATTTTTTTTTTTAGTTTATATCAAGTGGGGCCCACTTGGAGACTATTCACTCCGCTCATCAGGTTCCCCAACTCATGGGGAGCCCATAGAGTCCAATATAGGACTGGTGATTCAGTCTACAAACATCACGGTGGGCCACGAAAGTTTCGACAGTGGGCATCCTTGCCTCCACTGTTTTCTATGGTGTGGTCCACCGAGATCTGGATCTACTTCATTTTTGGTGTCTAGCCCTAAAATGGGCTGGAGAAACAGATGGACGTCGTGGATCGAATACATTCATCAAGGTGGGTACACTCATCCAGCTGGACGGTGTCTCAACCCATGAATCAAGTTGGTTTCCATTGTAGGGACAGTACGTCCCTGCTATACTTTCTATATATGTAATCTCTCTGTCTCTTTCTCTCTTAAACTCTACCTGATAACATCAGCCCCATTGTATTCCAACTGTAGATGTTCAATCCCAACTGTTTCTTCAGTGTGGCCCACCCAATCTTGGATTAGTTTGGTTTTCAGGACCTTGTACTAAAATGAACAGTGAAAGTGGATGGAAGGCTTGGATCTAACATGGACATCATGGTGGGACCTAATGAGGGTTAAAAGGCATGGAATTCCAGCCACCATTTATTAAAAAAAATATTATTGCTAATTATTATTATTATGGTTATGAAAGTGGGTCCTCAGCCTCCAAGAGCCACCAGTCCAGGGACGACCAGGGTTTAGCACCCTGGATAGTTCAGTGCTGGACTGGGCTGGGCCTTGGACGGCTGGGACAAGTCACGTATATCATGGTGGAACCCACATGGGATGGAGTGGATGTAAAATATGTATATTAAAGTGGGTCCCACGTGCGGTGGCTACTCTCAAATGGCTGGAAAACGAATGGACAGCATGGTTGAAACACATGAATCACAGTGGGCCCACCATGGGTCCCACACTACCGGGATTGTCCTCATTTTTATGTGGCCATGTCATCCAGATCTCTGTGACCATACAACAGGTTGGATGACTATAATAGTCACAGCCTGTCCCATGGTCAGTGTGTCCAACAGATGGTTCGGTTCAAGCCAACCCTTGCACTTCCTTTCCTTTCAAAGGATGGGGTCTCCTTGGACGGTCCTAATGGCACATTATTTCACAGCAAAGCCCACATCAGTGGGTCCCACACCTACATCATAAGGAGAAGGAAAATCAAGGAATCAAAAGAGGAAGAGTGGGGGAGTGCACTCACAATGATGGTTGGACGGTTGAATTGTCGATTAGACGATCCGGATGATGATCGGGGTCCTCCAAGCTAGATCTCCTCCTTCAATCTCTCTAACTCTCTCTTTCTCTCTCTTGATCTCCCTCTAAATCTCTCTCTACTTCTCTCTCTCTCTCTCTCTCTCCCTTCTCTCTTTCTCTTTCTCTCTCCTTTTCTCTTGCAAAATAGGAAAATGAGAAGGCCACCCCCTACGTATGGCTCTTGTATGGGAGAGAGGGGGGTACATGAGGTGATGATGATGATGATGATGATGATGATGAGAGAGGGCATGAGAGGTATGGGTTGGAGTTGACTTTGGTGAGAGAGGAATGGGGTGGGTATGGTGTGTGTAGGCTATGGTAATGATAGGGATATGGGTGAGGGTGATGGTGATTGATTTGACATGTTATTGGGATTTGTGCAAGTGGGGCCCACGCCACATGCGCGTTGCGCGACCCACCTCGGATTGCGCAAAAGTACGCATCTTTCACACCGGGTATCGCAATGAGGCGTGCCGCGCGGCGTTGGAATCGCAGCGCCTACGCGGTCGTCGGGGTATAGGTCTTGGGTCGATGCGGTACTAAAATAAGGTCGTGATCAAGGCTCACTAATCTGGTCCATCCGGGACATACCGGTACCGGAAACTAAACGTACGGAGGGTAATTCAGGGTACGGGTCTTACAATGGATGTGGGGTTTGGAGCACTGGCCACTGTGATGGATGGTGATGGAGGTTTTGCTGTAGCTTGACACGCATGCAACTGAACAGTGATGGAGGATGGACGGCTGGTGATTGAAGGTGGATTGGATGGCTGCTGATCTTGAAGCAGCTGGACGGTGCTGGCCTTGATGATGGACGGCTGCTGATGGATGCTGGACGGTGATGATGATGTCCATCTCCTGCAGCTGGAATGGATGGATGATGGAAAAGGAAGGCTGCCCAGCTGATGGATTGAATGGATGGTTGGACGCTTCTGGACAGGTTAGACGCTGGAGATGGATGGCTGAGCTGGTTCAACTGGTGCTTGGATAGATGGCTGATGACACACGTGTGGAGAGGTGAGATCGTCCAACTACTGGCTGTTGACGGTGGCTGAATTGCTCATCGGTGGAGATAAACTTCACCAGGGCTGGCTTGGACGATTGATGAAGGTCCATCATATCTGAACCGTTGATCGTGTGGAAGGTGGGGTCCATGATCAGCATGTGTGCTGAGCTGGACTGCTGAGATGCTTGGCATGTGTGGCATGGATGGTTGATGATCTTCATATGCATGGAGGTTGATGATCTTCATATGCATGGAGGTTGATGTGTGGTCCACCATATATGATGTTGTTGTACCTAGGGTCCACCTTGATGGAAGGTGAAGATGGTGTATGGTGGAAGCTGCTGGTGATTAGGGACGCTGGCATTTGGATGGACCGTTGAAGATGGGCCATGTGGAGTTGATCAACAGCTAGGATCTGATGTCCTCAAGTTGGGCTGCTGCATGTGTTGGACTTTCATGTTGTTGCTAGTCAGTGGTGGACAACATCTGATGGATGGTGGACATCAAGTTGAACAATTGAGATGAACATCTCCACTTGTCGCTTGATGCTTGGTTCACCCTTCATGTGGACATCCAATCTTGGTCGTCCGAATTGTTTGATCGCCAAATCATTACCATCAAATATACACAGCCTAGAATTCCAAATGAGCGGCGTTGTGATGCGGTCTTTCATGTCCACCATTAAAACAGTCCAGGGTTCGATCTCCATGGCTTGATTTGGTTCAAGATTACCAACACGCCTGATCTTGCTTTCCTTTGGGCCTTTAAATGCTCTGATTGGATTAATCTTGCGCAACCTCTCCTGATCACCTGAAGACAGAAAATTCACCTAATGAGGGATAATTAACCGGAAAAACAATGATAATGCCCTTAACAACCAGGGTTAATTATACAATATTAGGTGCTCATCATTAAGGCTTAAGTGTTAGTTTAGGTTCAGGTTTAGGTTTAGCTAATAGGTTTATGTTTAGGTTTAGGTCTAAGTCTAGGTTTAGGAAATAGGTTTAAGTTTAGGTCTAGGTCTAGGTTGAAGTTTAGAAATATAGGTTTAGGTCTAGGTTTAGGTTTAGGTAATAGGTTTAGGTGTCGGTTTAGGTATCAGTTTAGGGAAATAGGTTTAGGTTTAGGTCAAGGTCTAGGTTTAGGTCAAGGTCAAGGTCTAGGTTTAGGTGTCGTAATAGGTTTATGTTTAGGTTTTAGTGTAGGTTTTGGTTTAGGGAAATAGCTTTAGGTTTAGGTTTAGGTAATAGGTTTAGGTCTAGGTCTAACTGTAGGTCTAGGGATTTAGGTTTAGGTTTAGGGAAATAGGTTTAAGTTTAGGTTTAGGTCTAGGTCCATGTTTAGATTTAGTGAAGTAGGTTTAGGTAATAGGGTTAGGTGTCGGTTTAGGTTTAGGTTTAGGTTTAGGTGTCGGTTTAGGTTTAGGTAATAGGTTGAGGTTGAGGTTGAGGTTGAGGTTTAGGTTTAGGGGAATAGGTTTCTAGGTCTAGGTTTAAGGAAATAGGTTTAGGTTTAGGTCTAGGTCTAGATTTAGGTTTAGGAAAATATGATTAGTTCTAGGTCAAGGTTTTGGTTTAGGTAATAGGTTTAGGTGTCCGTTTAGGAAAATAGATTTAAGTTTAGGTCTAGGCCTAGGTATAGGTTTAGGGAAATAGGTTTAGGTAATAGGTTTAGGTGTCGTAATAGGTTTACGTTTAGGTTTAGGTGTATGTTTAGGTTTGGAGAAATAGGTTTAGTTTTAGGTGTAGGTAATAGGTTTAAGTCAAGGTCAAGGTGCATGTTCAGGTTTAGGTTTATGTTTAAGTTTAGGGAATAGTTTTAGTCTAGGTATCGGTTTAGGTTTAGGTTTAGGTTTAGGTAATATGTTTAAGTTTATGTTTAGGGAAATTGGTTTAGGTTTTGGTCTAAGTATATGTTTTGGTTTTGGGAAATAGGTTTAGGTTTTAGTGTAGGTAATAGGTTTAGGTGTCGGTTTAGGTTTAAGTTTAGGTTTTAGTGTCAATTTAGGTTTAGGTTTAGATTTAGTTAATAGATTTAAGTTTAGGCATAGGTTTAGGTATCGATTAAAGTCTAAGTCTAGGTTTAGGTTTAGGTTTAGGAAAATGAATTTAGGTTTAGGTATCGGTTAAGGTCTAGGTCTAGGTTTAGGTTTAGGTTTGGGGAAATAGGTTTAGGTCTAAGTCTAAGTTTAGGTATAGGTAATATGTTTACTTCTCGGTTTGGGTGTAGGTTTAGGGAAATAGGTTTACGTTTAGGTTTAGGTCTTGGTTTAGGTTTAGGGAAATAGGTTTAAGTTTAGGTAATAGGTTTAGGTTTAGGTTTAGGTATAGGTTTAAGGAAATAGGTTCAAGTTTGGGTTTGGGTAATATGTTAAGGTATAGGTCTAGGTGTAGGTTTATGGAAATAGGTTTAGGTTTAGGTATACGTTTAGGTTTAGGAAAATAGGTTTAGGTCTAGGTGTCGGTTTAGGTTTAGGTTTTGGTTTAGGTTTTGGTTTAAGTACTAGGTTTTGGTTTAGGTTCAGGGAAATAAGTTTATGTTTAGGCCTAGGTTTAGATTTAGGTTTAGGTAAATAGGTTTATGTTTAGGTTTAAGTGTCGTTTCAGGGTTAGGTTTAGGTTTTGGTTTAGGTTTAGGTTTAGGGAACTGGGTTTGGGTTTAGGTCTAGGTCTGGGTTTATGGAAATAAGTTTAGGTTTAGGTCTAGGCCTAGGTTTAGGTTTAGGTAATAGGTTTAGGAGTTGGTTTAGGTGTAGGTTTAAGGAAATAAGTTTAGGTTTAGGTCTAGGTTTAGGTTTCGGTTTAGGAAAATAGGTTTAGATTTAGGTTTAGGCAATAGGTTTAGGTGTCGTAATAGGTTTAGGTTTAGGTTTTGGTGTTGGTTTAGGTTTATGTTTAGGTTTATGTAATAGGTTTAGGTCTAGGTCTAAGTCTAGGTTTAGGAAAATAGCTTTAGGTTAAGGTTTATGTTTAGGTTTAGGGAAATAGGTTTAGGTTTAGGTTTACATTTAGGTATAGGTTTATGTTTAGGGAAATAGATTTAGGTTTACGTTTAGGTAATAGGTTTAACTGTCGGTTTAGATTTACGTTTAGGTTTAGGTGTGGGTTTTGGTTTACGTTGAGGTTTAAGTTTAAGTTTAGCTATTAGGTTTAGGTTTAGGTTTAGCTCTAGGTCTAGGTTTAGGTTTAGGGAAATAGTTTTAAGTTTAGGTTTAGGTTTTAGTTTAGGAATTCGGTTTGGGTGTCGGTTTAGGTGTAGGTTTAGGTTTAGGTCTAGGTCTAGGTTTAGATTTAGGGAAAAAGGTTTAGGTTTAATTTTAGGTAATAAGTTTAGGTGTTGTGTTAGGTTTACATTTAGGTTTAGGTGTAAGTTTAGGTTTAGGGAAATGAGTTTAGGTTTAGGTTTAGGTAATAGGTTTAGGTCTAGGTCTAAGTGTAGATTTATGGAAATAAGTTTAGGTTTAGGTTTAGGGAAATAGGTTTAGGTCTAGGTTTCAGTTTAGGTTTGGGTTTTGGTTTAGGTAATACGTTTAAGGTTTTGTTTAGGGAAATAGGTTTAGGTTTAGGTTTAGGGAAATATGTTTAGGTTTAGGTAATAGGCTTAGGTGTCGGTTTAAGTTTTGGTTTAGGTTTAGGTGTTGGTTTAGGTTTAGGTAATAGGTTTAGGTATCGGTTTAAGTTTTAGTTTAGGTTTAGGTGTTGGTTTATGTTTAGGTTTTAGTTTAGGTAATAGGTTTAGGTTTATGGAAATAGGTTTAGGTTTAGGTCTAGGTCTAGGTTTAGGAAAATAGGTTTGGGTTTAGGTCTAGGTCTAGGTTTTCGTTTAGATAAATAGGTTTAGGTCTAGGTTTAGGTTTAGGTCTAGGTAATAGGTTTTGGTGTCGGTTTAGGTGTAGGTTTAGAAAAATAAGTTTAGGTTTAGGTCTAGGTCTAGGTTTAGGTTTAGGCAAATAGGTTTAGGTTTAAATTTAGGTAATAGGTTTAGGTGTCGCAATAGGTTTAAGTTTAGGTTTTGTTGTTGGTTTAGGTCTAAGTAATAGGTTTAGGTCTAGGTTTAGGGAAATAGCTTTAGGTTTAGGTTTAGGGAAATAAGTTTAGGTCTAGGTGTTGGTTTAGGTTTAGGTTTAGGTGATACGTTGTTGAGCCATGAATATTACATATTCTAACCCCTTTCATCACCAAATTATATATATTTTTTATGATAAAAGACCTATCTAATGTATATTTTTGTGGTTGTAGGTATGAGAGAGAGATTTCATTGTTATGATGCTTAAAGACCTCCCTAAACCACCAATGAAGATGAAGGAAGAAATGGAAGGAGAATGTAAGGAGAGAAGAGAAGGAAAGAAAGAAGAAAACCAACCCAAGGAGAGGTCCGATTGGTCATGATTGGCTGGCCGAACAGGCCCCGACCGGTCAAGACTGGTCGGCCACCAAGGTTGGATGTCACAGAACTTGCTGGACTATGCACCGACTAGTTAAGACCTATCATGTGACAGGTCGCTCCAGTGCCCCGACCAGTCTAGACCGGTCGGCCATGTACAAATAGCAAGTGCAGATTTTCTGCATGCGAAAATCAAGTTTCTTATTGCACGAAGGACACGTGGTTTCACAATTTTTCTCACGCGGTGATATCTTCAAGCTATAAAAGGACACCCACACCTTCTTCCTAAGACATCTAATAATGTGGGGATCAAAGAGATCAAGACTTAAGAGGCTTCCTAGCCTCCTAGAACAGATTCTTCTTCTTCTAGTTCTATTTCAAGTTTTTCTTTTTATATTTTCTTTTTGTTAACTCTCAGCTAGAGCTGAGGGGGGGAATCTTCTAGTTTTTAATGATGCTTTAATACATCGATTTCGAATTATGGTTTAACTGTTTGAATGATTCATTATAGTTTGAATAAAGTTGATAATTTTAGATGATTCAAGGAGTTTGTGTGCCAATACATGAATTCTTGTTGGATTTCTGAGATTAATCAAAGTGGTTTATGGGTTGTTGATCGATGGAAGCTTTTGATTCAAGTTCTCAATGATTCAAATAGTGGAATCTCTATTAGAACTATGGTGAAAAGTTCATGTATCTTGTGTAAAATTTGGGATAGTTTATGTTGCGTATTGAAGTTGGTTTAATTAGAGTTCTAATCATTAGTTGTAGTTGAATCTAGTGACAGGATTTGATGGAAGCTATGGTTGTGAATCTCAACTAGATTGGAAAGAGGCTTGGCCTATACAATTAAGTGTGCCCAAGGCTTGAGCTTTATTGAGGGAATCAAATCAGTAAACACACTTCTATTTCAGATTATTTGTGTGCTTTGATTATTATATCTACTAGCTGGATAGAGATAGAAATTGGATTCCAGTTGTGTTTTGAATTGAATTAATAGATTGAGCATTAAGACTAGAAGTATATCCTTGATGCTCTAGTTTCTCAATTCTCAGATTTTTCCTGTTTTATATTTAGTTCTTAAAAACTGATTTCATAAACTTTCTTAGATTCTATTTATTAAGATGGTTCGAATTATTTACTTCTTTCCCTATGGATTGACCTTGGTCTTACCGAAAATTATTACTACATCGCAACCTTGCACTTGAGGCGAGCGAACAAGTTTTTGGCGCTACTGCCGGGGAAAAAGACTAAATGGTTCTAATTTTTCTAGTAGCTATAGAGTGGTCTTAGTTAGGTAGGATTTTTAGTTTTTCTAAAAGTAGGTTTTCTAATTTTTTTTTCTAGATTACTAATAATTTTAGGTTTTTTTATTTTGTAGGAACTTAGTTGCTGACATAGTTTTCACCTTCACAGGTAACATCTCCCCATCTCCCTTTCTTCTTTTTGTTCTTTTTCCTAGATTAGGGTACTTTTCAATTCCTTAAAATTTCATCATGTATGAGTGGACAAATGGTACATACAAGTACCTTTTGGAGGATGAGACGTCGGATTGGGGGACCCACACTCATTATGATCGGGATCCCTCTAAGCATGAGTGTTTTTTTTTAGATTCAAACAACCACCACTACCCCCCATGTAAGACAATGCATGAGTACATTAATGAAACCAATACACATGTTAAGACATAGTGTAAGACGATGGGGGAGTACCGGAATGAAGCAAAATCGAATAATGATCAACCGGGTAAAATATTGCGTGATTACCAGATTGAAAATAACATGAGTGTTCCATCGATTATGGTAGGAGGTGTGCAACATCAAAAGGAACGGATGAATAGTGTCTAACCAGTTAAGACAATGCATTATCGCTTGTATGTTGTACCTATCAACCATCATATAACTCTTCATCCTACAATGCGTATGGTCTTAATGGGGGAAACCACCATTCTCCTTGTTCAAGGGAAGAACCAACCATGGTTATTAACAATCACCCTAAAACATCTTCCTCTTGTGATGACATGTATACATAAATACTTGAGAATTATGGAAAGAGTATGAAGATGAACAGTCAAATCAAGCTTACTCTCCATCTGGTGAAGACGTTAAGCCTGAATTTGGGGCATTCAATCAATCCCTTTTAATGAGGAGGATGGAGCTATCTAAGTCCCACCTTTCCTAATATAATGAATAAACTTTTAGAGGAGATCGATTTTGATGATCCCAATGTCATCATCAATTATGGTGAGTCTACAATCTCTTTTGAATACTTTGAACTTAATGATAAAGAGACTTCAATGACGGTTGACGAACCCGAGGAATCCATTAACTCTGAAAGCGATAGTTAGGTTATTTACAATGAGGGTTCAGTGGATACTTATGAGCTTATGGTTTCTTTTTCCTAAGGGCATAATGATCATGAGTCTTTAAAGGATATGCATGTTAGAGAGATTGTCGAGGTTGATATTTTTGAGTCACTCCACCAACTTGACATGCTTAATTTTAATATGGAGAATGAGACTCCCATGAGTGAAAATTCAGATTCTTTGGACGAATGCTTGACTCACTTTAAAAATTCAAATGACCCCATTATTCAAGAGATTGTTAAAGCGTTGCATACTTCTGACTTGGTGCCTCATACTAGTTATAAAGAACCTAGTTTGGAAGAAATCCACTCCATGGAGGGCAAGTCCCTCATCATCAAAATTGAATTTTTGCACTCACTGAAGCAAGATCACGATCCTTCACCCGATTATCTCAATTTCCTAGAGGAAAGCTTGGCCCACTCCAATGATCTTGATAATGAGATGATCAAGGAGTTGGATATTTTATTAGACGCGGTGCCAGTGCTTGAAGAACACCATTCCACTGATTTTAACTTATCCCCATTGATATTAGAGGCACCGACTATTTCTAAAATTGTGGAGGAGATAACTTTAACCAATAAAAACATGATGAATGTCTTTCCACCATCATGGGTTCTTCAGCCCATTGAGAATTCTGATTGGGAGGTCCCGTTTCTAATCAATCATTACCCATTCCAGAATTTGAGAAGATATCTTTTTGTTGCTCTTATCTCCTCCTTTCATGCATTTGGTGCACATAAATCTTGGATTTCAATAAAGAAAAGCACCCATGTTTACTGTCAAGCAGGACTTTGGATGGTCCTCATAAGAAACTTGTTGAAATTCATAAAGATCCTGCTCAAATTTGATCATGTAGTCGATCGGACTAATCAAAGGTAGGTAGGTAGGTTAGGATTTATTTTTCTACATTTAAGATTGAATAAGTCTCATTAAGACAATGAAAGATGCTAGAATTGATCAACTTACTGCCTCAGGTACTCTCGTTCTCACTCTCCTTTGTTTTATTTCATTACTCTCATGTCTTGTATATCGCATACCTTGTTACATTGAGACAATGTAAGATTTTGGTTGGGGGTGAGATTCATAAGATGAATCTATAATAGTTTTGTGACATTTCGAACAATTATGTAGAAAAATTTTAATTTTTTTGAAAATTCGAAACTCTTTTAGAAAACTTTGTTTCTATGCACTCGGGATGTTATGAGTATGAAAATAAGATAGATGAAGTTATTGATTTTGAAAGCATTGAATTACCTATAACATGATAATTTTCTATATGAATTCCTCTATTGAGTTGATTGGTAGAAAGTTTTGAACACTTTTGAGTCTAGTTCACATTACACGATTCTCATGGTTTAAAATGATTATTTAGATTTATGGACTGGTTAGACTAAGATTTAAGGTGTTGAGGAACCAAGCCGGGAAACTTTATCCATCCTTATTCATGTAAAGTAAGGAAAAAGAATTAAAGATATGGATTTCTAAAAATCCTATCTATGTTTATAGTGAATGAATGAAAAAGAAAGAAAAACTAAAATGATTACTATTGAATATTTGTTGATAAATTCGGAAAAAGGCTACCTATTACTAACCAGGGGATGGTCTACCCATAAACAAAGCTGAAAACGAGAAGTAGTGTGAAAGCTATCGAAGGAACGATAAGGCAAATTCTTGTTATAGGCATTTAATTGATCTGTACACTTATATATCTTTAGTTTCGCCTGGTCTATAAAGAAGGTAATCTTGAAAATTAATAAGATAAACTTTCACCATGCGCACTAGACCGCACTTGTTCGGATTCTTCTATTTATCAATCAATCAGTGGAGATTCTATATAAATAACTTATTATGTTTAGGGAGTTTAAGATTTCAATTTCTATCACTAAGTTTTTCATAATTTTGTATTCGTATATCTTTAAGTTTATAGAAGTATATTTTTCTGAAAGAGAGTTGGATTTTGGGAAAGATGGATTTATTTCACGCATGTTTTGCTCGGGACTAGTAAAATGCTTATTGGGGGTGTGTTGAGACATGAATATTACATATTCTAACCCCTTTTCATCACAACATTATACACAATTTTTTATGATAAAAGACCTATCTAATGTATATTTTTGTGGTTGTAGGTACTGAGAGAGAGATTTCATTATTATGATGCTTAAAGATCTCCCTAAAACACCATTGAAGGCGAAGGAAGAAGTGAAGGGAGGATGTAAGGAGAGAAGAGAATGAAAGAAAGAAGAAAAACAACCCAAGGAGAGGTCCGACCGGTTATGACCGGTCGGCCAAACAGGCCCCAACCGGTCAAGACCAGTGGCCACCAAGGTTGGCTGCCACAGAGAATGCTGGACTATGCACCGACCGGTCAAGACCGGTTGTGTGACAGGTCGCTTACAGTGCCCCGACCGGTCAAGACCGGTCGGCCATGCACAAACAACAAATGTAGATTTTCTGCACGCGAAAATCAGGTTTCCTATTGCGCGAAGGATACGCGGTTTCGCGATTTTTCTCATGCGGTGATGCCTCCAAGCTATAAAAGGACACCTACACCTTCTTCCTAAGACATTTAGCAATGTAGGAGCAAAGAGATCAAGACTTAGGAGGCTTCCTAGCCTCCTAGAACGGATTCTTCTTCTTTTAGTTCTATTTCAAGTTTTTCTTTTTTATGTTTTCTTTTAGTTAACTCCCAACTAGAGCTGAGGGAGGAAATCTTCTAGTTTTTAATGATACTTCGATACATTGATTTCGAATTATGGTTTAATGTTTGAATGATTCATTATAGTTTGAATAAAGTTGATAGTTTTAGATGATTCAGGGAGTTTGTGTGCTAAGTACATGAGTTTTTGTTGGATTTCTGAGATTAATCAAAATGGTTTATGGGTTGTTGATTGATGGAAGCTTTTGATTCAAGTTTTCCATGATTTAAACAGTGGAATCTCTATTAGAACTATGATGGAAAGTTCATATATCTTGTATAAAATTTGAGATAGTTGGTGTTGCTTATAGAAGTTGGTTTAATTAGAGTTCTAATCATTGGTCGTAGTCGAATCTAGTGACATGATTTGATGAAAGCTATGATTGTGAATCTCAACTAGATTGGAAAGAGGCTTGGCCTATACAATTAAGTGTACCCAAGGCCTGAGCTTTATTGAGGGAATCAAATCAGTAAACACCCAGTTTTTTTTGAAATTATCTGTGTGCTTTGATTGTTATATCTACCGGCTGGATAGAGATAAAAATTCGATTCCAGTTGTTCTTTGAATTAAATCAATAGATTGAGCATGATTAAGACTATAAGCAGATCTTTCATACTCTAGTTTCTTAGTTCTCAGATTTTTCCTGTTTCATATTTAGTTCTTAAAAACTAATTTCATAAACCTTCTTAGTTCTATTTATTAGGATAGTTCGAATTGTTTACTTCTTTTCCTATGGATTGACCTTGGTCTTACTGAGAATTATTACTACATCACAGCTTTGCACTTGAGGCGAGCGAACCTAGGTTTATGTTTAGGTTTAGGGAAATAGGTTTAGGTTTAGGTCTAGGTGTAGGTTTATGTTTAGAAAAATAGGTTTAGGTTTACGTTTAGGTAATAGGTTTAGGTGTCGGTTTAGATTTACGTTTAGGTTAAGGTTAGTAGGTTTAGGTTTAGGTTTAGGTCTAAGTCTAGTTTAAGTTTTGCTCTAGGTCTAGGTTTAGGTTTAGGTTTAGGGAAATAGTTTTAGGTCTAGGTCTAGGTCTAGGTTTAGGTCAAAGAATTAGGTTTAGGTGTCGGTTTAGGTGTAGGTTTAGGGAATAGGTTTAGGTTTAGATCTAGGTCTAGGTTTAGGTTTAAGGAAATAGGTTTAGGTTTAAGTTAGGTAATAGGTTTAGGTGTCGTAATAGGTTTAGGTTAGGTTTAGATTTAGGTGTAGGTTTAGGTTTAGGAAAATAAGTTTAGGTTTAGGTTTTGGTAATAGGTTTAGGTCTAGGTCTAGGTGTAGGTTTAGGAAACTAGGTTTAGGTTTAGGTTAGGTTTTGGGTTAGGTTTAGGGAAATAACTTTAAGTCTAGGTGTCGGTTTAGATTTAGGTAATAGGTTTAGGTTTAGTTTTACGAAATTAAGTTTAGGTTTAGCTCTAGGTCTACGTTTAGGTTTAGGGAAATAGGTTTAGCTTTAGTAATAGGTTTAGGTTTAGGTGTCAGTTTAGGTTAAGGTTTAGGTTTAGGTAATAGGTTTAGGTTTAAGAAAATAGGTTTTGGTTTAAGTCTAGGTCTAGGATTTGGGAAATAGGTTTAGGTCTAGGTCTAGGTCTAAGTTTAGTGAAATAGGTTTAGGTCTAGGTCTAGGCCTAGGTTTATGTTTAGGAAATAGGCTTAGGTGTCGATTTAGGTGTAGGTTTAGGGAAATAGGTTTTGGTTTTAAGTATAGGTTTACATTTAGGTTTAAGGTAATAGGTTTAGGTTTAGGTAATAGGTTTAGGTGTCGTAATAGGTTTAAGTTAAGGTTATTGTGTAGGTTTAGGTTTTGGAAAATAGGTTTAGGTTTAGGTTGAGGTAATTGGTTTAGGTCTAGGTCTAGGTTTAGGAAAATAGGTTTAAGTTTAGGTTTAAGGAAATAGGTTTATGTCTAGGTGTCAGTTTAGGTTCAGGATTAGGTTTAGGTTTAAGTAATAGGTTTACGTTTAGGTTTAGGGAAATAGGTTTAGGTCTAGGTCTAGGTCTAGGTCTCGGTTTAGGTTTAGGGAAATAAGTTTAGGTATAGGTGTAGGTGTCGGTTTAGGTTTAGGTCTCCATTTAGGTGTTGGTTTAGATTTAGGTTTAGGTTTAGGTAATAGGTTTAAGTAATAGGTTTAGGTTAGGTTTAGGTTTAAGTCTAGGTCTAAGTCTTGGTTTAGAAAAATAGGTTTAGGTTTAGGTTTAGGTCTAGGTATAGAGAAACAGGTTTAGGTGTAGGTCTAGGTTTAGGTTTAAGTAATAGGTTTAGATGTTGGTTTAGGTGTAGGTTTAGGGAAATGAGTTTAGGTTTAGGTATAGGTCGAGGTTTAAGTTTAGGAAAATAGGTTTAGGTTTAGGTTTAGGTAATAGGTTTAGATGTCGTAATATGTTTAGATTTAGGTTTAGGTGTAGGTTTAGGTTTAGTTTTAGGTAATAGGTTTAGGTCTAGGTATAGGTTTAAGGAAATAGGTTTAGGTTTAGGGAAATAAATTTAGGTCTAGGTGTGGGTTTAGGTTTAGGTTTAGGTTTAGGGAAATAAGTTTAGGTCTAGGTTTAGGTTTAGGAAAATAGTTTTAGGCCTAGGTGTAGGTTTAGGTTTAGGAATTAGGTTTAGGTGTCAGTTTAGGTGTAGGTTTAGAGAATTTGGTTTAGGTTTAGGTCTAGGTCTAGGTCTAGGTCTAGGTTTAGGGAAATAGGTTTAGGTTTTAAGTTTAGGTAATAGGTTTAGGTTTAGGTTTAGGTGTAGGTTTAAGTTTAGGGAAATAGGATTAGGTTTAGGTTTTGGTAATATGTTTAGGTCTATGTCTTGGTGTAGGTTTAGGAAAATAGGTTTAGGTTTTGGTTTAGGTTTAGGTTTAGGTGTAGGGAAATAGGTTTAGATCTAAGTGTCAGTTTAGGTTTAAGTTTATGTAATAGGTTTAGGTTTAGGGAATTAGGTTTAGGTTTAGGTCTAGGTCTACATTTGGGTTTAGGGAAATAGGTTTAGGTTTAGGTTTAAGTTTAGGTATAGGTAATAGGTTTAAGTTTAGGTTTAGTTGTCAGTTTAGGTTAAGGTATTGGTTTAGGTAATAGGTTTAGCTTTAGGAAAATAGGTTTAGATTTAGGTCTAGGTCTAGGTTGGGAGAAATATGTTTTGGTTTAGGTCTCTGTCTAGGTTTAGGTTTAGGGAAATAGGTATAGGTCTAGGTCTAGGTCTAGGTTTAGGTTTAGCTAATAGGTTTAGTTGTCGGTTTAGGTGTAGATTTAGAAAAACAGGTTTAAGTTTTGGTCCAGACCTAGGTTTAGTTTTAAGGTAATAGGTTAATGTTTAGGTTTAGGTAATACGTTTAGGTGTCGTAATAGGTTTAGGTTAAGGTTGAGGTGTAGGTTTAGTTTCAGGGAAATAGGTTTAGGTTTAAATTTAGATAATTGGTTTATGTCTAGGTGTGGGTGTAGGTTTAGGAAAATAGGTTTAGGTTTAGGTTTAGGTTTAGGTAATTGGTTTATGTCTAGGTCTAGGTGTAGGTTTAGTAAAATAGGTTTTGGTTTAGGTTTAGAGAAATAGGTTTAGGGCTAGGTGTCGTTTTAGGTTTAGGTTTAGGTTTAGGTTTAGGTTTAAGTCTAGGTCTTGGTTTTGGTTTAGGAAATAGGTTTTAGGTATAGGTGCAAGTAATAGGTGTAGGTGTAGGTGTCGGTTTAGGTTTAGGTTTAGGTGTCGGTCTAGGTTTAGGTTTAGGTTTATGTTTAAGTGTCGGTTTAGATTTAGATTTAGGTTTAGATGATAGGTTTTGGTTTATGTTTGTGTTTAGGTTTAGGGAAATAGGTTTAGGTCTAGGTCTAGGTTTAGGGAAATAGGTTTAGGTTTAGGTCTAGGTTTAGGGAATTTGGTTTAGGTTTAGGTTTAGGTCTAGGTCTAGGGAAAAAGGTTTAGGTTTAGGTTTAGGTAAAAGGTTTAGGTATCTGTTCAGGTTTAGGTTTAGGTTTAGGTTTTAGTTTAGGTTTATGTTTAGGGTTAGGTAATAGGTTTAGGTTTAGGTTTAGATTTAGGGAAATAGGTTTAAGTTTAGTTCTAAGTCTAAGTTTAGGGAAATAGGTTTAGGTTTAGGTCTAGCTCTAGGTTTAGATTTAGGGAATTAGATTTAGGTCTAGGTCTAGCTTTAGGTTTAGGTAATCGGTTTAGGTGTCAGTTTAGGTATAGTTTTAGGGAAATAGGTTTAGATTTAGGTATAAGTTTTGGTTTTGGTTTGCGGAAATAGGTTTAAGTTTAGGTAATAGGTTTAGGTGTCGTAATAGGTTTAGGTTTAGGTTTTAGCTGTAGGTGTTCGCTCGCCTCAAGTGTAAGGTTGCGATGTAGTACAAATCTCAGTAAGATCGAGGTTGATGCACAAGGAAAGAGGTAAACAATTCCAATTACTCTAATAACTTGAATCTAAGAAGATTTTGAAAAATAGATTATAAGAATTAAATATGAAATCTGAGAAATAAGAAAGACTAGAGTATCAAGATCCTCTTCTTGTCTTGACGATGCTCAATTCAATAATTTGATCCTATCACAACTAAAATCAAAATTTTATCTCTATCCAGCCGGGAGATATATCAATCAAAGAACATAAACAATCTGAAATAGATAAGTATTTATTGATTTGGTTCCCTCAATAAAGCTTAGGCCTTGGACACACTCAATTATATAGGCCAAGCCTCTTTCCAATCTAGTTGAGATTCACAACCATAGCTTTCATTAAATCCTATCACTAGACTTGACTACGACCAATGATTTGAACTCTAATTAAACTAACTTAAATAGGCAATGAAGCTATCTTAGATTCTACAAAAGATACATGAACTTTCCATCATAGTTTTAATAGAAATTCCGCTGTTTGAATCATGGAGAACTTGAATCAAAAGCTTCCATCAATCAACAACCCATAAGCCATTCTGATTAATCTAAAAAATCCAACAAGAACTCATGTACTTGGCACACAAACTCCTTGAATCATCTAAAACTATCAATTTTATTCAAACTATAATGAATTGTTCAATACTTAAAGCTATAAACCAAAATCAATGTATCAGAGCATGATTAAAAACTAAGAAAATTCACCTCTCAGCTCTAGCTGAGAGTTAACTAGAAGAAAGCATAGAAAAACTAGAACCAGAACTAAGAAAAGGAAGAAAAATTAGTTGTAGGAGGCTAGGAAGCCTGCTAGTACTTGAACTCCTTGCTTCCCACGCCCTTGACTGCCTTGGAAGAGAAGAGAACACCACCTTTTATAATACAGTAAGAGTACAGCAACATAGCAGATTTTGCTTCGCTTGGTACGGCTTAACCAATGATCGGATTGCCTTCAAATTTGATTTATAGTTTTCCTCATAGACGGTTTAGATTTCCAATTCTATTTCTGAATGGGTCCACCAATCAAATCGGTGACCGCCTCTCAAAATCATGCAATTCGGATACTTTTAGAGCCAGTCATCGTACTTTCAACGCTACGGAGTGTACAGAAGTCAGATCGATCTCGAAATTTAAAAATTAGTTGAAACCTTCCTCCTCTAGATGATAGACGACTTAGATTGTCCAAATCAATTCCAGAATTTAGGTATGAAAATTAGAACACTTCGAGCTTTCTATAAAATCTACGTAGTTGAATCTTTCTGGATGGCCCATCTTTCTTCAACCGGTACGATCAAACCACACATCCTTTTGACCTGAAACTTTGTGGTTATTCATATATAGATGTAATCTAGAAGATAGTCAAATTAGATTCTCCATATCATCAATGATGGGCCACCTAGACCATTCCAGAGTTGAGCAGCGGAATCAGGAAACTTTCTAGATAGTTCATCTTGTTTTGGCCGCCACGGTTAATCCATAGCTCCGATCGACACGAAACTACTTGAGTTTTTTTCGACATCGAGCTAATCTTCAATATGGATGGATTAGATTTTCAATAATCATCAAGATGAGCCCCAAAAACTAGGCCAAAAATTTAAAAATGAAAATAGCCTTGTTGTTTGAAATCAAATTTAAAAAGTGCATGGCCGACCAGTCTTGACTAGTCTGACCCGTCTGTGGGCTGGTCCAGCGAGCTCTGGAGGTGACTGCCTTGCTGGCCGACCGGTCTTGACTGGTCCAACCACCTTGTGGGGCTCCTTTTCCATTCTTTCCTTCTTTCTCTTCTTTCTTTTCTTCTTCCCTCTTTTGTTCTTCCTTTCGTTTGATCTTCAATGGTGTTAGAAAGGTGTCTTTTAAGAATCAATTATATAAACACTCTCTCATTCCTACAAACACAAAACTATGCATTAAGATATGTATTTAAACATAAAAACTATTCAATATATGTGATGAATTGGGGCTGGAATATGTAATATTCATGGCTCAACAGTAGGTTTAGGTTTAGTTTTAGGTAATAGCTTTAGGTCTAGGTCTAGGTGTAGGTGTAGGTTTACGAAAATAGGTTTAGTTTTAGGTTTAGGTTTAGGTTTAGGTTTAGGGAAATAGGTTTAGGTCTAGGTGTCAGTTTAGGTCTAGGTAATAGGTTTAGGTTTCTATTTAGGTTTAGGTTTAGGGAAATAGGTTTATGTTTAGGTCTATGTCTAGGTTTAGGTTTACGAAAATAGGTTTATGTTTAGGTTTAGGTGTCGGTTTAGGTTTATGTTTAAATTTCGGTGTCGGTTTTGGTTTAGGTTTAGGTTTATGGAAATAGGTTTAGGTTTAGGTCTAGGTCTAGATTTAGGTTTAGGGAAATAAGTTTAGGTTTAGGTGTTGTTTTAAGTTTAGGTTTATGTTTAGGTTTAGGGAAATAGGTTTAGGTTTAGGTTTAGAAAAATAGGTTTTTGTTTAGGCGTAGGTAATAGGTTTAGGTGTTAGGTTTAAATTTAGGTTTAGGTTTAGGTATCGGTTTAGGTTTAGGTTTAAGTTTAAGTAATAGGTTTAGTTTTAGGTTTAGGTTTAGGGAAATACGTTTAGGTTTAGGTCTAGGTCTAGGTCTAGGATTAGCAAAATAGGTTTATGTTTAGGTCTAGGTATAGGTTTAGGGAATAGGTTTAGGTGTCGGTTTAGGTGTCAGTTTTGGTGTAGGTTTAGGGAAATAGGTTTAGGTTTTATTCTAGGTCTCTGGTCTAGGTTTAGGTTTAGCGAAATATGTTTAGGTTTAGGTTTAGGTAATAGGTTTAGGTGTCGTAATAGGCTTAGGTGTAGGTTTGAGTTTAGGGAAATAGGTTCAGGTTTAGGTTTAGATAATATGTTTAGGTCTAGGTCTAGGTCTAGGTTTAAGGAAATAGGTTTAGGTTTAGGTTTAGATTTAGGGAAATAGGTTTAGGTCTAGGTGTCGATTTAAGTTTATGTTTAGGTTTAGGAAATAGGTTTAAGTTTAGGTTTAGGGAAATAGGTTTACGTTTAAGTCTAGGTCTAGGTTTAGGTAATAGGTTTAGGTGTCAGTTTAGGTTTAGGTTTAGGGAAATAGGTTTAGGTTTAGGTCAAGGTCTAGGTTTACGGAAATAGGTTTAGGTTTAAGTCTAGGTCTAGGTCTAGGTTTATGTAATATATTAAGGTGTCGATTTAGGTTTCAGTTTATGTGTAGGTTTAGGGAAATAGGTTTAGGTGTAAGTCTAGGTCTAGATTTAGGTTTAGGGAAATAGGTTTAGGTTTCAGTTTAGGTAATAAGTTTAGGTGTCGTAATAGGTTTAGGTTTAGGGAAATAGGTTGAGGTTTCAGTTTAGGTAATAGGTTTAGGGGTCGTAATAGGTTTAGGTTTAGGGAAATAGGTTTAGGTTTAGGTCTAAGTCTAGGTGTAGGTTTAGGGAAATAGGTTTAGGTTTAAGTTTAGGGAAATAGGTTTAGGTCTAGGTGTCGGTTTAGGTTTAGGTTTAGGTCTAGGTGTTGCTGGAAACTTTAAAGCCATTTCAATCAATCGACCAATTTTATCAATCGCTTAAAAGCTCATATCAGTCGACGGATGACGATCGATGAAGTTTTGCGCATTTTTTAGTCTTTATTTCTTTATTCGTTTAATAGCTTCCTAATTACATTTTAGGGTTTTCTTAGAGTATTTAAACAATTTTAAATTTATTGTTAGGGTTATCTCACATATTATTCAATAAAAAAATTGACTTTTGTCATTTCTCTTCTCGTGAATTCTAGAAAACTCTTGTGGATTCAAAAGAGCCTTGTGGATTCAAGGTATTTTTATTTTGAGGAAAATAGTGATCGACCTCATCATGTCTTTCCCCTGCATCAAGTGGTATCAAAGCGAGGACTTTTCCTTGGATCGATGGCAACTAATGAATGTTCAAACAACAACCCCATGGACGGTGCTCCAAGGAATTATCCTCTCACAGCGGCGGCTTTCAAGACGTCGCTTGAGGCTTTTAGGCGGGAGAATCGGCTAGCCATGCAAGGGCTACAGGCTACCCTCGACCCGTAAAAGCATTAATACCACCTCGTGTTCGAAGCAACAACTAGCCTCCTGTGGTTGCTGGATAGCGCAATCACATTGTTCGCGAAGTGTTATCAACAGTGAATCACAGAGGCATGCCTGATGATGTTAGTTCCAGCAATGAAGAAGTTAGTGATGTGATCCTACATCAGCCCATACGTGGAGATGATTGAGGAGATCGGACAGATCAAGATTTCAGGATCAAGGCCAACCTCCTGAGTTTCAATTGCCAATTGCACATTGAAGATTTCTTTGTTTGGTTAATGGAAGTCAAACTCTTCTTCGGCTACATGGAAGTGTTGGAGGAGAAGTGTAACAACCCTAGTTTTACAATAGTTAAATAATGATTTTTATTTACTTTAGATTTCAGAAATAATTTAATTAGCATTTTGAGTAATTAATTAAGAAATTAAAAACTTTAATATTGATAAATTAATATTAAATAAGCTGTAAGAAATTATAGTATGGCCCCTTCATTAAAATTGCTCAACATGAACCCTAGAATAGCGTGAAAGTGTCAGATTTCGCAAAACTCATAAATCTACAATAATTATGAAAATGCCATTAGTTAAACTTAAGTTATTTGACCATTTGCAAGTATCATGATTTCTGGCGATCGTTCTAATACAAAACTCTATATATTAGTTCTAGGACATGATCTAATCATACACATGAAGTTTCAAACCTCCGATCATCCTACAAACGCCCTAATCAGAAATCGGACGGTAGGTGGCCCACCTTAACTCGGATCTGTTCCAATTTTGTTACCCAAGCCCAAGAAATTGTGGCCCACCTTCTGATTGGAAAAGATTTCATATAACCTTCATGGTGGGACCCAGTGTACGGTGTACACGATCAGTCACGCGGTCAAACCGCATTTGACCGCGTGCATTGCATAAAACGAACGGAAATTCCGTCTTCTTCTCAAACCATGCAGCGACAGCGCTGCCGCTGCTGCTGTGCATGATTCACACCGTCCATTATTGTGGCCTCAGCGGTGGATCCAAACCGTCCATTTGGGGTGCGCCTCACCCAGACGTTAGTGGTGGGTATCTCAACATCTTTGGTCGACTGTATGGACCACTTCAATCCACCGTTCTAACGAAAGAAAATCAAGATCCACCTCTCTGATGTGCATGGACCTCTTAAATCTTGTGTGTAGGATCGTGTGGGCTCCACCTAGCTTTCCAACGAGCCTCATATACAAAGGAGTCCCAAAAACTATTCGGTCTCCTTCTCCAACTTGAACCGGGACTTTCTTGTACGTCCGCACCTCCGCCGTTTCTCCATTGCCCTAGGTAGTTATATAAGGTCCCCTCCATCTACTCTTATCATCTAAGAAACGCAAGGGTGAGAGAGAAGCTGTGAGGAAGAGAGAGTGAGAGTGTGGGGCGTTAGAGAGAGAGAGAGAGAGAGAAGCGGTGAGAGAGAGAGAGGGAGGTAGCATGCGCTGGGCTGCTGTTGCTGTGGGGACAACATCCTAGTCAGCAAGGGAGAAAGAAGAAAAAGAGAAGAAGAAAGAAAGAAGAAAAAGGAGAAAGAAAGAAGAAAGAAGAAGAAACTTCTTCTCTAAACCTCCAAACTGAGTCGACTCGCTGAGCGACTCACTGATCCAACTCAGATTTAAGTTTGGGCTTGTGTGGAGCCTAGAGTTCATCATACCAGTGAGTGATTCATCTCAGAATTTCTAGTTAATTTTCCTTTTAAAGGTTTGCTTTCCTTTGCATTCAGTTTCCAATTTTCTTTAGTATTTCATGTAAGGGATCTTAGGTAAAGGTCTACCACTCAATCTCTTCCTTAACTAGGGTTTTAGGGTTGTGTTTTGCTATTACGCATAATATAGATTTTAGGTAAGGGATTCATCTCTTGTCTCTATTCTTAAATTTTATCTTTCAATTGTTATTCTTCTTAGTTGGTTCCTCTTTTGCAAACTTTTTCTTTTTGGTCCCACACATCCAAAATTTTATATGAATCTAACTTGAGTTTAAAACATAGATAAGACATCGTCCTTGAGTCAACCCCAGACATTCATCAAAGCACTGAAAATTTACACCACAACTTTCTCACACTTCCTTATTAACCATAACTTAGGGAAAGAAATATTTTAATAAAGTAAACACATGCATGGTGTGATTGGACTTGAGTTTGATATGCATTGTATGCTTGAAGAAGTGCTTCCATAACTCGTGACATGTACATATATTTATACACTGCGGCAGAACAGGAGCATGGTTAATTTGACTCCTGGCGTGCATGGTTGATTTGTCGCCTTGCTGTACCGGTTAGGTGAGTATGGATGATTTACGACAGGTTCCTAATGTTTAGTGGCAGCGAGTTCTGGTCGCTTCACTTATTGAGCATGGTTGATTTGCTCGGTTGGATCAGTGGTGCATGGTTGATTTGCCCACTGGCGTACATGGTTGATTTGCTGCCTCGCTATACCGATTAGGTGAGCATGGTTGATTTGCGACAGGTTCCTAATGTTCAGTGGCAGCAAGTTCCTAGACGTTTTATTGCTCTCACACGTATCATAACATACATGACATCATGATAATCATATAATAAATCATAAAGTGTATCAATCATAACCTCATCCTCGTATATTTCATACAATTCTATCCATTGATGATTCGCCTCCTATTTCTTATTAACTGGAATATTACTTATGATGGAAATGACCTCACTGGGCTTTTAGCTCACCAAAATCACCACAGTTCTTGCAGGTTTTTAGGAAAGAAAAGACGTAGATGGAACAGAGTATTCAGATGATCACGTGTTACTCAAACATCAACTGTAGTTTATTTATTTTATCTTGTAAAATTCAATGTAATAAGATATTAGTGGAAAAGAAACTTTATATTTGGAATTTATTCTAGTTATGCGATGTGTGGAATGGAATCTCAAGGAATCTACGCTCAAATTTTCAATTCACACCTTAGAATTCAGGCTTTGGGTTGTTGTACTCGAGCCTCGAATTTTGGGGCATGACAAGAAGAAAGTGAAGCTTGTCGCTTACAAGCTCAAGGGCAATGCTTCGACATGGTGGGATCAATTACAACTCGTGCGAACTCGTCAGATGAAGGTGGCCATCCGATCATGGCAGCGGATGAAATATTTACTACGTGCACAATTCCTTTCCAGCGACTACGACCAGGTATTGTTTCAACAATACTAGAATTTTCGGTAAGGAAGCCGGCTGGTACGAGAATACACCGAAGAGTTCTATCATTTGGTAGCACGAAATGATTTGGTGGAGACTGAATCATAACAGGTCTCTCGTTTCATCGATGGACTGCGAATGACGATCGAAGATCGGGTTCAAATGCACCTCGTCTAGACAATGGATGAAGTGATCAAATTGGCTATCAGGGTTGAGACCCGGCTTGAGAGTTCTAATGTTTGGGTCTATCCTATGACACGGGCCCCCACGAAGGGTCCTTCGCAAAACACCTTGCTACGCAAGGGGAAGGAGTCGGTAGGGGGCGACCTCAACATCCTACGGTCGCAAACCGAGATTTGGGGAGCGGCTCATCAAGACTTCAACTTGCAGCGACAAGTGCTCCGTGTCCGAGTAGAATCCACAATCCTTATGGTCAGCCAAGGTTAGACCATTGATTCCGATGTGGCCAGCCGTGTCACTTTTCAAACGCATGTCCACAACGCCCCGCAACTAATCTAACCATCAATGAATGGGGTACTAAAGATGCGGAAGAAGATCCTGAGTTTGGTGAGGCGGAGTAAGTAGCTAATCAAGAAGTAGACAAAGGAAATTGGGTGGCCGAAGATCGCGACTGTAACAACCTGAAATTTCGGCACCCGAGTACGGAGACTCTGATCCTGAGTTCCGGAGTGTTAACTAAATAAAATGCTATTTTAGGAATGCCACACGTGGAAAATGCACCCACGTGTGTCCTCAATCAGATTTATATTCATTCCATTCACAAATAATCAGAGTAACGCATTTCAATTAGCGGATCATAAGCAAAGCGGAGGTAACTAATCTAAAAATATAGGGCTAACACCCTAGATGAACAATTCAATCGCAATGTAAGCCCATATGAGAATTATACGAATCACAATAGATGTAATAGGAAGGAAAAATACAACTACCAAGAGGGATGAAGCTAGAAGACTACTAAGGCGCTCGTGCGCGCCACCAACTGGTCCTATTCTTGAGACATCTGCATATGTCAAATAGAAGGCGTCAAAACGCCAACATAGTGAAGAAATAACCCTAAGGTTAAACTCGGGATATTTAAATTATAAACAGGTTTATATAAGTGTATCATTCTTAAGCATGTCGTCAAATCAATCAAGTTAGGGTAATGTCCACATACAAATCATACATCATCCTAGGCTAGTTGATTAAATGCATGGATGTCATGATTCCGCACACAATGCATGTCCCGGGCAAGCCCTGGCCCAACCAACTGGTATTAGAATCCACAGTCCACCTGTCTAGCAGGTCGTAAGTCGTGACTGAGTACACAGCCCGGATGACACAGAGAAATGACATGAGGTGCTCAAGATAGCGTTGGCGCCACATTAAGCAACCAGGCTACACGAGTCCCCCTCAAATGCAATGTCATGTATGCATGATTAATTAAAGTATTTATTAATCCAATTCATCCAGCAAATTGGTGAAGCCAGAATACCACATCGTATCTAAAGTCTAACCGGGACTATCTGGCTCCCTGTGATGCGTAACCAATCATCGCCAGTAACCCCTCGATCCAAAGTTGAGTTATCCTACCATGAAAGCCTGGTTCGACTGTGACTCGTCAGCCACGACCAAATCAAACGGAAGGTCTCATATCCCAAATATCAAATACGATTAATTTATTCAGAGGTGCGGGCGTTTCACTCGGAATTATCCCAATGCACGCCCGGGTCGTTCGAATGGTGCACAGGCACGCAAACATCGGCCAAGATCACATTTGTCACAAGGGCCATTCGAACAACAATCGGTCACCCCTATCAATGCTCACTGGTCACTACGGGGAGGCACCACCCCAGCGTAGGCCGACAGCTCAAACACAGTGTCCCATACCACCATGCCTGGCTCATGAGACTTGGTGGATCGAGTTGCAATATGGTTTTAAGTGGACTATTCACAGTGAGAATGATCGTATTCTAGATTTCATAGGATGTGATTCAACAGTCAAACATAATAATGATTAACTCTGAACGGGGCTTATTCGGTGGACCCAAGTGGACGACAACAAACCAACATGGCCACTATCGGTCGACCGTGTCCTGCTTGGTCGATCGAATAAGTCCCTGACTGCCAACCCAGTGGCAGGCAGTACACTATATCAACGGTTTTCAGAGCTTAATCCAAAGCAACGGATACCTTATTATAATAGAAATTTAGGTTATTAAATACTTAATCATAAACATATCTAAGCACCTGGCCCGACCGACTAGCCCGACCGATCCAAAGGACCCGGATGACACAGGGCGCCACATACATCCACAATCATAAATATATTACAATATTGTAAATTTACATCATTCAGGCATTTCATCGAGCATGTTATCAATCAAACAACCATAGAGGCATTCATCGAACATGTTATGCACACATCAACAATTAACGTATAAATTCAACCAATCATTAATTAAGATTTGTCGAGAATAAGCTTGAGGGTAGATCTTCACCTTGGAATCGAAATTACTCGATTCGGATGAGGCCGGAGCGATCCAAATACGGTCCGAACGCCGAAAATTGAGGAATACCTCAATTACCTACAATGAATCGCAAATTTAGCGTTAATCAATTAAGGTTTAATCTAATTAAGTGTTTAATTAGGGTTTAGGGTTTTGGTATCTCGGATTTGGGAAAATCCCAAATCGATTCGGTGAATCGGGCCGGAGTTGGAGCATGACGGCATCCACATGGGGCCTTGCCCGATCACGGCTTCCACAACGCACGGGCCGCACCAATACAACAGCCGGGACCCTAAGCCCCAACATGAGCAAACCCTAAGTTAGGGTTTGGACAAATCCAACGAGGGTTTCTAACCCTAATGGTTCAAAGATGAAGAAAATGGAAGGAAGAGGAAAAGAAGAAGTAGAGAAACACCTTACCTAACATGAGGAGGAGAATCCGACCCAAAGCCACCGGATTTTGGCCGGAGAAACGCGAGAATGGAGGTGGAGGCCGGAGAGAGCTCGAAAATTCAAGATTTCCACGGTTGGAGGAGGATTTGAGGAAGAAAGGAGGTTTAAGAAGGGAGGAAGAGAGCTAGGAGGGCTTAGGAGTTTAGGGGAGAAGAGAGTGGAGGAAGGAAATGAGAGAGAGATGGATCGAATGGGGTTTGCAACCCCCATTTTATAACCGACCTGCCATGACCGGTCGGCCGGTCGCAGATCCAGTCGGCCGGATCCCGCTGTCCACCCATTTTTTCCTTCAAAAACGAGGCAGCACAACCGGTCGGCCGGTTACCTAACCGGTCGGCCGGTTGTCAAACCGGTCGGCCGGTCGTCCCTTGGCCATTTTCTCTGAAAATTCAGGATTTCTTCCCTGCACAGTGAGTTCCTACACAGTCCAGGCTACTTGTCAGCCTTATTTACAAAGTAACATTTAAGTAAATGTCATGTTTAATTTATGTTTCCATTTACTTTAAGTTAGTTATGTAAATAAGGAAGTACCCCCCATTTGGATTTAATAAAAAATACTAGAAAATTGAAATCCCAATAATAAAGATTTTGATTTTCCCCTCCAAGTACAAATCGCAACTTTTTTGGCATTTCCAAAACATAGCGCCTTTTAAATGAGAGGGTTTTTGCCAAATCTAAACCGTTCAAAAAATCTGAAATACCTCAAATAGGCTAAAACACCAAGGTCCGGTAAAATATCCATGATGGTCTCGTCGATCTACGTGTGGATTGATAATTCAGGGTTCTTTACTTAGTCTCTACAGACAGCGACATACCCGAGTCAACCCAATCGTCGGAAAACTCTTCCGAACCATGTGATCTTCCAACTCCTAAACTAATTCCATCATTTCTTTGATAAAAACATTCATTTTAGTCCCCAATACATGTGAACACAAGTGCGAGTACGCCTATAACAGACACACCGAAGGTAATGCCCAAAGACTTCTAATTTCCAAGTTAGTGAAAATCCGGGGCGTTACAGCGACGTGTCTTCGTCATGAGAAGACTCCTTTACACCCCGAGGAAGGAGGTACACTAACAGCGACATAACATATTCTGCACGTGGTTTATGGTGATTGACAAGGTTTGTGATGTGATCATAGACAGTGACAGTGGTGGAAACATCGTCTCAAGAGTTATGATGGAGAAATTGCAGTTAAAGACTGAGAAGCATCCCTCCGCATACTTAATTAGCTTAATCAAGAAGGTTAATATGACTAATGTAACTGAGCAGTGAACCATCTCATTTTCAATTGGTAAATACTATAAAGACCGAGTAGCATGTGATGTAGTCTACATGAAGGCTTGCCACATGTTGCTTGGTCGGCCATGGCAGTCAGACCATGATAGAATCCACCAACGACGAGACAACATCTATATTTTCGTCAAGGATGGCCGAAAATAAGTCTCGCCCCTATGGCCCAGAAGCACACCCCAGAGCTTCTAAAGTGGAGGAGTGTTCTCTCCTGACCATTCAAGACTTTGTTAAGGAGTCCAAGGAGACGGGAGAGGTGTTTGCATTAGTTATGAAGGGAGAAGACGTAAAACCCATGAACATTCCTATGAATTTGAAACTGTTGTTGAATGAATTCAAAGTAATTTAGCCCGAAGACTTACCCGATGGATTTCCCCCCATGCGGGATATTCAGCACCACATAGACCTTGTCCCGGGGCTAGTTTGCCTAATCTCCCTCACTATCGGATGAGTTCGAATGAGGAAAAAATTCTTCAAGAATAAGTGGAGGAATTGATCCATAAGGGTCTGGTGCGAGAGAGCATGAGTCGATGCACCGTTCCAGCATGATTAACTCCTAAGAAAGACGGGAGTTTTCGCATGTGTGTCGACAATTGGGCAATCAATAAAATTATTATAAAATACAAATTTCTCATACCGCGGCTGGATGATATGCTGGACATGCTTAAGGGTGCAAAGATGTCTTTCAAGTTTGATTTGAGTAGCAGTTACCATCAAATTCGAATATGGCTAGGTGATGAGTGAAAGACAGCTTTTAAGACTAAGGAGGGGCTATATGAATGGTTGGTCATGCCCTTCGGTATTTCGAACATGCCTCGCACATTCATGCAGTTGGTGAACCAAGTTCTAAAACCATTTATTGGGCGGTTTTTTGTGGTTTACTTCGACGATATCCTGATCTACAGTCAGAGTGAAGTAGACCATATGAAACATCTCAGGCATGTGTTATAGGTCCTGGTAAAAAATAAGTTGTACCTCAACTTAAAGAAGTCCAACTTCCTAATTGAGAGAGCCTGTTGTTCTTAGGTTTCGTAGTGACATCCACGGGCATCTGTGTGGACGATGAGAATGTGTGCCCATCAGGGAATGGCCAGTGCTAACTAACATCCATGAGGTGCATAGTTTCCACAGTTTGGCGATAATCTATCATCGATTCGTGCAGAATTTCAACATTATTGTGGCATCGATCACAGATTGTATGAAAAAGGGGACATTTCAGTGGACTAAAGAAGTTAATTACAGAAGCTTCGTTAAGATTAAGCATAGATTGTCCATGACTCTAATTCTTGTACTTTCTAGTTTCAATAAGTTGTTCCAGGTCGAGTGCAACGCCTCATATGTTGGAAATAGGGGAGTTCTGTCACAAGAAGGCAAGCCAATAGCTTTCTATAATCAGAAGCTCAAAGATGCATGCAAGAAATGGTCAATGTATGAGCTCAAGTTATACACAGTGGTTCAGGCATTGCAGCAAAACCGGCATTATCTGATTCAGCAAGAGTTTGTCCTTTACACAGACCACCAAGCTCTTAAATTTATCAATAGCCAGACTAACATGAGTTAAGTGCATGCCTGATGGATTTCATTTTTACAAGAGTTCACATTTGTGCTGAAGCACAAGGAGGGGTAATAGAACAAGGTAGTCATTGCACTTATTAGTTGCCTTCCATCATGCTGATTACTATGAGCAACGAGGTTGTTGTGTTCGATTGCCTCAAAGAGTGGTAAGCTGAAGATGAAAACTTCAAGAAAGCATGGACTAGATACAAGAAGGTCCGCCCAGTGATCTACATATCTAAGATGGTTTCCTGTTAAAAGGAAATCAATTTTGCTTCCCACGGAGCTCCTTGAGGGAGCGCATCATCCAAGAGCTACATAGGGGTGGTCTTGATCACCTAGGGCAAGCCAAGAGCATAACTCTTATGAAGGAACATTATTTTTTGCCGCAACTGAAGTGAGATGTGGGAAATGTGGTACAATAATGCCACACATGTCAGAATTCCAAGGGACAGTTTCAAAACACAGGTCTCTACACTCCATTACCTGTACCTAACATCCCTTAGGAGGACTTGTTCATGGATTTCGTGTTTGGTCTTCCATGAACCCAACGTGGCATGGATTCCATTTTCGTGGTGTTGAGCAGATTTTCAAAGATAGCACACTTCATCTCATGTAAGAAGACTCTCAATGTGACGCACGTTGCAAATTTGTTCTTTCGAGAGGTTGTACGGCTACATGGGGTCCCAAAATCCATTACTTTTGATTGTGGCACGAAGCTCCTCAACTATTTTTGGAGGGCTTTGTGGAAACAATTCGACACCCAGCTTCAGTTCAACAACGCAGATCACTCATAGTTGGATGGACAAACTGAGGTGGTGACTCACATACTTAGGAACCTCATTCGGTGCATTTCTTGAGATAAGCTGAAGTAGTAGGATTGTCCTTGGCTTAGGCGAAGTTTGCATTCAATAACATGCCAAATCTTTCCACCAGCAAGTCCCCATTTGAAATTGTATACGGATGAATTTTACCTACAAATTTTTCCCTCTTTTTTCACCTTGAAAAAATATTGAAAGAATAAAAAAAATATGAGGAAACAAATTTGTACTTTCGTAGTGCTTAATGGTTGATGGACACTGCATGGTACTCTAAAATTGCTTATGCGGTGTATAAATAAGTCAAATTAAACTTTCCATTCTCAATTTAAATTTATCATGAAGCAAAAAATATTCTTTATTATTATTATATAGATTAGTCAACATTTACTTGATGATTTTAAATTCTATTTTAACAAGCAAGCTTCCACGAACTAGTAATAAAGATCATTGAAAAGATTCATTTTTTAACTTTGACTTAGAGACATTATTCTCCTCATTTAATTGATTAATTTGAGCTAGGGTGTCTTTGTTTTTTCAGCTATCTCGGTAAATTGAAGAAAATAGGTGATAATTACAACTTTCTTTATTTGTTTGAATGGTGATAATTACGAAGGAAGGTATAAAGTTTTTCCTTCGTGTGTTTTTTTTTTTTTCATTATTTCTTCAAGGCCAAAAAAGAGGGGACAATTTGCCACGTGTTGCTTAACAAAAGGCATGAAGCAACTTTCTGCTATACGGTGTCTATGGTTAATTTTCTTAGGTTGAATGGTCTAAATGTAGTGGTATGTTAGGCAAGACCTACCTAAGTGCCTGGCTGTCGAATCTCCACGAAAGAAGTCTAGGTAGCGACCAGACCTCAAATGCCGTGTTAGTACATTAGTCTTGATATCTTAACCCTTTCGACTTTGAAAATGTGGGAGCGGATTAGGTGTTACCCGGGTCACAGCTTAGTGGGTGTTACCCTTATCGTGGGGCCCACCTTGATGATGCGTTTTATATCCACGCTGTCCATCCGTTTCTGAAGATTCAAATCTCAGGTGGACCACACCACAGGAAGCGGTGGTGTTTGAGTGTCTCACCATTAAAAATTCCAAATGGCCCATAGTAAGGTTTCCGTAATGTTTGTTCTCCATCCAACTTGTTAATAATGTTAAGATGGTCTCGATGAAGGGAAAATATAAAGATCAGATTGATCCAATAGTCTTGTAGCCCACCAAAATTTTTTAATAGTCATTCATCATTATTTCTATTGGTATGGTCCACCTCGGATTTGGATCTTCTTAAGGTTTGGGATCATGTCCTTAAATATGATGTGAAAACAGATGGACGGAGTAGATATACAAAAAATACATCAAGGTGGGCCCCACACAGTAATGGTAACACCCAATAAGCTGTTTCCCGGTAAACAGCTGATTCGCACCCGATTTTGTAACGTGATCCGATGACAGATTCAGTACGATGCAGCGTGAAAACCTGACCGACTCGCCCATGGTTTATTTCAGCCCCACGGAACAATTCAGATGCGTGGTGTGCCACACGCCACCGGCCTCCTCGGCGGCCGCATGTAGACGTTACCGGGTTCTGTGGGCCCCACCATGATGTATGTGTTATACCACATTGTCCATCCATTTTGCAATATCATTTTAGAGCACGGGCCAAAACATGTGGCAGAACCAAAGCCCAATCAGACCACACCACAGAAAGCAGTGGTGATTAAATGCTTACCATTGGGCTACAGAGTTTTCGATCAAGCGGATATTTGCGTTTTCCCTTTGTGACGTTGTGAACAGGTTGGATGGTCAATAAACATCATGGTAGGCCTGAGTAAGGTTTCAATGGTGGGAGTCATTGTCCCCCTCTTTTCTTTTGTGTGGTCCACTTGAACTTTGGATCTGCCTCATTTTAGCCCATTAAGATGATTGAAAAATAAATGGACAGTGTGGATATAACACATACATCATGGTGGGGCCCACAGAACTTGGTGACGTAAACACACCACTGTTGATGTCGGCACACCCACCTGCTCCTACCTCCGCAACTTGTCAAAACAATTAAGACTAAGGTAATCCTGGTGCAGGATAAATACGTACGTCAGGTCAGATCATCTGCTGAATATTCATTGCAGGTAGCTGACATCAGCATTTAATTGTAATGCCGACATTGCTTTCTTTACACACATTCACACCACACACTCACACCACAGTGCTATTTCAGTTTAAGGAGTACTTGAACCCATGATCTCGGGTTAAAACTCTTGTAAGTCTACCATGAAAGAATAGGACCCAAATTGTTTTATTTCCTCACATCATAAAGATGGTTAACTTCTAATGATCATAAAGTTACTTATCTTTTACTCTCAAAGTATGTGTTGTAACACTTGCTTAAACGAAAATCACATAACATTTTCATGAAAATTAAAAAAATAAACGGACTCTAATGCCCTACGCAAAATGGGTGATATGATTGTGTTTCTCTACATTAATTGGAAGTGATGTCATGATAAGGCCAACCTTTTTGCAGGCCTTAATACCCTACTCATGAGACACACTAGGAGGGACATGCGGGAAGATAAGCTTGTGTTAATGGGGGTAGTATGGGGTAGTACGTGGTCATATTAAAATCTAAAGATAGCCCTTTTGTAACATGAAGTTATTTCATATTCTAGTTGTGCATGATGCTCAATGCACATGCATTAAGAAAGGGTGTGTGTGTCTATATATATATATATATATATATATATATATATATATATATATATATATATATATATGGTACTATGAGGTTGAGCTCATGGGAACTTCTCATGAGGTCGTGCTGTGTGGGCCCTACCGTGATATCAAGATCAGGCATCAACACAGTGCATTTGATAGGTGCCTCTAGATGATTGGATATCCCAAAAATCGATCGTATACAGAACTCAGGTGGGGACGTACCATCTAAAATCATGTGAAGATATGATTAAAACATTTAAAAGCACTTGTTGGGGCCCACCTGAGTTTTGGATGTGGCTGAAACTTGGTCTAACTCCTCACCCAAGTTGAACACACAATGGATGGGCTAGATTTGTGAACCACATCTTAGTTGGCCCAATAATCAATCATGAACGTTTTAATGGGTGGATAACCTATCGACCCACCAATGGGGTTAGTGTGTCCTCTTAGCACTCAAACTTGAGACACTAATGTTGAAACGCCTAAGCCTCTTCCACCAGCTGGGCTATCTGGCAAGACACTTGTATATATAAGTGTCATATATTAACTCAAATTAAACTGGTTAAATTGTGAAATATTTTGTCTCTAGGTCGTAGTCCCAAAATAAGGTTAGGTAAACAATTCTAAGCTATGATTCTTGGACGCTAGTTTACTGAAGTGGGATCATTGAGTATATTTTTCATTTCAACCGTCCAAAATGAGTGATCACCACTTCGGTAGTCACATGATCAAATAAGCTTAACTTTTGTTTATTTGACAGATTATTTTGAATTACTCTTAATACTCTATGAAATTTTTAGGTAACCAACTTCAAAGCACCTTCGTATCATCCATCACACTCCGCCAGAGTATGAAAGAATTTTCCCTTTTCTTTTCTTTTCCCTTCCACTAGCTTTCTTTTAACGGTGGAGCGCAGCCCATAAAGTAATAGGATATCTTTGATACTCCAGAAGTCTATAATGGATGATACACAGGCAATTAGAAATTACTTATAAATTGTATATTTAGCATACAAGTAATTTCCAAAATAAGCTATTCCAAAAAATGTGTAATATTTTAGATTTAGCATAAAACAAAAATTACACCTACTGGACTATCTAGCTATTAGATTCGTAGACATTTTCTATATGGTTAAAAATAGAAGTATCCAATGGTCTTATTTCAACGAACTAGTGTTCACTAATCAGGGTTTAAGATTGTTTAAACAATCTAAGGGGTCGTCTGGCATCTCTGCAAATAAGAGCTTATTGGCTTATTTCCACACAAAAAAAAAAAAAAAAGCTTTTAGACTATTTGGTTAAAGTCTAATGAAGTGCTTATTTTTTTAGAGAGTAGCAAATAAGTTCTAATTTAATAAGATGGGGTGGGGTTACTTTTTGAAACAGAGCTTATTAGGCTTGTGCAAGTTGGCATTTTGGACTAATTTTTTGATTAGTTTACCTTTAAACTTTTCAAGTAATTCCCATCTTACCCTCTTTTCTTCTCTTTACAATTTCTTTAAAAAAAAGACCCACATGATGAATGATCCATAGTGAAGGTGGGCCCCACATGATGAATGACCCATATCAAAAGTGGGCCTACATAATGCACAGTCACATCAAAGTGTGGCCCTGCATGATGAACGATCCACATCAAGCAAACCCTACCTAATGATGGTCCACATAAAAAGTGGGACCCACACGATGGATGGTGGACATTGAATGTGAGACCACATGATGGAAGATTGACATTAAAGGTAGGCCCACATGATGAATTACCCATCTTGAAGGTTTAGCCCCACATGATAGGTGGTCTATAGCAAAGGTGGGACCTACATGATGGATGGTGGACATCAAAGGTGGGTCCCACATGATGGACTATCCACATCAAGTGGGCCCCACATAATAGATGGTCCACAAAAAATATGAGACCCACATGATGGATGTTCCACATCAAAAGTAGGACCCACGTGATAGATGGTGGACATTGAATGTGAGACCACATGATGGAAGGTTGACATTAAAGGTAGGCCTACATGATGAATGACCCATATTAAAGGTTGGGCCCCACATGATGGACAGTCCACGACCAAGGTGGGACGTACATGATGGATGGTGGACATCAAAGGTGGGTTCCACATGATGGACTATTCACATCAAGTGGGCCCCACATGATAGTGGTCCACAACAAAGGTGGGACCCACATGATGGATGGTGGATATCAAAGACGGGTCCCTCATGATGAATGATTCATATTAAAGTGGGGCCCCACATCAAGGTGGGCCCACATAATGAAAGGTTCACATCAAAGGTGGGCCCCACATGACAAAACATACGCATCAAGTGGGTCCCATTTGATGGACAGTCCACGTTAAAGGTGAGACCCATGTGATGGATGATGATCATTAAAGGTGGGCCCACATGATGGTTAGTTGATATCAAAGATGGGTCCACATGATGAACGACACATAATGAAGGTGGAGCCCACACAATGAATGGTCCACATCAAGGTGAGCCCACATAATAGACAGAGTGGGCTTCACATGATGGATGACTCACATAAAAGTGTGGCCCCTAATAATGGACAGTTCACATCAAGTGGGCCCCACCAATGTACGGTCAACATCTAAGGTCTATCATGATGGATGACCCATATCCAAAGTGGGCCGTATGATGGATGATCCATATAAAAGGTGCACCCCACATGATGAATGGTGGATATAAAAAATGGGTCCCACATGATGGACAACCCACTTCAAAGGTAGGGCCCATACTATGAATACATCAAATGTGGAGTCCACGTGATGGGTGATGGGTAGTCGACATTGAAGGGCCCCACATAAAGAACAATTAGGAATGTTGGGCCTCACATGATGGATAGTGCATCAAAACAACTATTTGGATTGCTCTTATATTAAAATTGTTGTAATCTTTAAAAATGACATCGATTACCCTTAAAAAAAGCTCTTATTTGAAAGTTTTACCAAACGTGCTTATTTTAAATAATAATTATTATTATTATTATTATTTTTTTGAGATTTTACTAAACGAGCTTATTTAAAACAAAGCTAGAACAAAAAAGATTTATTGAAGTAGCTCTTATTGAGTTAGAGTTGAGATGCCAAACGAGCCCTTAATTGTTGGATTATAACTCAATAACAATGGGTTTCACAATTTATATACCATATCCCATGTGTATCATGTGTACAGCCAGAGTATAAATAACTCCCCAGAAATTTCAGCGCCAAGACCACAAGCAATTGCCATTTGGAGCCTTAAGCGGATTAGGTGAGACCTCAGCACCCAAGATGGTGCAGCCCTTGCTATGGGGCTCACTTTGATCTATGTATTCTGTAACCACACCGTTCATTCATTTTTTATTTTTTTTTTTCATATCATTTTAGGTCACGATCCCAAAAATGAAGAAGATCCAAACTTAAGTGGACCATACAGTGGTGATTGAACACCCTATCATTACAAACTTCTCAGGGCTTACATTGATGTTTATGGAGTATTTATTTGCCATCCAATCTGTTGATAAGGTCACACAAGGCTAGCTGAAGAGAAGAAACAAATACCATCTTCATCCAAAACTTTTGTGGCCTATTGTTAGTCAATTATCACTATTTCCTATGGTATGGTCCACCTGATAATTGGATCTGCTTTATTTTTGGGATGATGTCCTAAAATGATATGAAAAAATGGATGGAAGGTGTGGATACAAAATACATGCATTAAGGTGGGCCCAATGATAAGGTCGCACGTCTTGGGTGAGGTTGGGTTCCCAATTAATCCGCTCCCTAGACCTATGCATGAATGGGTCAAAGTCATCAGTAATAATTACAATTTAATAGAAACTATGCATCCAGACATCTTTTTCTTTTCACAATCTTCCCCACGTTGGCCCTCACCCTTTCTCTCGCTTTAGTCTTTCCTTGTTTATCTAGAAGTACTGTTGAATTGATTGGCACCGACGCGGATTGTCAGGATAGACTTGGCTGGGCAGGGGCACCGTGCGCCTCACTGAGATATATGTGTGTTTTATCATTGGCTTCCATCCATTTTGCCAGCATGTTTTAGGGCATAAGTTAAAAAATGAGGCAGATTTAAAGCTCAAGTGGACTCACATGGTTGGGATTGAATCCCATGACGAAAAACCTTTTTGGTGCCGTGAAAGTTTTAGATCAAGCTGATATTTGTGTTTTCTTTTCATACAGATCAGAGTAACCTTGTCAACGAGGTCAATGGCAGATAAACATCGCTGTAAGCTTTAGGAAGGTTTCAACGGTGGGCATCGTTGTCCCCTTTATTTCTTGTATGGTGGCCCACTTGAGTTTTGGATCTCCCTCAATTTAGAACTCATGCCCTAAAATAAGCTGGCAAAAAGAATTAATGGCAGGGGTAAAACACATATATCACAGTGGGCCCATAGAGCCCCTGCCTGGATCCCTCATCTGATTGGCAGCTAACATGACACGCAAGTGCACACTATTCAGATATTGAGATACATTTCATGAATAATTCGGTCCAACCCATCAGCTGTATATGTTTACATTGCAAGTGGATAGATTTCCATTATGGGATTAGTATCCATTTCTTTCATACATCTGAAACCATTTGATGGCTAACCAGCCTGATTTTTGGTGAAGGCATGAAATAATTAGCCTAGCTTGATGAATGGCTGGATCTCTCTCACATGTACCAAGTTGGCATGTGTGCTGCAAATCTCTTCTTCAATCTTTTGTTGCGTGAATAATTTCAGTGTTTTCTGATGAAATTGCATTCAAAAGTAGCTAAGATTGTGGGAAGATTTCGCATTCGTGGGCTGTTAGCTTTTACATAAACGGGACAGATGGTCATGCCTTTCTTATTTCCCTTTCTGGCAGATTGGTTTGGTCCTTCAGCCTCCAAGTTTGAAATTTACGTGGACCTTACCTGATACTCCGGCGCAATGCTGGAACTTGAAAATTATGACTCTTGGACCCCAAGAGTTCACCTAGCAGATAACTTCCAACCTTTCATTTACATGGACCATCCATCCAATCCGACCAATAACTTGGTCCACCATGAGGATTTCCTTATGCAAAAATCAGCCTCATCCACTAATTGAGTGGACCACACTTGTATTTTGCGATTTATCAATCAATAGACATTGTTTCCTATGGTGTCGCCCACATGGTGTGTAGATGTGGCTGATTTTTGCCTTGGTAATCCTAATGGTGGGGCCAACTAATTGGAAGGGTTGGATGTCGCATTCACTTAATAGGTTAGAAGTTATCAGATGTTGTGTTCACTTGATAGGCTGGAAGTTATCCTTTGGGTGGATCCTAACTTGTGGTCCAACCGGTTAGACTTGAGACCTTCGATCTCCTTGAAAACTATGCACTATTTTACATTAGCCAAATTGGTACTTAGGGCAAGTTTGGTTTTTCAATTTACGTACTCTAAATTAACAGTAAATGAATAATTATTACTTTTTACACTTAATTAAAAAATTAAGGAGAATTTATACTATAGTTTGACTTCAAAAATCGTGGCGGGAATATGTTGTAATCGGGCTAAAATTTTGGCTATAAAATTGTAGGGCCTACCGCTATGCATGTTTCTAATCCATTTTGCCCATCTGTTATATGTGCTCATTTTAGGGTATGAGCCAAAATGAGGTAGATACAAAGCTAAAGCTGATCACATCCTAAGGGACATGGGAATCAAACAATAGTGTTAAAAGTTAAAATAATCCCAACGCCCATAGGGATGTGTATCTGTCATTCAACTTATTCATAATATCACAGACTTAGATGAAAGGAGTCATAAATATTAGCTGGGTCCAGAACTATAGTGGCTTCAAAGAAGAATTGAATGGTCAGTTCCCTCCATTTCCTGTGGTGTGGTCCACTTGAGCTTTGGATGTACCTCATTTTTTGGCTCATGCCCTAAAATGAGGTAGAAAAACAAATCAACGAGGCAGATCGAATATATATAACAGTGGGCCCCACTGATTTTAGTGGGAAAAAAGCCTACTTTCCTGGGTTCATACGAGGAAGCTTTCCCAAGAAATTTTATGTCAACATTCATTGTCGGTGGGTGCACTAACCCCAGGCGGCTAGCTATTGACTTGTACTTTGCTTATTAACTTCCAACTGATTGGATATTCTCATTTAATTCAATTGTCTGCCAATCAATCAGCCTGTTAGTAAATCAAATCGGTGTAAGTCTTGGCATACTAGGCATGTTAGGGAGTCTCATTTTGGTATGGTGCAAGTGTGTGTTAAAAAAAAAAGAAAAAAAAAAGGGAGACGCATTACAAAAAGTTTTAAAGTTACCAGCATTCCTCTCTGCATTTTTCTAGTGCTTATGCAATTTTTGGATCCATGCATCTTGGGCCATGGCCTATTTGGATGGTGGAAATGAGATTTGGTTTTTTTTTTTTTTTTTTTTTGCTTTTATTTTTCATTATTTGAAAAGAAAAGAAAAAACTGACACTAAAAATAACCTTTTGCATAGTTAAATTATTGTACAAAAATAAGATGTGCAAATTACGAGAGAAGTGTAGGATTTTTCACTTGTCATACAAACATAACCCTAAAAATTGAAATTTATAGGAATCCAAGTTTATTTTTTAACGGTCATGAAAATTCCAGTTTCATCCATTGTTAGATAATATTACACCTCTTTTCTTTTCTCTTCTCCTCAATTTAAACTATTCTTTAGGGCATTTAGTTGCACAAAATGGTGCTGCGCATGATTCATTTCGCACCATATGTCTACTAATGCCACCATGTATGGACCATGACCCAATGTCTACTAAAGCCACCGTGAATGGACCATGACCCAATGTCTACTAAAGCCACCGTGAATGGACCATGACCAAAAAGTATCTTTGATAGCTTAATCAAATCCATTCAAATTGTGGCCTGACATGGATGGTTTCAGGTGTGTTCGATCGGTTGCACCAAACTCACTCCTAGTGTAGGTGCGTTTCAGGTGTAAATGATAGTTCCACACACTCCTGGTGTAGCCGGTTATACCAAATATCATGATCGTTTCGGGTGCATTTCAAGTGCAACCAAATGCACCTGAAACCATCCATGTTGAGATACTCTTTGAAGGAGTGCAACCAAACGCACTTAAAACCATTCATGCATGTGGGACCAAAATTTGAGGGGATGTGATTGTGCTATCAAAGATATTCCTGGATCATGTTCCATTCATGGTGGGCCTCTGCGTACATGTGGTGTTGAAATGAATCATGAGCACCACTTGCAGAATCAAGTACTTTGTCTCCCTGGCCGGTCTTGCTTTTTCCTGGGCCCTCACTCACGCATGCGGATTGGGTCTTTCACCCGTTCCAGTAGGGGCTCCGTGGGACCTCCGTGATGTATGGGTGTTATCCACGCCGTTCATCCACTTTTCCATATCAATTTAGGCTAGGAACAAAAAACGAGGTAGATCCAACACTCGAGTGGGCGCGGATTTCCTGCGAAGTTCCTGCGCAGGAAGTTCATGCGCTGGAACCAAGGCGGGGCCCACAGTGATGTTTTTTGATAAATCCACCCTGTCCATCCGTTTTGGAAGCTCATTTTAGGACATAAAAACAAAAATGAATCGGATCCAAGACTCAAGTGGGTCGAACTAAAGGAAAAGGTGGGTAGGTAAATTACTACAGTTGAAACCTCCCTGGGGTCCATAGTGATGTTTATATGACATCCATACCGTTCATAAGGTCACTACTACTGAGATGAACTGGAAACACAAATATTATACTGATTCGAAACTCCTGTGGCTCCACAAATATTTCAACTGTGGACGTTCAATCCTCACATTTTCGGCCCACTTGAGTCTTGGATACTGTTCATTTTTGTTTTCATTTCCTAAAATGAGCTTCCTAAACAGATGGATGGGGTGGATTTATCAAAAAACATCACTATGGGCCCCACCTTGGATCCCAGGGACAATATCACATGAAGCGGTGATGATAATGACACTTACTGTTAAAACCTTTTTAGAGCCCACCATAATGTTTATTTGCCATCCAACCTGTTAATAAGGTCGCACAATCATACATGAAGGGAAAACAGAAATATACTGTCCAAAACTTCTATGGTCACCAAGAAGATTTCAATAGTAAGCATTTAATTCACCCTGTGTGCTTCACATGAACATTAGATCTAAATCATTTTTGAGCTAGTATATTAAAATGATATGAAAGAATAGAAGGACGGTGTGAATGAAACCTATACATCACAATGGGCCGCACGAAATTCCTGCTTGGACTGATTTTGTCCGGACCACGGCGGGACGTAATCAGATTCCCCCGCCCCCCTAACACTCAAGTGCCACAAGGAAATAAAGAGAATCCTGGGCTTAGATTAGCCAAAGTAAGAGTAAAAGAAGGGAACTCACGTGGGCGGCGCAAGTGCCTTTTGAATTTTTAACATCTTTTTACTGTATGCTTTGAGGGAAATGTAAAGTTGGCGGCGTTACGCAGGTGAGGGTTTACCACCGATTTTAAAGTGGAGAGTTATTTAATGCTCTGGTTGAGTACGTCCCGCAATACGCAGACGCTCCAAAACTATATAAGATGAATACACTACACTCAATTAAAACCCGATGATTTATGGAACAAACCGTCGCTTAAGTGACAGTACCAAAATGGGATAGGTTTAACAGCTTAAGACTTTTAATTCGCTGGACACTTGTTTGTTGGGATAGGATTTATGGATAGTTTTTTTTTTTTTTTTACACTTTTAACCGTCCCTTACATTCCGAGGTATTTGTTAGTCAGATGATAAGATTAGAAGTTGCGTCCGACCAGATCTGTGTGGGGCCCACCGTGATGTATTTGTTTATCCACGCCGCCCATACATTTTCTAAGATCGTGATAGGGTATGGACCAAAAATGAGGTAAATTTAACACTTTAGTGGAGCATGCCAAATAGTAAGCTTACCTGAAGTGGGAAACTAAGTGAAGACAACCTTATTTCAACACTTGAGGTCTTGGTATCGATTCCCATGACTAACATTGTGGTGTGACAAAAAAATGCAAGAGTCTTCTCTGGTGTGGTCCATTAGAACATTGAATCTAACTCATTTTTGGGAGAAAATGGACGGACGATCTAATCCATTTCCGATGAGATCAAGGGGTCGGTTTGCATATTCCAAGTTGTTTGTGAATACCGACGGTGGGAAGAATAACTTTTCAATGGTCCAATCCATTAGAGCATTGAATCTAACTCATTTTTGGGAGGAAATGGACGGACGATCTAATCCGCTTCCGATGAGATCAAGGGGTCGGTTTGCATATTCCAAGTTGTTTGCGAATACCGACGTTGGGAAGAATAACTTTTCAATGGTCCAATCCATTAGAGCATTGAATCTAACTCATTTTTGGGAGGAAATGGACGGACGATCTAATCCACTTCCGATGAGATCAAGGGGTCGGTTTGCATATTCCAAGTTGTTTGCGAATACCGACGATGGGAAGAATAACTTTTCAATGGTCCAATCATTAATTGGCAGTCATTGCAAATAAGAACATTTTGTTATTGTTTTAGAACTTCAGTCAGGCCCCGTTTGAATTGTAAGTTACTTGAGATAATCTACTTTTTAGATAAGCTACGCATATTAGTTTCCACTGTTTGGTAAATGACATATTTATCAGCCAAAAAGTAGATAAGAATGTTTGGTTCCCAATATTAATATACCGGTTTTTTTTTATTATTAGTTTAAATAACCATGCAAAATAGCTGTTAAAACCATCCTTCATACAACGTGGCGTGCTGAATATGTTAAAATACCATAGCTTCGCTCAACCCAATTTATATGCCAACTCAAGTGCCATTTTGGAAAAGTGCAGGATCCAAGCCATCCATCATATGGATCACACAAGGTAGACCCTTCCAATACATCGAGTCTCTCCCCAATCAATTGAGCTACAGTTCTAGTATAGAAGCCCATTAGATGAATGCACAGGCCTGACCTTTTCAGAGAATGTCATTTACACACGGGACCCACACAATGGATGACTTGAAATTGCGTCGGGTAGTCTAACACGACACCCTATGCATACACGTGCGGAAGCTTAAGGAACAACTAGAATTATGGCTTAAGTCCTAGAGGGGGGTGATTATGACCTTTTTTTTTTTTTAATCTTTTTACCTACTTGACAAATTTAGCAAATCAAACTACGTAAGCGATTAACACTTCGGCTTCCAAGCCTAAGTGGGTCCAATTAAAAGACTAACAAATGATAAATGCAATTAACAACCTATTCTAATCAACACATGTAGACTATAGAGGATGGATCAACAAAAGCTCAAGTCTACATAGGGTAGTGAAAGTACATCTTGTGGGTGTGGATGTGCCTATCAAGTGCCAAGCATACATTCCTAACTAAGCATTTATAATTAACCAATTAAACACAATGCATAAAGAGAAATGTGCTCAAGAACAATCATAAACACAAGGATGTATAATGGTTCGACTACTTGTCTACTCCACTCCCGGTTTAAGTACTCAACCCATTTGAGTACACCGACATTCACTGGGGAGTTTATATCTGGTTCCTCCCAACCAATGTGTTTTAACTCGAATCCACCCAACTGGGGAGTTTACAGGTTCCTTCCAACTTACACGTTTGCACCCGTGTTGGTGGCTCCCCCTTGGAGACTTTCTTTAAGCCCGACAAACGTGCCAAGGAATAGCTAACGTCCCTGAATTTAGGCCCGGCAAACGAGCTAAGGGGTGCCTACCAGCCCCTAGTCTTTAGACAGACAAACAGGCTAAGGAACGGCTAACGTCCCTAGATTTTAGGCCGACAAACAGGCCAAGGATCGGCAAACGACCTTAGTTCAAGTTTGTTAAACAAACTCTACACTCAACTCCTACAGGGAATTGAGTGGATGGACTCCTAACAAGACAACATTACTTGTCGGATTAAGCCCCTTTGTAGCGCCGCTTTGGGTTGCTTCTTCTAGCTCTCCCGTGCTTGAATCAGCTCCCCTTGTGCTCCCCCAATCTTTGATAAGGCTGCTTTGCTAAGGCTTTAGCTCCAAGATCAGCTACCTTGCATGTGATGCTCCATTGGAGATGCCCAAGGTGCTAGGGAATGGTAAAACCTCTACAAATGGTAGGAAATGGGTTTCCTAGAAGAATACACCTGTTTGGACTCCTAGGTAGAGTTTAGACAAGGTATTTAACTATCATTAAGGTGTCTAAATTCTAGGAATCAAGAGGGAACAAGTCCATTCTGAAGATGCCATTGAATGACCCAAGCTTGTGATGAAAACACAATGAGAATGACTTGTTTTGGGTTTGGGATAGAGCCTCTGATGGTCTCTAGCAATGGTGGCTTCTATCTCCTCGAAATCCCATCCATTAGCCCTAAAATCGAATCCCCCGCTTTTATAAAGTTTCCTCCAACGGTCAAATAACGGGTAGATTTACGTAGGGTCGGGCGCTCGGAATCCAGTCCAATATAAAGTTTTAAACACTAGACAAAAAATGAGTTGGTCGGGCGCCCGGACAATTTGTAGTCGGGCGCCCAATGGCCGTTTTTCACTGGTCGGGCGCCCGGTGCATACTTTAGTCGGGCACTCGGAATTGATCCAAACTGGGTCATGTGCTGCTGGACGATTTTTGCACTGGTTGAGCGCCCGGACAGGTTCTGGTCGGGCGCCCGGTGACCCTCTGGTTTTAAGGCCAACTCACTGGATGGATTCCACTCTAGGTCGAGCGCCCGGTGGACACTGGGTCGGGCGCCCCGCCAAGCATGTTTTCCTACTGTATTTTTTTATTTTTCAGTAGAACATGCAACCTCTTTGGCCAATTTTTTTATGGTCTTTTGGGACACCTAGGGCCAAGATAAGATGACTAAGGGTATGCCTATTAGGTCATGGTCGTCTAGAGGTTAATGGTTTTGGGTAGGTACTAGGTTAAGGCTCATCAATGCATCACTTTTACCTGTTTCTCCTTTCTTGATGCAGCTGGTCCATCTTGAGTCTTCGTTCTTCGTCTTCATTAAGCTCAACCGACCCTAGACTCGCTGACCTAAGTAATTGACAAACAAGGTGCACTAGTATGCCACAGAAAAGTGCACTAACAATCTCCCCCTTTGTCAATTACTTACAAAAACCTATCCTACCAAAACAAAATTTATTACATGTCATATTTCAAATAAAATTTTACAACTCGAAACATTAAGACATGTAACTAGGCAAGCTCCTCTTGAATGCTCCCTCATAACCTGTCAATCCCTGCATTACAAAACATAACACACTAGTTTTGGTGGGACTAGATCTTTCTCCCCCTTTTTATCGGCAATTGACAAACTATTCTCTCCCCCTTAATGATTTATCAATAAGGTTAAGGTAAGAGAAGATAGTATGTCGCAGTTATAACTATAAGCACATGCTAACTGGAGAGAGTATAGGGTACATGAACATATAAAACATGGAGCATGCATAGGAACATGATTAACAAGAAAATGTACTATACTAAGCATAGTTAATCATGCAAAATTAGCCATCTATGATATACATTAAGCATTGAAAGCTCAAGGGCATATGGCCCAATCAACCAACCTCCCTAATTAGTATATCAAGACCAATAAAGAGTAAAGATTAGCATATAATTAAGTTTGAAATTCAGCAAGATTAGCTAATCTAAGCATGGTGATAATCTAGCAAGAAAATGTATAAAATAAAAGCAAGGCTAAATTATCAAAATTTGGGCTAATGAGGCTTGAATCCTCTGATTTGCCTATACATACACAAATGAGGCTGAAATCCTCAGATTTTTCTATCGATGCCTTTCTAGCTACCCTCACTAACTATGTTTAGTTTGATTAGCCTAAGAGTAACTAATTTCCACAACACCCTCATAGAATGTAGCATGAGGTGAGGGGTTGGGGAACTCCTTCTTCTCCTAGAAGGGAAAGCGGTCGGGATCCTCTCTTAGATTAGGGGGAAGAGAGGAGTAGTGGAAGCTATGAGAGCTCTCACTATGTCTTGGCTCTCACCACTATTGGAGTCATTAGATTCAGAGTTTGACTCCTCCGTATCATCCCACGTGGCTACTCTAGCCTTTTTACCTTTCGGTTTACGCGTTTTCGGACAATCTGGGGCAATATGGTCACATTGACTGCAACCGTAACATCGGACGGATGAAGGTTTTGATGATTTCCCTTTATGTTTATCACCCTTCTTATCCTTCTTGTCAAGGCTACTCCCTCTATCAAACTTGAGGAATCTCTTGAATCTTTCGTTAAGATCATCATCCTCATCATCGCTATCTTTAGACGACTCACTCTTAATTTTCTTTTGCCTATGTGAGTGTCTATGTGAAGATCTCAAAACGATGTCTTTCTTCTTAGAGGGGGCCCTAAAGTGTAGTTCATAGGTTTGTATGGAACCTATAAGTTCTTTTACTTTCATGTTATCAATGTCTCTACACTTTTCTAAGGCAACTACCTTGGTACTAAATCTTTGAGGGAGGGATCTAAGTATTTTTCTACATAACCTACCTTCCGAAACCCTTTCCTCCAAGGCAAACATGGAGTTGCAAATATCAGAAAGTTTAGTATAAGACTCCATGAAAGTTTTAGTCTCTTCCATCCTAATATTTTCAAGTTTAGTGGTTAAGAGTTGAAGCTTTGAGCGTCTTACTGTGCTGGTTCCCTCGTGGGTTACTTCAAATATATCCCACGCTTTTTTTGCAGTTGCGCATGTGAGAATGCGTTGAAATTCTTCCGGGGAAACACCACAGCAGATCACATTGAGCGCTTTGGCATTTGCCACATATTGAGCTCTCTCATTGTCATCCCATTTCTCATCATCTTTGGAAATGACAATGATCTTATCATCAACCTCCACTTATTCAGTGGGCAAGGAATATCTATTTACTGTTGCTGCCCACACGGATCGGTCGATGGATTGGAGAAAAATCCTCATTCTAGCCTTCCAATAGGCGTAGTTCGATTCGTCAAAGTATAGTGGACGGTTGACAATATTCCCATCTCAGTTAGACATGATGCTAGTTCTCCGGTATCGGATCTCACTCTAGACGGTTAAGTCCTTGAAGAGCAACCCTCTCTGATACCAATTGAAATTGCGTCGAGTAGTCTAACACGACACCCTATGCATACACGTGCGGAAGCTTAAGGAGCAACTAAAATTATGGCTATCCTAGAAGGGGTGAATATTATGACCTTTTTTTTTTTAAATCTTTACGTCTACTTAACAAATATAGTAAATCAAACTACGTAAGCGATTAAGACTTCGGCTTCCAAGCCTAAGTGGGTCTAATCAAAAGACTAGCAAATGATAAATGCAATTAACAACCTAGTCTAATCAACACATGTAGACTATAGAGGATGGATCAACAAAAGCTCAAGTCTACATGAGGTAGTAAAAGTACATCTTATGGGTGTGGATGTGCCTATCAAGTGCCAAGCATACATTCCTAACTAAGCATTTATAATTAACCAATTAAACATAATGCGTAAAGAGAAATGTGCTCAAGAACAATCACAAACACAAGGATGTATAGTGGTTCGATTACTTGTCTACTCCACTCCCAGTTCAGCTACTCAACCCCTTTGAGCACACCAGCATTCACTGAGGAGTTTAAATCTGGTTCCTCCCAACCAAGGTGTTTTAACTCGGATCCACCCAACCGGAGAGTTTACAGGTTCCTCCCAACCTACATGTTTGCACTCGTGTTGGTGGCTCCCCCTTGGAGACTTTATTTAAGCCTGATAAACGTGCCAAGGAACGACTAACGTCCCTGAATTTAAGCCCGACAAACGAGCCAAGGAATCCCTAACAGCCCCTAGTCTTTAGGCCGACAAACAAGCCAAGGAACGGCTAACATCCTTAGATTTTAGGTCGACAAACAGGCCAAGGATTGGCAAACGACCCTAGTTCGAATTTGTTAAACAAACTCTACACTCAACTCCTACAGGGAATTAAGTGAATGGACTCCTAACAAGACAACCTTACTTGTCAGATTAAGCCCCTTTGTAACGCTACTTTGGGTTGCTTCTTCTAGCTCTCTCGTGCTTGAATTAGCTCCCCTTGTGCTCCCCCGATCTTTAATGCCGCTGCTTTGTCAAGGCTTCAGCTCCAAGATCAGCTACCTTACATGTGATGCTCCATTGGAGATGCCCAAGGTGCTAGGGAATGGTAAAACCTCTACAAATGGTAGAAAATGGGTTTTCTAGAAGAATACACCTATTTGGACTCCTAGGTAGTGTTTAGACAAGGTATTTAACGATCATCGAGGTGTCTAAACCCTAGGAATCAAGTGAGAACAAGTCTATTCTCAAGATGCCATTGAATGACCCAAACTTGTGATGAAACACAAGGAGAATGACTTGCTTTGGGTTTGGGATAGAGCCTCTGATGGTCTCTAGTAATGGTGGCTTCTATCTCCTCAAAATCCCCTCCATTAGCCCTAAAATCGAATCCCTCGCCTTTATAAAGTTTCCTCCAACGGTCAAATAACGGGCAGATTCGTGTAGGGTTGGGCACCCGGTCAACTTGGGTCGAGCGCCCGGACAATTTGTGGTTGGGTGCCCGGAAGTGATCCAGATTGGGTCATGTGCTGCCGGACGATTTTTGCACTGGTCGGGCGCCCGGACAAGTTCTGGTCGGGCGCCCGGTGACCCTCTGGTTTTAAGGCCAACTCATTAGACGTATTCCACTCTAGGTTTGGCCCCCAATGGAAACTAGGTTGGGCGTCCGGCCAAGCATGTTTTCCTGCTGTATTTTTCTGTTTTTCAGCAGAACATGCAACCTCTTTGTCCATTCTTTTGGTGGTCTTTTGGGACACCTAGGGCCAATCTAAGATGACTAAGGGTATGCCTATTGGGTCATGGTCATCTAGAGGTTAATAGTTTTAGGTAGGTATTAGGTTAAGGCTCATCAATGCACACTTTTACTTGTTTCTCCTTTCTTGATGCAGTTGGTCCGTCTTGAGTCTTCGGTCTTCGTCTTCATTAAGCTCAACCGACCCTAGACTCGCTGACCTAAGTAATTGACAAACAAGGTGCACTAGTGTGACACAGAAAAGTGCACTAACACGACTTGGATCTCAAAGTCACGCTGGCACATGTGGTTGCATGGAGATGGCTTGCTCATACACACATGTGAGCTTAGCAAGCCTAAAAAAAATCAACATGATATTTAAGACATATACATGCATAATACACATACTAGGGTTGAAAGTCGGGTGGGTTCAACCCAACTGACCCGACATTAGGTTGAGCTTGGGCAGGAAGTATCAAACCCAATCTCGAGCTTGGGCTATGAAAACTCCAACCCGATGAAGTTTGGATTCGGCTTGGGTTGAGGTTTAGGGTTGCCCGACCCAACCTGAACCCGATCCATATACAAGTTATTTATAATTTTGTTATACTTTACTTAAGTAAAACTTATAATGTTGAAATTCGATATGTTTGAATTTGAAATGCTTGAATGTTAAAAGAGTAGTTATCCTATATTTTAGCTTATTTGTTTATAAAAAGTGAAGTTTTTTACAATATATAACTACATATATAATTAATAAAGCCATAGGTACAAAAAATAAGATATATAATTAATAAAGTTATAGGTACAAAAAATAAGATGTGTATTAAAATATAACAAACTAACATAATAGCAAAAATATTAGTACGTATCAACCCGACCAACCTGATCAACCCGACCGAGCCCGCTTGGGTTGAGAATTCCCAACCCGAGGTTGGGTTGGGTTGGTTTAGGGTTGAGGTATAAGAACCTTGGGTTGGGTTAGGGTTGAGCACCAACCCAACCCAACCTGCTCGACTTTCAGCCCTAACACATACACGTTGTATACAAGCATGCATGCACACATTCCACATGCATGCATACATAAACATGAAAATAGTAGACTGACTAGATACATGAGATCCTCTACAGCAATAACAACGTTCTTGCTAACAATGCACATGTGTTTCTACATCAATCTCGACAGAACCAACCTCATTACAGATGCATCCTTCAGCCTCAGCTCTTTGAAGAACTGCATCTGCAATGCTCTCCGAAGATGGTTCATGTGGTTGAGCTTGAATGGTTTGGGCGGCTGGAATATCGCTTGGAGCTTGAATGGTTTGGGCTAATGGAATATTGGTTGGAGGATCAGAGGCTACTTTGGTCGCCGGGAGAAGCGAGAGCCGGCAGAGAGGACAGGTGGTGTTGTTGGCGAGCCAAAGATCGATGCAATCCATGTAGAAGGTGTGCCGCATGCAAAACAGATGTGAACGAGAAAGGCATAAAAGAAAAACACAAACAAGCTACAGATTAAGCTTTCAACCAACAACAATGTGCATAACTAAAATAATTTTAAATAAGGTCTTAATGCAGTATCCAGAGGCCTGACAATGCTACAACTGCATTCAGATTCCATACCTGTGACAACAAAACCAAATACGGTGTGGCTACCAATTAAATATCGTCGGTATAAAATGGCATAATCAACACTCATACATCTCCGATGATTCTTGGATGTTAGATACCCAAATGATAGTAGCCTTTCTTAAATCCTTTACAAAGTGAACAGATTAGCATATATACACAAACATGGCGTAACCACACTCCAAAATCTCTTTATCCAGACCCACAAAGTTACTACTCCAGATGGATGTTAGAGACCCACATGTTTGAATCAAAGGGAAATCAAGTCATGTAAAAAAAAAAAAAAAAGTGTGACATAATCAAGTTAGAAAATAAAAAGATTGCTTCTGAAAGAAATAAAGCAATTGATTACTAAGAAACAATTCGCATATTCCATTGCCCAAGAAAATAACATATCTCTATCATAATCAACATCCCAAGGCTAACATATCTCTAAAAATCCAATCTTAAAAAAAAAAAAAAAGATCTAAATTTCAAATATTTAAAAAGGCAATCCATATCGTTTTGTAATTTTTTTTTGCATATGTTATCTTGAGCTATTCTCATTTCCTGTCGTCGTCGTTGACTCGCATCCATAGTTGAAGTAGGTGTACTAGTGTTCACTTCCCCAAGTGTAGGTTGTGATGTAGTAATAATCTCGGTAAGACCGAGGTCGATCCACAGGGACTAACTTAGAAATTCATAGAATTACTTTCAATAGTTTCCAATTGAAATCAAACTAAACAAATTTAGATAGTGAACGTAAATAGGTAATCTATAACTAAAATTGAATGTAACAATATAAAAGAAGCACTAGGGTGTCAAGGATCCACTTATAGCCATCCTTGATGCATAATTCGCTGCGGTTTCTCATGAGGATCACCTAAAGTCCTGCTCGACAGTACACATGGGTGCTTTTCTTCATTGAAGTCTAAACATAGTGTGCACCCCATGCATGTAAGGAGGAGATAAGAGAAGCAAAAAGATATCTCTTCAAATTCTGATTTGGGTTGTGATTGATTAAAAATGGGTCCTCCTAATCAGAATTGTCAATGGGCTAAAGTACCTATGATGGTGGAGAGATATTCATCAAGTATTCTTTAGTTTGGGCTGTCTCCTCCACAAATTCAGAATTACACGGTGCTTCCACAAACAATGGTAAAGAGTGTAAATCAGTGGAATGGTGTTCTTCAAGCACCGACACCGTGTTTAACAAAATGTCCAACTCCGTAATCATCTCATCATCAAGACTATAGGAGTGGGCTATGCATTCCTCTAGGAAATCGAGAGAGTCGGATAAAGGGTCCTCGTTCTCCTTAAGTGATTGAATAGATTCTGTTTCAATGGTAAAGGATTCCTCTTCTTTAGAGAGAAGGTTTTCCATATAAAGTTCGTCAGGGTTAGTGGAAGGCACAACATCACTCATAAGTTGATCGTTTGAAATTTCAGATTGTGTCACCCCGTCATCCAAAGAAACAAAAATTTCAACCCAAAGGAGTTCTTCCACAATAGAATTTGGCATGTGTTGTTGGTGGAAGGACTAAAAAAGATCGACTTTGGCCATCTCTCTAGCAAGAATATCTTCCGGCAACTCATAAACATTCGATCATTTAGAAGAAGAAATCATGGGCTCACAATCATCCATTGAATCCTCATTATAGTTAATCATACTATCACTTTCAGATTTTGTAGATTCCTCGGGTTTGTCAACTATCCTTGAAATCTCTTCATCATTCAAATCGGAATAGCTAAAAGAGATAGTTGATTCACCATAATTGATGGTAATATTTGGATCACTAAGATCTACATCATCTAAAAGTTTAGTAATTAAATCAGAAGAGGATTGGGCTTGGATAGCCTCATCCTCTTCATTGTTGGGGAATGATTCGGTATTTTCAATGTCGGGTTTAGGATTTTGAGAGGTAGGCGAGAGGTTTTGTATGCATTACTCAGTTATTTTCATGAACTCTCGCAGCGTATCTTCAAGAGTTTATGTCAGTTGACGCTTATGAGAAAGAAACTCTTGAGGATAATTGTTAGCATTCATAGTTAGCTTGTCTTCCAAGTTGAAATTTTGATGCTCCCACCAATTAGGATTATGCATGTCATATGTTGGGCTATTAGATAATTGTTGAGATGTGTAGCCATACAAGTGATCATACATTGTCCTAACTAATGAAATATTATTCATCTCTTTTCGATACTCTCCTATTGTTTTACCTAGTGAAAAGTTATGCACATTGTTCTTATTCTGGTAATCTCGCAATGTCTTACTTAGGGGAGTATTAGAAGTAGATTGAGTCTAAAAAAAATAATCATGCTTATAATTATTCCAATCATAATGAGTTTGGATTTCATAGTCCGACATCTCATCTTCTAAAAGGTATGCATAAGCATCACTCATCCATTTAGCCATAATGAGATTTTAAGAAGTTGAAACTACCCTAATCTAGGAAGAAGAACACGAAGAAGAAAGGGAGATGGGGAGATGTTACCCGTGAAGGTGAGAATTATGTCAGCAATTAAATTTCTACAAAACATAAAAATAGAAAATTGTTAGTAATCTAGAAAAATCAGAAAACTTACTTATAGAAAAACTGAAAATCCTACTTAATTAAGACTAGTTTATAGCTACGAGAACAAATAGAACCGTTTAACCTCTTCCCCGACAACGGTGCCAAAAACTTGTTCGCTCACCTCAACTGTAAGGCTGCGATGTAGTAATATCTCGGTAAGACCGAGGTTGATTCACAGGGAAAGAGGTAAACAATTCGAAGTATACTAATAACTAGAATCTTAAAAGTGGTGTATGAAATCAGTTTTAAACATCAAACAGGAAAAATCTGATACTGAGGAATAATTAGAGTATTAAGGATCCACTTATAGCTCTCCTTAATGTATAATTCGTATAGGTTTCTCAATTACTCAACTAAAATCGAAATCAAATCCTATCTAGTCAGATTATAGAGCGGTTATATTATCAAAACAATTTAACATGTGTTGTTCATCAACATGATTCCCTTAATTCAAGTTAGGACTTGAGCACACTCAATTGCATAGGTCAATCCTAGTTCTAATATATTAAGATCATAACCATAATAATCATCAAAACTTGTCACTAGGCTTAACTAATACCATGGTTTGAACTTGATTCAAATCACATAAACAACCAATACATATTTCAGACATTCTGGAAAAGATAAAACTTTGATTTGAAGTTCCCACATGAAGATCCAAGTCTAGAGCGTCTTGAATCCGATTCCTTGGAGCGTATAGGTCTAAAACTTTGCAAAACAACCAAGAAACTAAGATAGTTCTTCCAAACATCCATGAGTCATCATAAGATTAAGAAAAACTACTTAGAACTTCATTCAAACTTAAACAAGCCATTGTTCAACATTAAACTCAAACTTCAAACTTTAAAAATGAATTAAACCATTTTAGAAAACTATAAGCTTCACCTCTTAGCTCTAGCGAAGAGGTTAACTAATGAAAAGCATAAAAATAAACTAGAACTAGAACTAGAAGAAAAAGAAAACTAGTTGTAGGAGGCTAGGAAGCCTCCTAGGTCTTGAATCATTTGCTTCATACGTTGTTAGATGCCTTAGGAAAAGAGTGGATGTGGCATTTTATAAGAGAAATCCCGCATCGACTTGGAAATTTCGAGAATCCGCAGAGTCCTTCTGCAATTTGGAAACCTGAAATTGAAAATCGAACTTTCTAAAGCACCTTAGACCGGTCTGGCGACCGATTTAAGAAACACAAAAATAGTCTAGTAAGATTTGTATTTCTGGACTAGTGTAAACCTGTCTGCAACCGATCTTGGGACAGGTCTTGGAGATATATTTTCATAGTTTTTTCTTTTTCTCTTCTCTTTCTTTCTTCTTCTTTCCTCTACCTTTTGGCACTTGTTCTATTGATCTTCAATGCATACAAAGTGACTCTTTTACCATCGTATTGGTGAAGTCTCTCTCTCATTCCTACAATCACAAAACATGTATTAGATAAATCTTTAAACATGAAAACCATGCATAATGTGATGATGAAAAGGGGTTAGAACATTTAATATTCAGAGCTCAACAACTAGCACCTCCAACATCTTCATCTGCAAACACCATATCGTCCCCATGGTATATCTCAAACATCGGGTCTTGTCGAGTGTGACACCTTATAAAATTATGCACTACACATGAAGTTATCACGATATTCCTCTGCTTCCGTAGTGAATAAGAAGGCATTAGTTTTAGGATAGAAAAGCGTGTTTTGAGTATTCCGAAGCATCTCTCAATCACATTACGAAGTGATGAGTGATCATAATTGAAACACTCTTTTGCTGTTCAGAGTACTTGTCTCCTATAATCATTTAAATGATAACACTCACCTTTATATGGTGTTAGATATCCAGGCATGTTTGCATAGCCAGAGTCAACGACATAATATTTTCCTTAAAAAAATTATAAATAAATAATTTATCTTAAAGTTGATTGACACATATAAAAAGAATATAAATTCGTATAATGATTACCTTCAAGAGGTTGTGGGAAGCCCAATGCTGGATTCGTAATAGCTTCCATAAAGATCCTTGCATCATTAGCTGATCCTTCCCACCCAACTAAGACAAATGTGAAACACATGTCAAAGTCACATGCACACATTACATTTTAGGTCATATCGATCTTCCTTCCTCTATACGGTATTTGTTGTTTACCCGATGGCACGAAAGCACTTATATGTTTATCATCAATTGCTCCAATATAGTTCTGTGGACAAAAAAATATGTATTAAATTCATATTTTTAACATAAAAAATTTAATTATACTAAGAAATTCATTATCAATGTAATATTTACCTAAAAAATGGCCAATACTTCTCATTCATAAGTTGAGGATGTGGAGTCATGAAATCAGGGTCCATAATTAATTCATTTACAAACTTAGTCACAACCTTCAAACGGCTTCCAAAATGGCGAGATATTGTCTCCCTAGAGTGCTGAAAATGATCAGCAACACATTGATTTGACTCTCGGTGGCCAATTGTCACCAAAAAAATTCTAACCTGCTCCTCGATGGAGACATATTTTGTGCCCGACAATAAACCTCGCCACCTGAGAGCAGAACAGAAATCTAAAAAGACATGTGATTCCATACGGAACATGTCTAGACACCTTTTAAGGTTTCCTAAAATTACATTCATAACATGTTCTGCCCCTGTTAATATGTCATCTTGGTAAGGTTGCTTATATATACGTAAGCTAGAATGATGTTCAACAACTGCAGCATATATAATTTCATTGACTTCCACAAATTCATCATCAGATGAATTAGGTGAATCAGATGAATAAGCATGGCAAGTATTCTGGGAGTTCATCCTGTATTTAAGCCATTCACACAACAAAATGAAAACTTGTAAGGTATTAATAATTTCTATCAAAATGGAAGCCATCTAAACCATTCTCATCCAAATCATCTAAATAAAATGAAATAAGTTCAAACGTAAGAGGCAAAAGATAATGGCAAAATGAAAATCATTTATAGAAATTAGCATTCATCCCAACAAAATAAAACATCCAAACATAACTAAAGCATCTAAAATAAGAAGGCTCATGCATATAAAGCTATGAATTAAGTGTTAATGAAATTCATACCATCCATCCTATTGAGTGCTACCATTCAAAATGAAATAAGTTCATTCTTAAATGAGGAAAAGATGATGAGAAAAAGACATATCTAAATATTTTTCTCTTGTATTTCCAACAAGAGGGCTCTCCTTCATTGATCTGACATAAGAATGAAGGCCTCTCTCCATGGTTGTTGCTGAAGCAACTTAATAACTTTGAGGTAGGTATGATCGTCCATCTTATCACTAATATCCTCCAAGATTCGTACGACAGTTGAATTTTTCCTTTCGGTCTTCCCTCCTATGGCAAGCTTCAGCCACTGACCTAATTGCATCGGTGAGATCATTAGACTTTTTATCCCTCTGTCCATGACAACTGATACCAGATGGCGTATGTGAGCGATGTCTAGAGGAGTGTGCTCTAACTTCACCATCATTTTTCATGCCCACATTGCTAGTAGCCAATTCATTCGCAGGATTTGATGGTAAATGAGATTGGAGAGAAGAGAAGATGGAACACTTTCAGCCACATTTTCGTCAACAACAACTGCTTCTACCTCCTCATCATTAGTGGAATCAAATACATGCTTATGTGAAGCCTGGAAGTGTCCTCTTACAGTCGTGTCTCCAAAAATCACACAAAGTTGGTCATACTCAGGGCATTCGACTTTACGAAACTTGGATGCATGTGGGTTTATTTGTGGTACGTAAGAAAGTTCAAGTTAGTACCACATAAAAAAGTTCTAAGAATTTAACCACAACAATATGGGATGAAGAAGACGACCTTCAAACGTGCATCCCCCCATTCATTATTTGCAGTCACTATTTGTAGGATCGAATTTCACCCCAGTCCAGATGGTTCTTTCAAAAGTTTCTTGAAGCAACTTGACCTTTGATTCAAATGATGATGTTTGTTCTTAAATCATTTGTTATCATACTTCTTCATAAATCGATGGTAGAAGTCTATCAGCATTTCTTTCCATTCTTCTTTAGTGAAGGTCGATGTTTGCGTATTCAGATTTGTCTTGAACTTTGAGACCATCTACTCTATAAAGAAAGTCTCCTACTCGTGATTCCAATTTGCATTTAAGAAATTTGTTGCTTCATCGAACGGTGGCAAATTACTAATGTTCTTCGTCATCTACATTCATGGAATGAGATTACAATGATATCTCAAATAGAATTTAGAGGTAGATGAAGTAGGGATGCGACTCTAAAGTGCTATGTGAAAGTCGTATTGCATTTGAAAAGAGAAATTTTATAAGAAAACTACTACGTTAGGAATAATACATAGTAAAATGCATAGTTGAGTTTGTAGAAATCATTTCAAGTCCTACACAAAAACTCAATGAAAACATGTTTTATAATGAGACAAAAGAAAATATAAGAAAATGCAACTCTACAAACAAGTTTGAAGAAAAAGAACACTCGACAATCTAAGAGCTATAACAAAGATGAAAGGGTTGTTTATTGAATCTAGTCAAGAAAAAACATCTAAGTTCAAGCAAGAGGAAATAATAGAACATGAATGTAATTTGAGTCTAACCACTAACATGAATTCATAGGAAGGTAACTACAATTTGGTGATTTCCGGTATATGAACTACTTGTTGCAATTCAATTGGAAAGAGCATCCAAAAGCAGCCTAAATCATCAAAGCAGCATGTGTCTACATGGATTGATATCAATGCCATGGCAATCAACTCTAGAATCCAAAGGAGGGTAATTGAAACTTTTGTAATGACAAATGACTGATAGCTTCCATCACTTGGGATTTCCAGAGGAATGGATGTACGTGGTTTGACTTAGGTGTTGTTTGGATGCCCTTCGAAGCTCCACTTAAGGCAGATGTCCACGTTCCAGGGAGGTACTGTTTAGACGCCACTATTGCTTTAAGGTAGAATGGGCATCTAGAAAAAATGAATGTTTGGGTGTCTATTTAGGTGCCCGGAATACAGCTGTCCAAGGACAAGTGGCGCAGCATAGACGGGGGGGGGGGGGGGGGGGGGGCGCCTCGTTGAACCAAATTGGATTGGATAGTACCAAATCCAAATCGAAACTGAAGAGTCGTATCGAACTCATCCAAGCCTCACAACCATCGTCCAACTGTCCTGCCATGATGTTAACACGGAAGAAAGTGTTCCTATGTTTAGAATCCTTGATAAATAATGCGTCAAACCCTGAGTACAATCGCTTGTACACATTCTGCCCCAAATATGATAGTTCACATCTAAAACACTATGTTTTGCACAATGTACATAGAATTTCTTACTCACTGTTTTTGTAGAATGAATTAGCAATAGGTATATTCCTGCCATGCCCCCTAAACCAGACTCTGCATGAGAAAAAGAAAATTGTCGATGCAAAGACATGGTCGAGAATATAATATGATTTACCTGTGAAAAGCCTGTATCCATTTGGCAGTGGACCCTTCCCCCTTCCTACTACCATTAGAAAAAAAAAAAAAAAAAAAAAGAAAAAACAAAAACAAACAAACAAACAAAAAAAACAAAACAAAACTCGCTCTTCTTTCATGCTACATAAAGGCCTGGATCAACAATAATTTGCAGCAGTCTTTGATACCAAAAAATAATTAAAAACTAAGATAATTATAAACACATGTGATGCTTGCATAACAGGTGTAAATAGGAAAAACCAAATAAACAATAGAGAAGTGGCTAGATATTTGCTTATTCCAACCAATACCACTAGTATATTGTATGAAGTAAAATCCCCTCGACAGAAACGACAAGATGAGGAGAAAATTTGTAACCACTAATACAGGACTGGTGAGCAATGTAGTTCAAAACAGAAGTAAAAAAGACTTCCAGTGCAACCGAATAGTGGTGGCTATGGCTCAGGCCGAGCCCTAACAAGCTAACGAGGCCCTGGCCTTGGCCCTCAACCTAGACGGCTGGGCCAGGCTAGGGGTGGGTCAAGGCCATTCTGGATAAAGACCAGGCCATGGCTGACCCTAAAAATTTTCCATAATGGACGTGTATGGAAAAGTGAAGGAAACAAGCAAATATATGTAGAATGATTAGATGGTTCAGATTTGATAAACACCACAGTACTGATTGAATTGGACCATTCAATTGATGTCCAACCTCTTTCCAATATAATCACATCAATCTGGTAATAGCCCAATAAAAAATGATGGATATAGTAGATTTAGGAACATGAAGAGGTACAGGTAAAGTGGAACATTCATAAACCATTTTCATTTACATAACATGCTTGACAGCTCTTGTTAAAAAGATAAAAAATAAAAATAAAAAAAAGAGAACAAAAACCCATCCTAATAAGAAGGTGGTGACCATGGTGTTTTAGCAACATGTAATGGATAGATGCCCAGGGAAATGCCTCTGATAGAGACCAAATCAGGTGCATCATGTGGAAGGTAAGAAACAATTTATGATTTCATTGATAGAGAGGAGTATAAATACAATATTACTTTAGCTATACACGGTACAATCAGTTGAATACAAAGGCTAGCTATACATGGTACAATCTGTTTAATAGGAAGGCTATATAAAGGCTAGTTGTGCATGGTATAGTATAAACTAAATATACACACACATCATTTGGTACAATCTGTGAAATAGGAAGGCTAGCTATACATGGAACAGTAGAATCTAGATATACACATCATTCCATCTCTTTGGGAGATTTGATGAAATGGAGTTACTTTGAGATTCCTCATGAAATGAGGCATGGGATGGAGCCACTCTGATGGAGAGAGAGTACGAGTTGAACTCTATGAAATGGGAGTTCTAATAAAATGCTAAAATGAAACATTCAGCAGCTATCATCACTGGCATAACATTCTCGACAAGCGATTGTTGTAAATATGGATAGAGATAGAGGAAACCCATTCAAAGGAGAATCTGGTGACCATGATGTCGAAGCAACATATAATTGCTTGTTTCCTTCACTTTTCCTTACACATCAAAATGGGCCCTAAGGAAAATTTTCTACACCACTTTCCCCCAATTAAACTTGAATTCTACACTATACTGGGAGAGGACTCTAATGAGGCAAAGGATACAACTTTAAGGATTTGGGATTGTTCCATGGTTCATTGAGTGTGTCGTGGAAGAGGATTCAACAAATATCACCAATTGAGCATTGACGAAGAATCGAGGCCTGTGGAAGCTCGAATGCATAATTAATGGGATTAACATCTTGCTTTAGTGTTATGATTGGCTTTAGTTGTGAGGTGAAAGACAATATTCAAAAATATTACAGAGAAAAATGTGAAAACACAGCGGAAAACAATGAAGATAAGAAAAATCTTCTCTTGGAAATTTAATCAAACAGATGGCTAGCAAAATAAAGCCCTATTAATATAGCATCAAAAGAAACCATTAGAAGCCTGTAGCATATACCAAATCATCAGTGGAGGAATGCTGAGGGAACTGAGAAGCAATTTAAATGCCAATGAAACACAAGACACAGGGAATACATAAAAAGGGATGAAAATCCATTAATCACAAACACAAAAAGCAGGAAATGGAAGAAACTGAGAATTTAACATAAAGGAAAAGAAATAAACACACACACACACACACACACACACACACACACACACACACACACACACACAGAGAGAGAGAGGGGGGGGGGGGGGGGGGGGGGGTGGGGGGAAGACTTACTCAGATTCTCTAGAAATTACAGAGAAATTTTCACCTAAAATCGTCAATTTTCACCTAAAATTACAGAGAAATTTTAGAAATAGAAATAAATGGAGGAGAAAATGGAAAGATGAGCAAATGTCTTCACCTGACCCGGATGACCGAACAAGGGTTGTTGGACAGTGGATGTCGTCAGCAAAACGATGCGTTAGGGTTTCGATCAGAGAGAGAGAGAGAGAGAGAGAGAGAGAGAGAGAGAGAGAGAGAGACGGCGATCAAAGATGCTAGGGTTTTGGAGAGGGGTTTTTTTTGGGGGGGGGGGGGGGGGGGGGAGAGAGAGAGAGAGAGAGATCGACCCTCACTTGGAAAAGAAAAAAAAACTAAAATGCTTACCTGGTTTTCAGCAAATAAGCAAGTATTAATTAATGTTAACCAAACTTACTTATCCCAAATAAGTAGCTAAATGGCTGTTGTCAGAAAAAAAAGCTACTTATTTCCTTGCATCCAAACGGGCCCTTAGAAACAACTGGAAATTGATGTAAATGGTTTTATTATTAAGAAATGACCAAAATATAATGCTCACAGTGCCAACATGTTGTACATGTAACATCCTCTCTATTCATCGGGTGATAAATGCATAAGGTAATATTGACTAAAAACTTATGTGGGCCATACCGCCAATCGGACAATGTAAAATTGCTACCAAAGCTGATAAGTTCACATGGTTTCCCCCCTCCCCACCCCTCCCCAACCCCCTTTTTATCTTCTCTTCATCCTTCTGATTTATACCTATTTAACGGCTTTGATGAAAGATACATGCTACGGTGGCCCCACAAACAAACATACATGTGACATCCCATCCCCATTGTTCCACGGTGTCACCCATATGAGTTGTGAATCTTAGTATATGGATCTAGCTGATTTTTTAACATTGAGGATGCAACTTAATAGATCAAATGGATTTTACATATTCAATACGGTGGACCCCAAAAACTTGGGTGTTTCATGCACTACATAAAATAGGTGCCCTAGAGGATTCAATTCAAAGAGGTTGCATGCGGATTGCCTTCAACTGGGGTTGTAGGAAGCAACCCTAAGCTTTGTGGAGCCAACCATGATGTCATAGATGAGGTGGATCAATGGACTTCTTTGATAGTGTGGTACAAAGAAGTTTGTAAGGTGGTGGATCACCATACTAAAGTACATTATTGAAACCTTAATTCCTTATAAATATAGATCCTACTCCGATCTATAGATCAAGTGGTAGACTGAGTGAAGATAACCTCATTTCAACACTTGAGGTCTTGGTATCGATTCCCAAGTAGGGGTGACTAACATTGTTGTGTGACAAATAGTGTGGGTGGGTGTACTAACACTGGGGTGTATGTACTAACCTTAAAAAAAAAAGATTCTACTCTGGAGTCTAAAGAGGATCCACAACCAAAGAATGGTGGACAAGAATGTGCAAAGATAGAGTCCAAAGAGAGAATCCTCTCTCATCTTTAATATTTCTTCTCTTCTCTTTCACACATGTGAATGCGTAGGGTCCACTGTTGGGGACAGTGTGCATCATCCTTGGTACAAAGCAAAGGATCTAATGGCAACTCTTTAATTAACTTCTTCTATTGGGATAGATCGAGGAAAGACTCTTAGCATAGAGGACCTACATCGACAATTTAAAGAGAAAAAATCGCATGGCGAATTAGTTGCATAAAAGGTAGCTTTAAAGAGTGTAGAACATTGATGTGATGAAAGATGGATGGTCCTTGGCTTAATTGAAAATTAGATTTTGGAAAGCAAGTATAATTTTACTGAATTTCTTTAATTAAATCCAATAGAGAGGTGTTTGGGGATTGGAATCTGTTCTCGCATAATTTTGGACAACGGATTTGGACGACTAGGATTTGTCATGCGGCCGTCAATCTGGGCGTATGAGCTCCTTTCGTCCGTCGGACCTGCAAAGAGAGAGAAAGAGAAGGCAGGGGGAAGGTGCTTCTGTGCGGCGGGGAAGTCTTTGATGCCCAAGTCAGGTCCAAGAATAAGAAGAATTAGGGTTTGAAGGCTTAGATTATTCGTTACCTTTGAAGTGTAGATCCAAGATATATTTATAAAGGCTTGGAGGCATTTTAGAGAGACGGATCCTGCTAGGAAACATCAGTAGAGTCTCGGTGGAGGAAAGATTCTCTCTCGATCGTATCGAGAAGATATTTCTAGAGAAGGCAGTAGACTTGGGAATATTTGGACCTTCCGTAAGTATCTCAGACCGACAATGGGTGGTCCTGGGTGGTTTGCCTATCTTGGGGACTAACCTAGGTGGTCATCCTCTCATGGCTGAACCTTGGTGGTCAATGGCTTAGCCTGGGTGGTTTGCCTATCTTGTGTCAACCCTGAGTTGTCAGTCTTAGCAAGGTGCGAGCTGAGGGACAATCCGTGGGCTGGGCCGTGGGGAATGGGCTTCCTCATAGTTCATGGCAAGGGCCCAGCTCGAAAACTCCCCATAACAGTTGCCCCCTGCTCCTAAAGTCGAGAATGCAAGGTCTTAGGAGTATAATGACTTGACCAAGCTGGCCTTGGCGATGTCTGGAGACTAGCTTGTTGGGTTTGAGTCTCTTGAGAAGTCGCACTAGTTCCATACAGTGTTGTAGATGATGGCGTCGCATTCTGTGATTCGACAAGTCGTAGGTGTGGAGACCGGAGGGGAATTAATTGCAATTTTGAATTCCATGATCTCCGGCAAGTAACCGTTTGACACATGGCGACGGTTCAATTTTCAGGGCATGCCCTTTTGGGCATTCAATCATAGATGGTCACGTAACAAGGGCACGTGGTGATGGGTGGATGTAGCCGATCGTTGGTGGACACTTGACTTACATTTGAGGGGAACGGTTAAAAAGTTGATTATAAATGGCCAGTCCCTTGGCGTGTTTCGGCAGAGATGGCTTTGTGTAAGTTGACCATGGGTTTCTCTGTCGCACACCTCTGGTTATTCGAGCTGGAGAAAAGCTTTGGAGCAGCGACCTTTAAGGATCAAACACTGTTTGGTGCTAATGGTGGCTTCTTGTGTGATGTACAATGCCTTGTAGTTAAATTTTGGATGACGGAGCAGGATGTCGCACTTTCCGTCACGGGGATTTTCTTCTTGTTTTTCTATGTGCTGTCATAGTCGGAGTCTGTGCAGCTTGTTGGCTTATGCCTATGCTCACTTTGTTGTTCGACTTCTGAGATTGAATTCGGCAGAGCTCCCTCAAGTTTGAAGTAGGGTTGGGAGCCTCGTGCATTCTGGTGCATGAGAGAGGTTTTTTTAGTTTTACTCTCTGCCTTTATGTCAATATTCCAAAACCCGCCTACTTTTAAGTTATTTAAAGTAATCCGCTTGAAGTTTCAAAAGACGGCGAGATAATCACTTAGTTGACCTTTACTAGAGCTTTTGGATGGAAGAGCACCGTTAGCATGTGAAAATGACCATTTTTCCCTCAAGGGCACTCGTTTTCACAAGAATAACCCCACCATTTGGAATGACCACATAATGTAGATTGTGGGGTCCATCATCATCCTACTAGATGATCGGAACCGTCCATCTATTTTGTACAATCGTTTAAGACCATGAGGTCAAACGACAAGGTAGATTAATTTGAATTGTAAGTGGGCTTTAGGAAGGTTTTAACAATGGATAATGTTAGAACTGTAAAATATATTTTCCTAGTGTGGTTCACTTGAGCATTGGATTGACCTCATTTTTAGGGTCATACCCTAAATTAATATGGAAAAATGGATGGACAGTGAGGATTTTTCACAAACAACATGGCGGGCCTCATAGAGCTTAATACCCAAGATGTAGAGAGAGGAGTTGGTGCAACCTGGCATTAGTGGACATAGTGCGACCATAATAGTGGGGACCACCTTGATGCATGTATTGTATATCCACGCCGTCCAACATTTTTATAGGGTCATAAAAAACTGGACAAAAGGAAAGAAATATCAGCTTGATCTTAAATTTTTGTGACCCAAGAGAAGTTTTTAATGGTTAAACACTGTTGTTTCCTATGTTTTGGTCCATTTAAGATTTGGATATGATTAAATTTTTAGTTATGCCCTAAAATGATCTAGACATATGGATAGACGGTGTGGATTTACAAAACATACTTCAAGGTTAGCCCCATGGTCAGGGCTACACCTACCCAATGAGACTAGGGTCGCACCTAATCCATTCCCCCTACGGGATAGTAGTTGATGGAACCCTTGATTAGTGACATCATTATGATGTACGTTAGCCTCTTTATCAGGAGCCTTTTTATAGCCTTTTGGGCACTATTTGGCTTTTTCTAGATGAAAATGCCTCTTTGCCCAACCGTCCCCTCGTATGGCTGCAACAGAATGTGGTAGTCGAAAGGGCCTTTTGAGAATGGGGGTGTGGGTCCACTAAATCAATTATTAGGGTCACACCTTGACCGATTTGATCCGTTCACTTTAATTGGACAATCATGAACCCACAGTAGGATCATTTAAAACAAATTGAAGCTTTCTATGGCCCACACCTGAATTAATGCTATAAGTTAATTCCAAACTGTTTCCTCCGATGTGGTCCATCCGTGATGAGTTTTGCCCTCAAACTTTGATACTTGGCATGAAATTAAAACCACATTCATGTGAACGACTTAGATCTACTCCAAGATTATCTAGTGGGCCCCACATATGACGTGGGATGGGTTCAATAGATGGGTCCCTTACGCAGGAAAGGACATTGGCCATTAAGACCATTGCCACCTCTGTGGGACCTAGTCCGACGAGCTTTCGACGTGCATCTAACGCCATTCCCTCTATTCCAGCGAAGTTTTGAGTATTTTTTTTTTATGATTTTCGGCCTCAATCATCGACATAGAAGTTATGACGGCTAAACGTGAGTTTAGGTTAGGATAATAGTGGCTTTTATTAGTTTTTTTGGGTATCAATGATGGAGTTTGTGAAAGGGATTTGGGTGTGGTGGTTCCCTTTATAATTATTTTTTTATTTTTTATAGGTATAAAAGGTGAGAGTTTATAATGGGGATAAATTTTGTAATGAAAGAATGTTGTAATGAATGAATTTTGAAATGAAAGAATATTGTAATGGATGAATGCGATGAATGTTGAAATGGATAAATGTTGTAACAGATGAATGTTGTAGTGGAAGAATGTTGAAATGGATGAACAGTCATAACTGGTATAACTCCATGTAGCTTGCAAATTTCACGAAAATGGGCCCACTTTTCCACAATCAAAAGTGTCTAAATGAAGTGGTTCCAAATCCATTTGAAAGTTCATCAAATTACATTTTCAGCAAGTACAAGATCACCTAAATCAAACATGTAACGAGGGAGTTATGATCATTTTCGTCGGATCTTCGAGTGACGATGATTATCGACGAATGACAGTGACTTTGGGCCCATTTTGGGCAATCAAATGGTGCTAAAATGAGGTGATTCCAAATCCATATGAAATTTCATAAAATTATCTTTCCACCAAGTATAAGATCTCCCAAATTGAACATGTAACGAGGGAGTTATGGCCATTTTCACCAATACACATTGACCTTCGCTGATACACACTGACCATTGCCGACACACACTGACCATCGCCTTAAGTATCGGCAATGGTCAGTGTGTATGAGCGTAAACTTAAGCATCGATGATGTAGTGTGTATCGACAAAAATGGTCATAACTTCCTCGTTACATGTTCAATTTAGGTGATCTTATATTTGTTGGAAAGGTAATTTGATGAACTTTCAGATGACTTTGGAATCACCTTATTTGGAAACCATTTAATTGCCCAAAATTCAAAGTCACTGTTGTTCGTTGATACTCACCGTCATTTACAAATCCGATGAAAACGGTCATAACTTCCTCATTACATGTCCGATTTGGGTGATCTTATACTTGTTAAAAAGGTAATTTGATGAATTATCAAATGGATTTGGAATCACCCCATTTGGATACCATTTGATTGCCCAAAAGTGGGCCCATTTTCATGAGATCTAGATTTATAACAGAATGTTCATCCATTTCAACATTCTTCCACTACAATGTTCATATGTTACAACATTTATCCATTTTTAACATTCATCCATTACAACATTCTTTTATTATAAAATTCATCTCCTTCACAAACTCTCACCTTTCATACCCATAAAAAATAATAATTATAAAGGGAACCACCACACCCTCCTCCCTTTCACAAACTCCCATCCTTGGTACCTACAAAAAAAGACACGATTTTCCTAATCTAAACCCACCTTTAGCTGTCACGGCTTCTACGTTGGAGATTGTGGCCGAAAATCTTTACAAAAAAACACACAGAAGCTCACAAAAATTGAGGTAATGATGTCAGATGCACGTCGGAAGCTCGTCAGAGTGGGTCCCCACGGAGGTGGCAATAGTCCTAACGGCCAAATGAACCCATCCCGCGTCTTATATATTAGTGCACTTTTATGTGGCATACTAGTGCACCTTATTTGTCAATTGGGTCCTTGTGTTGTAATCCCGGTTGAGCCTTAGCAAGCTGAAGACCGAATATCCAAGTGGATCAGAAGCATCAAGGAAGAAGAACATGTAAATGAGATGCCTTAGTGACCCTAACCCTTTGAACCAAAACAACCAAAACTTCTTAGATGATTTGGACTAACTACGAATACCCTTAGTCATCCTTATTAGCCTTAGAACACTTAGAAAAACATGATAAGTTAGGTTCATAAAAGAAGTAGAAACTATTGTATGTAAACCAACCCAAACAGCAATTTTTTATGGATCTCCGATCAATCGAACATCAGTTCCGATGCAACTCTGATCAATTGAAATTTGGTCTAGGGAAATTCTAAAACTCTCTGGACATATTTTTTTATCAATCAGATAGTACCTCTAATCAATCAGATGTGATCCCTCCGATCAATCGGACCATGTTCTGATCAATCAGAATTTGTTCCAGAGATCTTTGAAAATTCTATGGACAGATTTTCAATCAATCGGATGTGGCTTCCGATCAATCAGACCATGTTTTGATCAATCGGAGACACGCGAGTCTACACATTTTTTTTACCATTGGAGAATTTTCTACAAAAGCGGGGGCATTTATTTTTAGGCTTAAGCGAGGGATTTTGAGGACACAGAAGCTACCACTATTGCATAACATTAGGAGCTCTATTCTTAACCCTAACAATGCATCTTCCTTGTGATTCATCACAAGATTAGAGTATTTCAAGCTCATGTTGAAGACGTACTTTTCGCTCTTTAATCTCTAGAGTTTGGATTGATCTTGATATTGAAACTTCTATCCAAAACTCTATGATGAGATCCTTGTAGATGGGCGACTCTCTAGGGAACCCATTTTCATTAGTTGTAGAGATCTAAATCCTACCTCCTAGCACCTTGGGCATCTCTATCGGAGCATCATATGCAAGGTGGCTAATCTTGGAGTTGGAGCATTGGCGATGCAACGACATCAATGATCGAGGGAGCACAAGGGGAGTTGATTCAAGCAAGGGAGAGCAAAAAGAAGCAATCTGAAGTGGCACTACAACGGGGCTCAAATCCGACAAGTATGGTTATCAATTTGTGTTGAGTCCATTCACTCTTTTTCCGGTGGGAATTGAGTGTAGAGTTTTTTTGTCAAACTCAAATCTAAGTTTGTTTGTCGATCCTTGGCTTGTTAGTTAAGCCTAAAAGTTTAGGAATGCTTTTCGTTCCTTGGCACATTTTTCGGGCCTAAATTTCAGGGTTGTTAGGCAATCCTTGGCACATTTGTCGGGCCTAAAGTCTAGGGGCTTTTGTCGAACTTTGGCACATTTGTCGGGCCTAAATTTCAGGGTTGTTAGGCAATCCTTGGCACATTTGTCGGGCCTAAAGTCTAGGGGCTTTTGTCGAACTTTGGCACATTTGTCGGGCCTAAACAAGTCTCCAAGGGGAGCCACTAATACAAGTGTGAATGTGTAGGTTGGGAGGAACCTATAAGCTCCCCGGTTGGGTAGATCCGAGTTAAAACACCTAGGTTGGGAGGAGCCTGATTTAAACTCCCTAATGAATGCCGGTGTGCTCAAAGGGGTTGAGTACTTGAACCGAAAGTGGAGTAGACCTAAAGTCGAACCACTATACATCATTGTGTTTGTGAATATATTTGAGCACATTTCTTATTATGCATTGTGTTTAATTGTTTAATTATGAATTCTTAATTAGAATGTATGTTAGGTACTTGTTTGGCACATCCACACACACAAGATGTACTTTCACTTCTTGAGTAGACTTAAGCTTATATGATCTATCCTCACATAGTCTACCTAGGTTGCATAGATCAGGTGCTTAATTAGTTTAATCATACGTTAATCTATGCATGCTTAAACTAAGTTATTAATTGCTTTAATCATATGCTAGTCTTGTGATTGGACCCACTTGGGCTTGGAAGCCGAAGTGTTCTTGCTTACATAGTTTAAATTGTTAAATTATGTAAGTAGGCAAAAATAATTTTAAAAAGGTCCTAATCCCCCCTTTCTAGGACTTAGCTATAATTCTAGTTGCTCCTCTAAGTTTTCGCACACATACGTGTCCACAAGTGTAATCAAAGTGATGCAATTTCATTATGTGGGGCCCATTAGATAGTCTTAGAGCAGATCTAAGCCATCCACATAAATGAGGTTTTAATTTCATGTCATATGTCCAAGTTTGAGGGCAAAACTCATCACGGATGGACCATATCGGAGCAAATAGTTCAGAATTAACTCATAACGTTAATGTAAGTGTGGGCCATAGAAATCTCCATTTTTTTAATTGACCCTACTATGGATTCACGACTTCTGATTAAAGTGAATGAATCAGATCGACCGAGGGGTGGCCCCAATCATTGATTTAGTGGGCTCACAACCCATTCTCAAAAGGCCCTCTTGACTTCCGTAAAAATTTGCAATCGTACAAGAGCAGGGGTAGTAGAGGGGCACTTTTGTCAAGTAAAAATGCAAACATTGCCTAGAAGGCTAGAAAAAAAAGATTATAACAAAGGTGCTAACGTCAAAATAAAATCACTAATCAAGGGCTTTATCAACTAATATCCCTTCCCCCAACCAACTGTGTACAAACATTGTTAAAGTAAGGTGGCTACTGGATGGTGCTCTATAGACTCCACCATGATGTATTTTTTTATCCATACTATCCATCAAATCCATCCATTTTGTATAATAACTTGAGGTGTGCGAGATAAAAAAAAAATGAGGCAAATCCAAGTCTTAGATGGACCACACCTATGAAAATAGTGTTGGGTGAACTCCCACCATTAAAAACTTCTTAGGGCCCACTATAATGTTTAGTTTCCATCCAACCTGTTCATAAGATCACACAAACATGGATGAAGGGAAAAGACAAATACTTGCTTGATCCAAAACTCCTATGGTCCCCAAGAATTTTTCAACGATAAACGTTTAATTCACACTGTTTCCTGCAGTGTGGTCCACTTGAGCTGTGGAGATGCTTCATTTTTGGCTCAAGCCCTAAAATTATCTAGTAAATGGATGGATTGAGTAGATAAAATACATTGATCATTGTGGGCCTCATAGAGTTTGCTTAGTAGGGTTAGCATATTGAGTTACTAACTAGTCAATTCATTTCTAACGGGTTAACGATCAATAAGGCCCTCAGGTCTAATTATGTCAACAAAATATTTGTACTGTAGCCGAAAGATATCTTTGTATCCCTGGAGCATTGTTTATTAGATGTTTTTTTTTATCATTTTGCCCCTCTGTCCCTTTTCAGAAGGTATGCTGGTTAAGTGACCCGCAAGCTAAAGCCAGTTTTGACTCAATCAAGAGAGTGGGTCCCAACGAAGAGTGAAAGGGCCTCCCATGCAAGATCAGATTTGTTCATTTGAACCATCCACCCTTGGAACCCCAAGTAGGACCTTATTGGATTACCATGCAGCCCCTTGGTGGCTTATAAACGTACCAACAATCTACATTATTTTTTGTGCTATTTCCTTCTCTATGGTCCACTTGTGTTGAGTTTCGCCCTCAGTTTTTTGCCCATTCCATGAAATTAAAACCCCCATCCTCTGGATGTGGTGAATCTTTCTCCAGACTAACAAGTGGGCAACACAAAAGCCAACTAAGGCATTTACAGGATGTGGAGCCTACCACACCAGCCCAAAACTAGTTTTTTTTTTATTTCCTTTTCTTCCTTATGTCTTCTTATAAGTCATTAGATATGGGGTCGCAGATGAGAAAGTTAGATCACAGAAGGGTGATGTGGATGGCAACAGGGTATTGTTGATCGTAGATGGGAGTCAAATTCGCAGTTGGGAGAGTTGGATCACAAATGGGAGAGTTGGATCGCAAATGTGTATTGTGGATCACAGATGTGAGTGTGAGTTGGATTGCAACAGGATATTGTGGATCACTGTAGACACCCCACCTTTGGCTACAAAGCTGGTCGAGATGACTGGATGGCTGGATGGATGGAGGTCCATACCCCCAAACCGTAGGTCCAAACCCAGTCAACTCACCCATACAAACCCCAATCCAGAGCTCAAGTCAAGCCTAAACCTAGACAACTCACCCCTAAACATTAGCCTGAAAAATCACCCATAAGAGAAACCAGTCCAAAATTTTCCAAAAAGTTAACTTGCTAAGTCAACCCGTTGAGTCAAATCACCGAGTCAACTTACTGGGTCATCCCATCCTCCAAACCCATTCAACTCAACTTGTTAAAGCCTAAATCATCCCTTTTAACCCATTCCTCCACCAAGGGGAGCTCGAGTGAGTGAAGAGTTTAACACTAGTCCAGCCTTACCTGACCCTGGTTCAAGCCTCTCCAACAATCCAAGTCCTAATCCTAACCGCTCGTGCTAATCCTTACGAAACCTCCATCCATCCAACTGCCAACATCATCTCATTTGCATATAGCATACTGCAACATTTATTATTCTTTCAACCCCATGCTTATCATTCCACTATAAGCACTTGATTAAGTCTTAACGTATGCTATGAGGCTCTCTCGGAACTTGCCCATCAGAAACTTTGACCGGTCAAACACACATCATGCATCTCGCATAACACCTGTTAGTTTAAGCGTATGCTCTGGGCTTGCCAATTTAATCAGAACTTGCCCATTAGAAACTCTTACTGATCAGACTCATATTCATGCATTATATTATCCATGAGAGTGTACGAGGATTGATTCAGACTTTTAAGTGCTAGTTAGATTATGTGAAGTAGAGATCGTACATCTGTACGGGCATAGTGGGTGCCTAACACCTTCCCACCCTGTAACCGTGATCCCTTACCTCGAATCTTTGACCGCAAATCAAAAGAGTCATTTTAGAGGCAGAAATCTTCAGATTCCCTTATCTAATGTTTCTATAAGGTCTAGCCGACTGTAGATTCGAAGTAACTGGCTAGTGGCGATTCCAGTCTTATACGAACCTATTAAAAGATATAAACTAAAACCTAATAACACACAGAAAAAGCCCCCGAGAAAGAGGTGAGCCCGTGGTAGTAGCGATTCGCGTCCTCGAAAGAGGAAACGCGGAACAACGAGCGTCCACAGAATGATGACTCTGCTGGGGATATGCTAGTCCCACTAGTCATGATCTAACTTGAAAAATAGAATTCCTCAGGTACTTGAAAGTCAACAGTCCTCATATATTCTCATTTGCTTCAGCATCGCATGCATTCATAAAACAAAAATCCTACAAATCCAGTAAAATCCCGAAAACCTAAAAATATACTTCCTCACCATTACACCTATTCGAGCCAGACATTACCAAACAACCTTCCATCACAGCTCAATCCATAAAGATCTAGAACCACCATGGCTTTCCCATTCCCTGCCCTCGAAATACCTGAGGCTTCCTCTCCACAGTTTCACCCGGAAGATCCGTGCCAATTCTTGGCATCCAAGAGCTACAACAAACCATAAAAGCCATGCAGGAAATACTTCTCCAATTCACATAAGCCCAGATTTTAACAGTCAACACCCAGGCTGGCCCAGCACAACAACAACAACCACCATCTCCTCCAGCCTCCAGTTCATCCCAACCACAACTGCTTGGGTCACTCAGGATTTTCAATACCTTTTTAATAGGGGCCTTCAATTAGAATAACCCTCAACCTTAGGGTATTTCTTCCAGTATCCTCCTACAAACGGGAGCCATTTTCAGTCACATCCCACAACCAGAACTCCTAGTCAATTCCAACAATCTTTCCCTAATGGGAGGCCCAATCATTTTCAATATCCTCTTGTGGCCAGGATTTCTTTGCAGTCTCCCTTCTCAGCTCCAGTTCAACAAAGTCCTTATAATGGGAGTAATCGCCAAGCACAACTTCCTTCAAGCAGGAATCATATGAACATCAATGAGACCAATTATTATGAAAGGGGGGTGGTTCAAGTCTGGCAAGGGGAAAGATCTCCCTCATCTGGTCCCTTCGAAATCGAGCAACTCCGAGAGCAGATGCAAGAGGTGAAGATAAAATTGTAGAAGCAGCAGGGAGTGAATCTCCCACCCACTAAGTTCAGAGACCTTTGTCCATTTTCCGATGCAATGGTACCTCAAGGCTTTCAGGTAGCAAAGTTTAAAAGATATGATGGTACATATATAGTGTCCTATAGACCACCTAAGAACATTCTGTGGTGAGCTAGATGTTATGGCAAGCAATGACGGAGAGTTAATCCCTCTATTTCAAAAGTCCCTGAAAAGTGACGCATTAGATTCGTACACGTCACTGGACTACCATCGAATCAAAACTTAGGAACATCTTTCTCAAGCATTTGTCAACTGCTTCGTGTACAATATTAACTCAGCACTGAGAAGAGTGGATCTTGCTGCCCTGAGACTGAGAAATGATGGGTCATTATTAGCTTACGTTGGATGGTGGCAGGCTACGACCACTAGAATGAAGAATCTCATTGATGACGAGGAGCAAATCTCCATGATCGTCCACTCGGCAAACCCGAGTATCTTTGGATACCTTGTATCACATCCATATGCAAACCTCACGAAACTCATCCGCGCCGAGGAACAAGTCGAAGCCAGAATAAGGGTTGGGATGATCTCCCCTTAATGGCCTCATCAGGCCTCTCCAGTACAACCGATAGTGGAAGGTGAGCTTACCGGTTACGAGAGTGATAACGATAGTGTTCCCGTCTCTCATCCAATGGAAGAAAATGATCATATTGCCTCTACCGAAGGTACACTATTCCTCCCTCAGCATGGACAACCGCAACAACAATAACAGCCGAGATGTTACCCACAATTCCCTAATCAAGGTTGGCAAGGGGCACCCTAACCAATCCAATTTCAGAACCCCTCATTGTTCGCTTGCCTCAAGTGCAAGGCTACGATGTAGTAATAATCTCAGTAAGACTGAGGTCGATCCACAGGGAAAAAGGGAAACAATTTAAAGTATTCTAATAACTAGAATCTAGGAAGTTTAGGAAAAGAGTTTGTAATAATTAACCATAAAATAGGGAAAATTTAAGAATAAAAGAATAACTAGAGCATCAAGGATCCACTTGTAGCTATCTTTGATGTATAATTCGCATAGGTTTTTTAATTACTCAACTAGAATCGAAATTAAACCCTATCTAGCCGGATTATAGAGCGGTTATATTATCAAAACAATCCAACACATGTGTTGTTCATCAACATGATTCCCTTAATTCAAGTTAGGACTTGGGTACACTCAATTGCATAGGCCAATCCTAGTTTCAATAGATTAAGATGACAACTATGATAATCATCAAACCCTGTCACTAAATTCAACTAAGATCATAATTTGAACTTGATTCAAATCACATCAACTTTCAACACGTAATTCAGATTTTTTTATAAAAGATAGAACTTTGGTTTAAAGTTCCCAAATGAAGATCTAAGCTTTAGAGCGTATTAAATCCGATTCCTTGAAGCATACAGGTCTAGATCTTGTAAAATAACTAAGTAGTTAAGCATAATTCTTCCAAACATCCATGAGTCATCATAAGATTAAGAAAAACTAACTTCAACTTCATTTAAACTTAAGCAAATCATTTTTCAACATTAAATCCAACTTGAAACCTTAAAAACAAATTAAAACCTCTGAGAAAACTATAAGCTTCACCTCTTAGCTCTAGCTAAAAGGTTAACTAAGGAAAAGCAAAAAAAATAAACTAGAACTAAAACAAGAAAACTAGTTGTAGGAGACTAGGAAGCCTCATAGGTCTTGAATCTTTTGCTCCCCACGTTGCTAGATGCCTTAAGAAGAGAGTGGAGGTGGCCTTTTATAAGAAAAATTCCGTACCAACTTGGAAACTTCAAGAATTCGCGTAAGGATTTCGCACTTGCACAGATAGTTCCAATTGATCGGACTTATCTTCGATGGATCGGAGCACCCCTTTCCGATGGATCAGAATTCCTCCAATTGATCGAAAATCTGTCCAAAGACTTATGAAAAAATCTATTTTTCCAATGAGACTCCGATATGACTCCGATGGATCGGAGTTAATTCTAATGGGACTCCGATTGATTGGAATTCTATTCAGCAGCAACCTAGGGCCATTTTCTGAACTTTCTGCATTTTACTTTTTTGGCCTTACGACTCTACAATTTGCTTTTTTCAGGAGAATTCAGGACTTTTAGCATGATTTCTTCAAGGTTTTTCTTCTCTTCTTTGGCTCATCAAAGCTTGGTTTTCTAATCACTCCAAATCCTCCAATTAGCATTAAATCCATGACCTCTCTCGCTTTTACCTACAAACACAAAAGCAAGCATAAGTCCTTAACTTTAACAACTTAAACTATATAATTATGCTATGAATTGGGGTTAGAACATGTATAATTCGTGGCTCAACACTCATCCTGTAAGGGGCATCTCCAGTCGATCCAGTCTTTGTAATGTAAGGGGCACCTCCTGCCTATCTAGCTTTCATCAGTCAAGAAGAACCTCCTCTCCAGTTTATCTGTGTCATCGACTCTAGTTTAGAGTTCGATCTTCTCATCCTGCAAGGGGCACCCCCAGTTATTTCAATCCCAGAGCCCATCATCTACCTCCATCAATTCAATCTTTGCGTCATTACTCAGCCAGGGGCATAATGTGCCCGTTCTAGCCGACAAAGGGCACAACCTACCCACAACATCCAGCCAGGGGCACAACCTGCCCATCTCTCCAGCAAACAACCAGGGGCATAACTTGTCTACAACACCTACCTATTCGACTCCTACTCCAGCCATCATCCTCCAAGAAGAAAACCCTTCCTCGGACAGCATGCTACATGCCCTAGTAGAGGCAGGGCCCATCTTCAATTGTATGGCCACTATCGAGGGAGTAAGCTCTACTCCTCAAAAGTACTTGCCAAGTTCTATTTGGTCATCAGTCCTCCAGATGGTTCTTGCATCTGACAACTCCAGAGGACATATCAAAGGGGATATTGATGTTAAGGTTCAGATCGGTCCAAAAACATCAGCCATCATTCTTCATGTCTTGGACATCTCAACTTCATTCCATCTCCTCCCTGATCGGACTTGGTTTCACAAAATTGGTGCCATCTCTTCAAATCTACACCCAAGGGTCAAGCACATCTTCAAAGATAGGGCGATCACCATCGTCAACGATCCCAAACAAATTCTCATGATAGGAGCATCCTTCGAGAGCCTACCATCCCATTCATAGACGTACAACACTTTGATGGGGAAGTCTCATATCAACTCTCGAGTTTCACAATGCGAATTACTTCCCTCACGCATGTCCCATCGGATCGAACTACGTCTTCCGGCCTGCCGAGCATCAAACCTTCTACTATCGACTTGGATATCAAGACTCGACCCGAATCATGGAGGTTCAAGAAGATGTGAATAGAAAAAGATTGTGATATCAGCCCACTCAGATTAGGAAACCAAAGCATAGAGGTATCAGGAGAAGAAGAAATTGTCAAGAAGAGGGCAATTCCTGTATTTGCACGCCAATACAGTTTATCATTGCAGGGATTATCTTCCTAAATGACGGGCTAACTTTCGCCTTCGATGCTCACGCGAGCGGATTGAGTTTGACTGAGCTACCCGAAGAAGATTCAAGCAAGGGGCAAGAATTTTCCCCATTTGACTGGGTTGCAGTCCTGGTCCCACCTCAGCCAGATGAACCGGAAGAGTTACAATTCACTGAGGATGAGACAGGAGAAATCGCATCTGACACCGACTCAGAGCCCAATTCCAGATCTATCATGATGTTTGGGCATAACGATGAGGGTTGGCCTATTGATCCTTCTGGCCCTGCCTCCTGAGGGGAAGGAGTGCAGGGCAGTAGCAAGCTTGTAGTCCCCATGAAGGCACAATAAAAGCCTACAAGGCTTAGCCCCCGAGTCAGATCAGGTAACCCCTGGTTCGCATCGCCGTCTTGCTTGGGTCCCTTACAATTTTTTTTTAAAAAAAAATAAGAAGATCCAAAAGCCTAAGACACTGAATATTTTAAAAAATTAAAGTATTTCAAAATTTCACAAAATCCGAAAAGTTCAAAACTTTCAAAAAAATTTAGATATTCATAAAATTTCAGAAAATCTTTCAAGGAAAAAAAAACCTTTAAAAAATCCCAAGAAATAAAATGTCTATCTCTCAAAGCACTTGAGTATGAAGTTAACTCATATGATTTCAATCTGAAGTTGGACTTCAAACTCAAGGGTCCGGACAAAGCCAATGATGTGAAAAATGATGAACTGACTCACGAACTAAGAGGGTCTCCTCGAAAGTTCGAACCAAAAGCTAAGGTCATCTCGAAAAATTTTAAAATTGTAAACCTAGGATCTCTTGAGACCTTTAAGGAAGTGCCCATTGAGAATCCTTATCCCTGGGAGATATGCAAAGAATTATTGATTTTTAAAGTCAGGACTTCCCAATCTTGCCTCTTATAAAGATTTGTCCGGACTCAATCAAAAGCTTGTCAACAAGCTTGAAATCAAACCTATCAAGCAAAAGCTGCTAGGACTATGCTTGCATTCCATACTTGATTATGCGATTGGATGAATGATCGGAGAAACCTCGCAGCTCGATGAAGACTGATTGTTGTCAGCATGTTAGAAAGCAACTCAAGTGTCAGGAGCGCACACACCGAATCCATGCGTGTGCTTTGAAGCTCTACAACCTGACAATGCTCTAGCTATTCCCTGTACGAGGTATTTACATCAGCAGAAAGATTGAATTGACAATATCTAGCGGTTAGGGGCACATACTTATGGCAATCGATTACTTCACAAAGTGGAAGGAGGTAACATTATGATCTTGCATGAAATTCTTATGAAGAATGACATCATCAGTCACTAAGGGTTCTCACATACCGCTAACATCAACAATGAGATGCCAAAGAGAAATGAGTTCATCAAGAAAATTAAAAGATATTGAGTCGCTTCTGTATGCACCTAGGGCCAATCAGACATCCGTACATACAACTACGGGCGAAACTCTTTATATCTACTGAAATGAAGGTTGTCCTGTAAGTTCCAGTCAAAATCTTGTCAACGCGAGTGCTGATGAAGAATGAAGACAAGGAAAGTAAAGCCAATTGGGTCTGTAACAAGCACCGCCGCATCTATCACACTCAATGGGCATATTCTAGCTCATATGAGATGATCCAATGATCAGAGAAGTTCTTCGAGAGGCGCCCTTCGACTCACCAACCTGAGGGGCAAGGATCTTCCAAAGCCAATCAACGCCGACAACGTGAAAATCTCTCATAGGTAAGTTAATCCAACAATGTCAAGAGTTACATTGGTAAAGCTGAAGTCAAGTGACTAAAGCTGGATCTTCTGAGAATCACCATCTCCCATCCCCCAATAAGTGCTCCAACAACAGGGTCAAAAAAGAAAAAACGAAAAAGAAGAAGGAAAGGAAAAATAAGAAAAAGAGAAAATAAGGACGAATAAAAGCGTGAAGTTTGAGAAAGAAAAGAGAGAGAGAGAGAGAGAGAGAGAGAGAGAGAGAGAGAGATCGACCACCCAAAAATAAGTACAATATCCATCTCAACTCCCTCATCTCTCTCAGAAAGGTTCTTACCTAAAGTCGACATCTTTACCATTGTGGCTTAAAACAAGGTCAGAAAAGCGAGTCAATCGACTGGCAAGGATGAAAATTCAAGGCCATCGTCGCTGTTAAGATCATGACAATCAAAAGAAAATAGAAAGAGAAAGATGTTCTTAAACAAAAAGGGTGGAGTGAAAATTCGAAAGGGCGCTCCGAGTAAAAACGGTGGGCATATAGCGGACTTGGTGAAAATCAGAAAGGGTGTCAAGGGTAAAAACAACACAGTTGCCAAGGGGCAAATAAGATCAAATACTCGGGATGTGGTGAAAAACTGAAAGGGCGCCATGGTAAAAAATGATGGGCAAGCCGATTGCGGTGAAAACCTAAACGGGCGCTGCGGGTAATAATGGCTAAGAGAAGAAAAATGAAAAAGGAGAAAAAGTAGGTACATGAAAGATCCGGACGATATGAAGATTCTACAGAAGCGAGGATGACGACCCTGAGTCGAGAATTCTTTTAAGCTAGCTATGCCCAAATTCTAGGGGTAGGATACCACTGCGCACTATCTTAAAGAGATCGGGACCCATGGTAAACAATTAGAAAATCGAGTATGACATCCAGCTAAGTCAAATGTTCTGATTCCTACATCTAAAAGCACAAGTCTAAATCACACACAAACAGATAAGCACCTATTTTCATTTCATGCATGATTTGCATACGTATATTTAAAAAAATCATTTTTCCTTATTCATATATATGCAAAAAAAATCTTATAAGGCTTTCAAAATAAACATCTTCCAATCAACTAATGGGGTACCTTCCGTGAGTGCCTTTCTCCTAGTCATCTTCCCCAAAAGGTAAGCATCTCTCCCTCTGCTCCAATACTTCAATCTTTTTGCTAAAAGTGATTTATCTCCTCACAGGTACCAAAAGGCAGTCCAAGATCCGCCCATCAATGTCCATCAAGGCCCCATCTCTACCATCAAAATTCCCAACATCCAAGGCCTCATTTGAATATGAAAATCCAGCCATGCCACCATTAATGGGAGCATTCAAAAGCCTCTTCAACCACCACATTCAAGCCTTCATCTACTCTCACATTCAATGTCTCATCTACCCCATCCATTAAAAGCATCTCACCTCCTTTAAGCTCATTTAAAATCTGAGGCATGGGACCCACCATGGTGAGTCATCACAACCCCTAAATCCTCACCATCTATTACTTGAGAAAGGACAAAAGAATGAAGAAGACAAAAGAAGAAGGAAAGAGGAGACAAAAGAAGATATTCATAGCTGGGATCAAAGATCTAATGCAGGGAATAAAGGGGACAACAACAAATGACTATTGAGGAAGTTCGAACCAAAAATGGCCAAAGCAGCTCATGAGCTAAGAGATGGGTGGCACCCTAGGGGCCGCTTGTACGGACACTCTCCCTCTCTCTCCACGGGATTGGCTCAGGGGCCCAGTGGTAGGCCATGTCAACACATGACATTCCGGGGGTTGCTTGTACTTTCGATTCGCCCCAAATTTTAATAGATGCTGATCTAGATCGTCCAAAGCATTTCCCACCTGTTAAATCACGTAGAACTACATTTGAAATGGCTGATTAGTCCAAAAGGGGGAAATTTTGATCAAGTGGCGTCCACAAGTAATATGGACCGTTCAAAGGCTGAACCATCATGATCCATACCATTGGAGAACTTCCCAGAGCTTCCAATCATCAAGGACAAGCATCTGATCATAAAAAAAGGCTGGCCAAGAGCAATATTCAAGCTTCAAGAGGGCTTACATGGCCAATTTAGGCAATCTGGACTGTTCAAATAACAATCAACCCTGTCAGAAGCTGAACATAGCAAGGTAAGTATGCCTTTCCAAAAAATAAAAATTTTCCAAAACCATGGTCTGAAGACCTTAAACTACGTCGGGATCAACATCCAGAGAGATGTTTCAATAAAAATCGACTTCGATCGCGACCATCTAAGTCATGATCTAACAGCCCGGATCATTTTAAAAATTACCAAAAAGATTGTCAACAGAAACCAGCATCGATCTTAACCGCTCATAGCAAGATCCGATGATCCAGACCTTTCTAAAAACACAAAAAAGATGCACTATCACCCATCAAGAGTTGGGTCCGAAGACCTTAAACAACGTCGGGATCAAAATCTCGAGAGATTTCCAATAAAAAATGGTATCAATCCCGAGCTCAGATCGAGATTCGACAATCCAAATCATTTCAAAAAAACATCAATTTTTTTCTTACAATCGCATATATAAGATTTTGGTCCGAAGACCTTAAACTATGTCGGGATCAACATCCCGAGAGATGTTTCAATAAAAAACGGCTTCGATCGCATCCATCCAAGTCATGATCCGATAGCCCAGATCATTTCAAAAATTATCAAAAAGATTTTCAATAAAAAATCGATAAAGATCTCGACCGCTCAAAGCGAGATCCGATGATCCGGACCTTTCTAAAAACACAAAAAGAATGCACTATCATCTGTACAAAACCATGGTCCGAAGACCTTAAACTACGTAGAGATCAAAATCCTGAGAGATTTCTAATAAAAACTGATGTTAATCCCGATCACTCGAATTGGGATCCAATGATCCAGAGCATTTCCAAAAAAAATATTTCTTGCAATCACATGTATAGACTTTAATCTAAAGACCTTAAACTACACTGGGATTAACTTCTCGATGGATTTTTATGCTTTCAATAAAAACCAGCTTCGATCGTGACCATCCGAGTCACAGTTTGACAGCTTGGATCATTTCAAGAAAATCACAAAAAAATGTACCTTTAGCATGCATAAAATTTTGGGTCTGAAGACCTTAAAATACACTGGGATTAACTTCTCAGGGGACTTTTCTGCTTTCAACCAAAAGTCAGCATCAATTTCAGCCCTTTGAGTCAAGGTTTGATAAACCGGATCATTTCAAAAATACCAAAAATATTTTATAAGTTTTTCATAAAAACCAGCACTAGTCTTGACCATTCAAGTCAAGGCCTAGAACCTTCTCAAAACAAACAAAAAAATTTAGCATCAATTTTAACCGCACAAATCTATCCCCAGCTAGTCCGAAGATCTTAAACTACATTGAGATTAATTTCTCGGGGGCTTTTTTTCCCAACCTGTTCCAGACATGGCTGACACTTGATCGTACTGGTGTCCAGATTTTTCTTAACAGGTAGGAGCCGAGGCAGGCGAAACCCCGCAATCATATTCTTGTTGAACGTACCGTGATAGACGACCTTGATTTGGGAGTCACTATTGAATTCGGCGAATGTTCCCTGTTCCTAAAAGTCATGAAAGAGATTAAGGCAGTTGGCAGGTGAAGCACACCCTTATGAAATTGTGAGCAACATAAGACCCTAAACTGGATTGATAAAGGAAAATCTCAAGATGTGGCTCATCTTGTGGCCGAAGAAGTCCGTTGGACGATATTCGCTCTATGTGCATTGCACATGAGGAACATGCAACTTTGTGCGTGTGTTGACTGAAAACCCTCAAATTCCCTCATCCGAAGATGTAAAACTATGGCACTTAATTATATGAGATCGTCTTGCTCGTTGACGTAAAATGGATCGGGTGCCTTATCAGTAGTAGAAGTTGGAAGTGGATGGAAGTTCCATACATTTCCCTGTATTTCAAAAATCCAACAAAATACCAAAAACATTTCAAAATCATCTTTCAAAAATCACAAAAATATTTCCTTTACTTTCAATAAAATCGATCTCCATCCTGACCACTCAAGAAAAACTCGAAACAGATATTTGTAAAAATCATAAAAAATATTTCCTTCGCTTTCAATAAAGTCAATCTCAATTTCGACTATTCAGGTCACGATTTAGGCCAAATGTTTTCAAAAATCATAAAAATTGTCACTACCCCCAGCAAAATACTTCAGGAGTCTCAAACTCCACTCACCCACTTCACAATATTGGGATGACGGATCTGATCGCCTGTAAATTGGAATCTTAACTAAAATTGGTGACCAAACACAATCTCGATCACACTCATTACCTCAGAAGAGAATCTCAAGGTCACAACCTAAAGTACCTCCTTCATCCATTTCACACCAGAAACGCAACAACGTCTTAGGACGATGGGCCTGACCGACCACGTGTCGAGATCTTGACCAACCCGCTGACCGAACATCTGCATTAAAGAATAAAATCTCCAGGTAAGCTAAAACCTTGCAAGCAATAAGCTCAAGTTCTCCACATCCCCAGCAAAAGCACAATCATTGGACGAGAAGAGAATGAGCCAAACCATGCATCTAATCATTAAATATGCATTCATATGCATCATATTTAACATTAATCTCATCAATAATCATGTTTACCTGCTTTCAATAAAAGCCAGTTAGCCAAAGACCCCACAGACATCCCTAATGGAGGCATGAGCAAGCCAAATTTTATTTAAAAAAAATAAAAAATATTATATTAATAAAAATATTCCTCTTTGTAAATAAAAACCCCACGAAGTATTACTCATCAGAGTGGGTCTTTTCAAAATCCAAAAAATACTTTCCCAGTAGAGCGTTCGGCCTCTGAGGCATTAAGAGATCTTTCATATCTCTGGGTGGGAGCCGGCGTAAAATCAAATAAGATCTAATGTCTCGCGGTTTCCCCGAAGATTATCGAATTTAATACACTCAAAGTATGATCGAACTAAACTCTAGTGTCAAGGCAGTCGTACCAAATGCTAAGATACGAAAAAGATGAAAGCCAAAAGGCTCGGTCAAAGAAACCATCTGAACGATGAAAACGATGAACTGTAACCCAAGTATAAAAACCAGAAGATTGGGTGGAAAAAGTTCACCCTCACATACCTAGGTGTGGATGCTTGAAATACCTTAATTGAGTCCAATTTGGCGTAGTGGATCTCCTGTAAGGCTGCCAAGACGTAGGTCAGCTAACTACTTTACAGTCAAGCGAAACAAGTACTCCTAGAGTGATTCCGGAAAGCAATAAATAATCACTCATAGGGTTAGTAACCTCGTAAGGCCGCCAAGACGTAGGAGCTTTACTGTACATTTTCGATATTAGTACTGATTGGGAACGGAAGGGTTGCGATTGGGTACCTAGATTGTTGTCAGTGCAAGGACAATCGCAATGGTTTCTCCAAACTCCCACGGTATGTGCGAGCTATCTATTTTTAGAGAATCAGTTGATTTCGATATAAAGACGAGCAAAGATTCCAGACCACGATCTATGAATGATCGAGTCAAAACTGTGGTGTCTACTCGCTTTGGCATTCGGTTGCACACAATCTCTGCTAAAGAGGGGCATCTGTAGACACCCCACATTTAGCTACAAGAGACGACTGGATGGATGGAGGTCCATACCCCCAAACTATGGGTCCAAGCCCAGTCAAGTCACTCATACAAACCCCAATCCATAGCCCAAGTTAGGCCTAAACTTAGTCAACTCACCCCTAAACATTAGTGTGAAAAACCACCCATAGGAGAGACCAGTCCAAAATTTCTCAAAAAGTCAACTTGGTGAGTCAATCTGCTGAGTCAAATCACTAAGTCAACTCACTGGGTCAGCCCATCCTCCAAACCCATTCAACTCACCTTGTTAAAGCCCAAACCAAGCCTAAGTCCATGCCTAACTCTGGCTCGCAGCCTCGGAGCAACTCCGAACCTCGAACTTGAGGTTTTATTACTTTAGGTTTGGAGTTCGTATGCTCCATGGATGGAGCAGAGCATCCGTACGGGGGGCACCCAGGGTGCCGCTCGCCCCTTATTACCAGAGCTGCCACTTCTTGTAACTATAAATACCCCGTCTCCCCTTCATTTTCAGCATTCACTTCCCATCTCTCCAATGTGAGAGCTCTGAGCTCGTCTTCACCCCTTTTAGCCCATTCCACCACCAAGGAGAGCTCGAGTAAGTGAAGAGTCTAGCCCTGGTCCAGCCCTGCCTCACCCTGGTTCAAGTCTCTCCAATAATCTAAGTCTTAATCCTAACCGCTTGAGCTAATCCTTGCGAAACCTTCATCCATCCAACTACCAGCATCATCTCATTCGCATCTAACATAGTGTAACATTTATTATTCTTCCAACCCCCTGCTTATCATTCCTCTACAACCACTTGATTAAGTCTTAACGTATGCTCTGAGGCTCGCTGGCTCGCTCGGAACTTGCCCATCAGAAACTCTGACCGGTCAAACACACATCATGCATCTCGCATAGCACCTGTCAGTTCGAGCATATGCTCTGGGCTTGCCAATTTAATCGAAACCTGCCCATCAGAAACTCTTACTGATCAGACTCATATTCATGTATTATAATATTCATGAGAGTGTACGAGGATTGATTCAGACTTTCAAGTACTAGTTAGATTTTGTGAATTAGGGATCATACATCTGTACGGGCAGAGTGGGTGGCTAACATCTTCCCACCCTGTAACTATAATCCCTTACCTCGAATCTCTGACCGCAGATCAAAATAGTCATTTTAGAGGAAGAAATCTTCAGATTCTTTTCTCTAATGTTTCTACAAGGTCTAGCCGACTGTAGATTCGAAGTAACTGGCTAGTGGCGACTCCAGTCTTATACGAACTTATCCAAAGATATCAACCAAAACCCAACAACACACAGAAAAAGCCCTCAAGAAAGAGGCGAGCCCGTGGCAAGGGCGATTCGCGTCCTTGAAAGGGGAAACACGAAACGATGAGCGTCCACAATCACAAATGAGAGAGTTAGATTGCAAATGTATATTGTGGATCGAATATGGGAGAGTTGGATCGCAGCAAGGCGATGTGGATTGCAACTGGGATAGTTGGATTGTAGATGTGATAGTTGGATCGCAAATGTGTATTGTGAATCGCAGATGTGAGTGAGAGTTGGATCCCAATAGGGTGTCGTGGATCGCAGATGGGAGAGTTGGATCGCCAATGTATACTATGGATCGTAGATGAGAAAGTTATATCGCAGTAGGGTGATATGAATCGTAGTAGGGTACTATAGATCGCAGCTAATAACTGTGGATTACAGATGTGTGAAGTGGTCACAGATGTGTAATCTGCGATCCACTTCACACATCTGTAATCCACAGTTATCAGCTGCGATCCATAGTTGCCAGTTACGATCCATGTCACCCAGTTGCGATCTATGGCTCCCAACTACGATCCATGGATCTCACTTGCGATCCATCTACGATCTGTAGATTTCACTAAACTATCTCATTGTCCCACTCCTATTGATAACTGTCCCTCTCCCTCTTGCATTACAATATAAGACAACCAGATTGACTAAGTTCGACCGAACTAATCTCTCGACCATAAAATATCAGAATATAATGGATCAATAATAATGGATCAATAATGTGCTTTTTGTATAAGGATTGGACCTCATTTCTATGCTTAGGCGTCGCTCCGTGGAGGAAGATCCAAGGGGCGGCAACCCAAAAAACTCTTTTTTGGGCTGATGTGGCAACTCCATATCCTGTAAGTGCCTTGGTTGGCTTTTGTGTGGCCCACTTGCTAATCTGGAGGAAGATGCACCACTTCTAGATGATGGGGGTTTTAATTTCATGACATGGGCAAAAAACTGATGGCAAAACTTAACACAGATGGACTATAGTGAAGGAAACAATGTCAGAATTAATGTAGAATGTTGGTACTTTTGTGAGCCACCGAGGGCTGCGTGGTAATCCGATTAGGTCTCACTTGAGGTTCCAAGGGTGGCCGGTTCATATGAACGGATCTGATCTTACATGGGAGGCACTTTCACTGTTTGTTAGGACCCGCTCCCTCGATTGGGTCGAAAATAATTTTAGCTTGTAGGTCACTCAACCACCGTATCTTCTGAAAACGGGCAAATGGGAAAAATGGTCCAAAACATCTAGTGAACAGTGCTCTAGGGCTACAAAGATATCTTTTGGCTATGATACAACATTTTCTTGACATGGTCAAACCTAAGGGCCTTATTAATCGTTAATCCATTTCTGATGTGGCATGGTTTCAGTGTATCCTGGGATTAATAGAGGATGATGGATCCCTAACTGTGGGGATAGCTTTAATGTAGTTTCCTTACATCCACACCGTCCATTCATTTTGATAGCTCATTTTAAGTTCTAATCTAAAAAATGAATAAGATCCACAGTTGATAACGTAAAAAAGACCATTAAAAACTTCGTGGAGGCCACCAGAATGTTCGTTTTCAATCCAACCAGTTGATAACGTCAAAAAGACCTAGATGAAGAGACAGCAAAAATATCAACCTGATCCAAAGCTTTTGTGGCCCCAAGAAGTTTTTAATGGCTGATTACCACTGTTTCTTGTACTATGGTCCACTTGAAGTTTAAATCAGTTTCATTTTTTGTATTTTGCCCTAAAATGAGTTTTCAAAATGGTTGGACGGTGTGGATGTAAGGAAAATACATGTGGGTGGGCCGCACTTTCAGCACAACACCGTACTAAATCATACAGGAGCCACACCTAGTCCATTCTCTCTCTCTCTCTCTCTGGATTTTTACTGCAATAGCCCTGAGGTGTGGCTATTTTCACTAAAAGTTCAATTTCTCGTCTGATCCATCTTTTTTGGCCTTTTGACGAGAAATGGAAAATTTTACGGTCCAGAATGCCCTTCTGACCACCATGTGCTCAAGTGGAATTGACCATGAGCCAAGAGGAATCCATAGTGCTCGGGGGGATCGGTCGGAGGGGCATTTTAGACCATAAATGTTCAATTTCTCGTCAAAAGGTTAAAACAGATGAACCCGATGAGAAATTGGACTTTTAATAAAACTAGCCTCAACTCAGGGCTATTGCAGTAACAATCCCCTCTCTCTGCCATGCGAGCTGTGACGTGACGTTTTAATGTCATCCTTCATCCCACCATATGTATGGCCCACTGAAGTTTGGGAGAAATCCACTCCGTTCATCCATTTGGGCAGATTATTTTAAGGAATGATAAAACAAAATGAGGGAGATTGGAAACTAAAGTGGGCCACATAAGTGGAAATAGTGCAAAGGGGCTACTTACCATTCAATACTTTCTGAGCTCTACTGTGATGTTCATATGCCATCTAAATCGTGACCCAACTGTTCATAAGGACCTTACTATTGTGATGAATTTATATTAGCCTGATCCAAAGCTTCTGCAGCCCTACAAATGCTTTAATGGTGCGGGTACAATCTTTTTTGTTTTTTTGGTTGTGTGGCCCATTTAAACTTTGGATCTGCCTCATTTTTGGGATATTTCTGTAAAATGATTTGGAAAAACATGTGAATGGGTTGGATTTCTCATAAACACCAAGTTGGGCCATGCCTAGCTTGGGATCCAAGAACCTTGACAGTCACTTCCTCGCTGCATTACTTGCCTAAATAAAGGGCATTTTAGCCTTTTACAAAATACGGTTTTAAAAAGGTATGTGATAGTTACGGCAAGTGACGCCGGGAGGTTAAATCCATAACCGGGCAAAAGGATAAATGATTACTTTAAATAATTTAAAAGTAGATGGGTTTTTATAATTAAAAAAAAAAATAGATAGGCAGATTTTAGTAAAGTACTCTTTTTTATTTAATTTTATTTAAAATGGTAAAAATATATTTTAAAAAATAAAGTATACAATGCACAACTGTATTCCACGGTAGGCGATTTTTTAGCCAACCCGAAAACCCATAGGAAAGTTTTAGGAAAGAGTTCAAAAGCATGCTTATTATTTGAATTCAACTAAGATATAGGCGCCCATATCACATTGTCTCTAAAGTGTACTGGGTGAGATTGTTCCTGTAGCATCGTGAGAAGGCCTCAAAATTTGAAGATCTCCCGTAGATATTCTCAGGTCGAGAGATTGCGGATGACCATAATTTTTACTAGGCGCGACTGGGGTGAGACCCTGGACTTAGGGATGTGGGTGGAACACTGACAGTAGGAGACCACCTCGATGTATAAATTATATATCCATGCTGATGATCTGCGTTTCCAGCTTATTTTAGGCCACGTTACGGAAAAAAATTGAAGGATATACAAATTTCAGGTGAACCACGCCATAAGAAACTATGGTTAATGACCATTAAAAACCTTTTGTCAGCCACAGAAGTTTTCTACCTACCTGATATTTGTTTTTTCCTTTCATCTCAGTCTGCGTGACATTAGCAACAGATCAGATGGTCAATAAACAATAAGGTGGACGCCAGGAAGTTTTTAATGGTAGGTGTTCAATGAGCATTGTTTCCTATGGTGTGGTCTATATAAAATTTGCATCAGCTTCATTTTTGGATGATATCTTAAAATAATATGAAGAAACAGATGGACGGTATGGATATACAACGAATACATCTAGGTGGGCCCTATGTTCAGGGTCTCACCCACAACGCTAGTTCCGGGTAGCAGCTAATTTGCCAAGCTAATCTGGACTCTATTATTACTACCCGCCCACTGTCGTAATTAACTGGTATACAGGTGCGGGTTCAAATCCATCCATCAAGTTGTTCGAACCTCGTACATATTTTCCACAAGAAATCTGGTGCACTTAGCATGTGGGCCCCATTATTAGAAACATGTGGATGGCCTTAAATGAAACATGTAGATGGCCTTAAATGCTTCTGCCAAGTTTTGCGATCAACGTGATTCTTGGCGCAAGTCATTATTAGAGAGACGCCAAGCTGATGGATCTATTGAATCACAGACATATCATGCCATGATGGCACGGTTGGTACGTGAGCCAGCCGGGCAATCAATGGGCCAGGCTAGCATATCTAGCTCAGGTTAGGCTCAGGCTTAAAATTCAAGCTCGTTTCTCAATCAAACTGGGTTTGGAACGTGTATAACAGCCCGTCAGCCCCCAGTCCATTAAGATTTTAAAGATCAATTTTATAATATTCACAGTAGGTAAAAATCCTCATTTCCTCCTTGGATTACTGCTTCAAACCATGCACCCATGCATTTTCTCTCTCCCTGCGGCTCCGTCTTAGGCTACGCTCAGGCCGGACTATTTTGGCTGAGCATGGGCTTATGTTAAAACAATGTGGACTTTGGGCCCTAACCTGGACAGTTAATTGACACCCCTAGCCACATTGGTTGCCTGAAAACAGTAACTTCTGTGGGGCCCACCACTTCCTGAGGGTTTGATTCATTCCATCTATCAAGTGCGCCTTATAATTCTTACAGTACAACCCAAAAAATAAGGCAGATACAACACACCTAAAACATACAAGTTCATGCGGTGTGGCCTGTGTGAGTTTATGGACAGCCTGATATTTTCTTGTCTGTTCATCCTGGAGCGTTGTCCACCTGATGAACGTAATAGATGTCGCACGCAACACGATGGGCCCATCAAGATCCAAAGTTGTAACAGAGCAGTATTTCTTGTGAGATTTTGGCCTTACTTTGACTTAGACTTGTTCAATACCGATAAAGACACTTCCAGAGCCGTTCAATCTTGATCAGATGCTGGTTAGCCGTGGCCCCTTACCTAACAATTCAACTAATGCACTTCAAGTTCACATAATGTTGGGCTATCAAGCGTTTTTTTTTTCCCCATTCTATGGAGGTGCAGTACGAATTACCGGTCCCACTACGTAGGCACCATGGCTCGAGTTTTTTCCACTGGAATTGCAACACTAGCAAACCTCCCAGGCCCCTTCTCCTACACGAGCCGGTATTTTCTTTCAAGAGGGGCCATAAAATGATCTCTCCGAATGGTTGGACGGTGTGGATACAACACATACATTATGATTATGGTGGGGCCATAGAACTTGGTGACGTCACTTCAGTAGTAATTCGCATTGGAGATTTCCTGCGGACGGACGCGGATATCCGGCTAAAGCCGTTTGCATTCCTGTGTGCTAGGAAGTTAAGTGGGGCGCACCGTGATGTTTGAGATTAATCCACACTGTCCATCCGTTTTGCCTGCCTATTTTAGAATAGTTGAACAAAAATGAGCCACATCCAAAACTCACACTAGTGGGAAAAGAAATTTCCACCGTTGAAACCTTCCTGGTTCCAGTTTGATGTTTATTTGCCATCCAAACCATTTATAACATCATTTCTACTAGGAGCAAATTAGGTGAGACCCTGGATCCACCGAGGTGGGTGGGACCCCTGACGGTAGACTCATATGTATGTGTCGTAAATCCACACAGTCCAACCATTTTGAAAGATTATTTAGGGTATGATACTAAAAATGAAGCTGACTCAAATCTTAAGTGGATCACACCACAGAAATAGTCGTGATTGAATCTCTACCATTGAAAATTTCATGGATTTTCAATGTTTCCACCAAAATGTTTATTTTCCATACAACCTGTTTGATAAGGTCACAAACACGTAGATGAAGAGATCACATAAATATCATCTTGATCCAAAGCTTTTGTGGCCCATAGGAAGTTTTTAATGGTCAATCACCATTGTTTCCTGTATTATGGCCCATCTTGGATTTGGAACTGCTTCATTTTTAGTATCATGCCCTAAAATGAACTTTCAATACGGATGGATGGACGGTGTGGATGTAGTCACATACATCACAATGGCCCCACAATCAGGGGTCTCACGCACCTCGGTGGATCTGAGGTCTCACCTAATCCACTCCCATATCAACTGGGATGAACTGAAAAAAAAAGAAAAAAAAAAAAAGAAAAAAAAAAAAGAAAAAAAAAAAAAAAACTTAGGTGTTATTTGGTAAACTGAAAAATAAGGTCTTAAAATTAATATAAGTATTGAAAACTTAATGTGCTAAATTTTAGTACTTATAAGTACTGAAAAATCCATTTGGTAATTTATCTAAAAAAAATTCTAATGCCTGAAATTAAGTACTCTTTTCACAAAAGTTTATTTGGTGAGCATACATTATACATGTCTGAAAATTGACAATTTGTCATATTTGCCCTTATTATTTCAATTTTTATCTTTTGTAGATTATAAGACAAAATATGTCATGCCATGCCTTATATATATATATATATATATATATATATATATATATATATATATATATATATATATATATATATATATATATATATATATATATATATATATTTCAAACATAATTTTTTTGGGAGATTATAACCTTTCAAGGTGGGGCACATCACATGGTCACAGCAAACCCACTATCCTATTTTTCGAGTAACAACTAATCTGCTCCCGCTCCAAGACAGACAATTCGCCATGAAATTTCTGAACTAGAAGTTTGGTAGGACTTATCATGATGGTTTTTAATAAATCCACCTCGTCCATATGTTTTTCCAGATAATTTTAGGATATGAGACCAAAGATGAGGCAGATCCAAAACTCAAATGGGCCACATGACAGGAAATAGTAAAGATTGAGCGTATACTGATGAAACTTTTTGGGGCCACAAAAGTTTTGAATCAAGCTAATATTTTTATGTTTTCAGTTCATCACAGTAAGAATGACTTATGAACGGTATGGATGGCATATAAACATCGAGGTGGACCCTCGGAAAGTTTCAATGGTAGGAATTTCCTGCCCACTATTTCTTGTTGTGCAACCCATTTGAGTTTGTGATATGCCTCATCTTTTCTCTCATGTCCTAAAATGATCCAACAAAATGGATGGCTGGGGTGGATTTCTCACAAACATCATGGTTAGCTCACCTAACTTTCCCACGTAGGACTTCCTGCAAAGGTTTTTGCGTGAAAACCGCATGTAGAGTGAAACAGGATTGCTTGACAAAACGAGACCTTGTGAGTACCGTGTTCTGTAACAAAGTTCTATGGCCCCATCAGGATGGAAGATCCACACCGTTCATACGTTTTATCTTATTAATTTAGGCCATGAGCCTAAAAATGTGGTATACCCAAAGCTCAAGTTAACCACACCACAGAAATTGGAGGAGATTGAATCACGACAATCAAAAACTTCTTGGGGCCCCAAAAGTTTAGGATCAAGCTGATATTTGTGTTTTCCCTTCATCCAAGTTCGTGTGACCTTATAAATAGGTTGGATGGCATAAAAACGTCATGATGGTCCTTAATAAGGTTTTAATCATGGGCATTGCCCCAACAGCTTTAAGTGGTGTGGTCCACTGAGCTTTGGGTCTAGTCTCATTTTCTGGCTCATATCTTAAAATTATGTAGCAAAATTGATGAACGTGTTGGATATAAAATGCATGCATCATGATGAGGCGATGGAACTTTGCCAGGTAAACATAGTAGCTACCCAATTTGAACAGAATGCTTGCGGAAATTAGAAAAGGGCAGCTTTGTCATTTAAAAATATGTTTTAACTTAAAATCACTTGCTGCCTTCAGTGTTAAGCGTTGAGTCAAAGGAGGAAAGCTTAAAAATTAACCCATTTTTTCAATGAAAATCCAAATTAAGCACTTAAATTTTGAGATTTACCAAACGATCTGAATTAGGAAAATCACTGAAAAATGCCTATTTCAGCATTAAGTGCTGAAATTAAGTTTTACCAAATAGGGCCTTAGCCTAATACTAAACTTCTGTAGCCATATGAATGTTTCAATAGTGGTCGCTTTGTCCTACTGTTTCCTCTCTTCTGTCCCACTTGAGTATTGAATTTGCTTCATTTTTGGCCTCATGTCCAAAATTAAGCAGACAAACGGATGGACGGGGTGAATTGGAACTCCCCGGCAAACGCTTCCACAGGAAATCCAGGTCACACCGTGTCCTAACTAGAGACGGACAGTGGCCCACTATGATCTATATGCTTTATCCATGCTATCCATCTATTTTGAAAGATCAATTTAGGGCTTAAGCCCAAAAATGAGGCAGATCAGAGGCTCAACTGGGCCACACCATATGAATCAGTCAAGATTGAATTCTTACTGTTGAAACCCCTCGCCCCTATGTGGCTCCGTCCTTGCTTCTCAATGAACTGAGATAAAAATATCGATGCAATCCATCTCATAGCACTCTCCGGTGATGACACGATTGGAATCGGACCCTTCTTGTCCTTCTCCAGATGCCTCTACCCCAGTCAAGACCCGATCATGGACAAGACCATCGCCAAGAACTTGTATAACCAGTCCAAACCACAAACTCCCTGAACACAACCGTGTTGGACATCCACTAGCTCAATGCCTTCAATAAAAAGTACTTCACTGATCTCATGAACCACTCGGGGCTCTTCACGTCCGATGGTGAAGATGAGCCAGCTGCATATCTTGACGGGGACCCATGGCGAGATACACGCAAATTGCTCAGCCTGTAAATCAGCACAGGGGCACTCTTGTCTTCGGTCGTCGATGCCTGAGGGGCAGAGTGAAGTATTTTTGCTTGCTGCACATTTGGCTCCAATAGAATAGCTTAGCATTCCACCCATGCATGACACCGAAATTTGCCAATAACATCATTTGGAGAGATTTTGCTACAGTTCTTCAGAAAATACTCCCAATCAGCTAAGGGCCCATTCCAACACACTTCCAGAGAAGGCGGTTTCAAGCCCTGCTTTTTGGATCACCTCAACGAAAAACAATCGAAGCAATTTTTTGTCCATTTGGCATTTTAGCACCTATTTAATTTGTCGAATATGGTAGGGTGAAATAAGGTTTGCAAAGTGCATCTGAATGCATAGAAAACTCCTGTTTGGCTCAAAGGCAGTTTATGCCTCAAATGCCTCCTTGAGGGCCGTCCAAATGGCTCAAAGTAGGTTTATGCCTCAAATGTATGTATATGTATGTATGTATGTATGTATGTATGTATGTATATAGGAAAATGGTACTATGACGTTGACCTCATGATTAAGGCATAATGGAGTCACACGACCGGTCTGAGCTACTGGACGACCGGTCGCACGACCGGTCTCAAAAGCATCAAAATTGTCCAAAGAGTTTTGGGATTTTTCAGCCCAGAAAATATATTCAACGACTGGTCGTACGACCGGTCTGAGCCATGGACGACCGGTCGTGAACAATCCAGTGAGTTGTGGCCCTGTGGCCCCTCCTGTTGAGTGATGGGACCGGTCAGACGACCGGTCTTGGGCCTTGGACGACCGGTCGGACGACCGGTCTTGGGTATCTTTTCTTCCTTCTTTTCTTCTCTTCTTTGCTTCTTTCTTCCACCCTTTCACACTTTTTCTTTTGATCTTATTTGCTTCTAAATGGCATCTTTAAGTCTTCCATTGATGCTTCCTCTCTCTCATCCCTACAATCACAAATTCATGCATTAGATTAGTCTATAACTTATGAAAACCTTGCATAATGAGTGATGAATTGGGGTTAGAATATGCACAATTAAGAGCTCAACACACTCCCCAACCAGCATTTTGTTAGTCCCGAGCAAAACATGTGTGAACCCAATTTCATTCTCCAAACCCAACTCTTCTTTAGAAACCATTCTTCTATACATCCCAAGCTACACAAGTGTAAGAGTTTGAGAAATTAGGTGATAGAGGTTGAAACCGTAAACTCTTAAAACATAATAAGATAATAAGTATCCATATGAAATTCCCGCTGATTGGTTGATAAATAGAAAGATTTGAACAAATTCAACCTAGTGTGCATAGTAACAATTCATCTCATGAGTTTCCAGGATTATCTTCTTCATAAGTTAACTGAACTGTAGATTTCGAGGTATATAGAGAAACATCAAGCCAATGACAGGAATTTGCCTTACCATCCTTCCGACGACTTTCACACTACGTCCCATTTTCGGCTTTGGTTACGGATAGACCATCCCCCGGTTGGTAGTAGGTAGCCCTAATCGAAAATTTCCACCATTTTTCCATCATTCCCAATTTCATCCTTCCTTTTCCTTTTTCTTTTAAATTAGATAGGATTTTTAGAAATCCGTATCTTTCGTTATTTTCCCATGGACAAGGATGGACAAAGTACCCCGACTTGGTTTCTCAACACCTTAAATCAAAATCTAGCTAATCCACAAATCGCATAATCCTTTTAACTCATGAAAATCGTGTAATGTGAACTAGGTGTAAAAGTGTTCAAATTTTCTATCCATCACAAAAATAGGGGAATTCATATATAAAACCATTATGTTGAGAGAAGTTTAAGACTTACAACATCATACACTTCGTATCTCCTCTTCTTATACTCATATCATCTTGAATGCATAGTAGTAAGGTTTTCTACAAGAGGTTTGAAATTTAGATAAATCAAAAAATTTCTACATAATTGCTCGAGATGTTACAAAACGCTGGATTCATCCTAATGATCCTACACCCCCCAACCAAATCTTACATTGTCCTCAATGTATAAGATGTGCAATGAGCAAACATGAGAGCAATTCTAAAATAAAAGGGAGTAAGGAGTGATAGTACCTGAGAGAGTAAAAAGTGGAATTCTTCCTCCTTCTAACAACCTATGAAAAAAATAAACAAAAGCCACCAACTCCTAATCCTAACTACTCTATACCTCCATCAGACTAGGAGATCAATCATCCTGATACACAGGATCAGTCAGAGGTATGGACATACCTTCTGATGGAAATTTCTCAAAGAACGGCTTTAATCGCTAACCATTCGCCTTAAATATGTTGTAGTTCCTTGGATTTAACAACCCAACGGTCCCATATGGGTAGACATTTTGCACAATGTAGGGACCGGTCCATCGAGACCGTAATTTTTCTGAAAATAAATGTATGCGAGAATTATACAAAAGGACTTTTTGATTGATCGTGAATGTCTTACGAAGAATGTTCTTATCATGGAACACCTTCGTTTTGTCCTTGTAAATTCTCGCATTCTCATATGCTTCGTTCCATATTTCTACAAGTTCATTCAATTGTAGTTTGCGTAACGAGCTCGCCTTGTCAGAATCAAAATTCATCTTCTTAATTGCCCAATATGCCCTATGTTCCAACTCCACAAGTGACAAGTCTTCCCATAGACAAGTCTATAAGGAGACATTCCAATAGGGGTCTTAAAAGCTGTACAGTAACCCCAAAGTGCATCGGTAAGTCGAAGCGACCAATCCTTGCAATCGGGGTTCACCGTTTTCTCTAAAATGTGTTTAATCTTCCTATTGGATATCTCAGCTTGTCCACTAGTTTGTGGGTGATAGGGAGTGCTCACTTTGTGTGTTACGCCATATTTCTTCATTAAGGTTTCAAATGGGCGATTACAAAAGTGAGACCCTCCATCACTTATAATGACTCAAGGTGTTCCAAACCGGGAAAGAATATTCTCTTTTAAGAAGCGAATGACCGTTTTATGGTCATTATTCCTGCAAGGGATGGCCTCGACCCATTTGAATACATAGTCAACGGCAAGCAAGATGTATGCATTTCCAAAAGAGGATGGGAATGGACCCATGAAATCGATGCCCCAACAATAAAAAATTTCAATTATTAAGATGGGATTGAGTGGCATCATATTTCTACGGGAGATTCCTCCCAATTTCTGACAAGGTTCACATGTTTTGCAAAACTCATGTGTGTCTTTGAACATAGTGGGCCAATAAAATCCACATTGCAGAATTTTTGTTGTGGTCTTTTTAGCCGAAAAGTGGCCAACACATGCCTGAGAATGACAGAAGGAGATGATAAGTTGTTCATCAGGGAACATGTCATTGATCGCGGTCGTTTCATGGGAATCGGTGAGGACGAGTCGAGAGAGATGGTTAGCCACTACATTTTCTACTCCTTTCTTATCACGTATCTCTATATCAAATTCCTGGAGTAGAAGGATCCATCTTGACAACCATGGTTTAGCATCCTTCTTAGAGAGAGGGTACTTAAGCGCGGCATGGTCAGTGAATATAATGATCTTGGATCCAATCAAGTAGGACCTAAACTTGTCCAAGGAAAAAACTACGGCTAAAAGTTCTTTTTCTGTAGTAGTGTAGTTTGCTTAGGCTGAGTTTAAGGTTCTAATTGCGTAGTAGATAACACATGGCTTCATCTCTTTTCTTTGGCCTAACACGGCCCCAATAGCATAGTCGCTTGCATCGCACATAATTTCAAAAGGAAGGCTCCAATCAGGTGGTTGCATTATGGGAGCACATGTTAACATACCCTTAAGTGTGGTAAAGGCATTTTGACAATCTTCATTCCACTCGAATGAGTTTTCCTTTTGAAGTAGGTTACATAAAGGACGAGAGAGTGAACTGAAGTCCTTTATGAACCTTCTATAAAATCCTATGTGTCCCAAAAAGGACCGCACATCTCGTATGCTCTTGGGTGGTGGAAGGTTAGAGATAAGATCGATTTTCGCTTTGTCCATCTCGATTCCATTTTGTGAAACGATGTGACCAAGTACAATTCTCTTTTGAACCATAAAGTGACACTTTTCCCAATTCAGCACAAGGTTCTTCTCTTCACATCTTTTCAGCACAGATTTAAGTGCACAAGGCACTCATCAAAGCTACAACCAAATACTGAAAAATTATCCATGAAGACTTTAAGAATTGTCCCCACCATACCAGAAAAGATACTCATCATACAATGCTGAAAAGTGGCAGGGACATTACATAGTCCAAACGGCATCCGTCGATAGGCGAAAGTGCCGAATGGACATATGAATGTAGTCTTTTCTTGGTCTTCAAGGGCGATCTCTATTTGGTTGTACTCTGAATAGCCATCAAGGAAGCAAAAATGGGAATGACTCGCTAACCTTTTTAAAATTTGATCAACAAACGGTAGGGGGAAGTGGTCTTTCCTCGTGACTGTGTTTAGCTTCTTGTAGTCAATGCACATTCTCCAACCGGTAGTGACTCTGGTTGGTACAAGTTCATTATTGGCATTGGCTACGATGGTTATTCCGAATTTCTTAGGCACCACTTGAGTTGGACTCACCCATTAACTATCGAATATTGGGTAGATAATACCCACATCCAATAGTTTTACCACTTCGGCCTTAACCACATCCTTCATGTTTGGATTGAGTTGTCTTTGTGGTTCCCTAGATGTCTTCGCATTCTCCTCAAGGTGTATGCGATGAGTACAAATTAGTGGGTTTATGCCTTTGAGATCCGCAATCGACCACCCATTGGCACTCTTGTGCTCTAATAGAGTGGCCATTAGCCTACTCTCTTATTCCTCATCCAAGTGGGAAGAAATCACCACAAGATATGTCTCATCTCGACCTAAATAGACATATTTCAGCTCACTTGGTAATGATTTTAGTTCGAGTGTTGGTGCCCTGATATTGGATGGGAGGGCTTTGTTCTCGTTTACGGGCAAAGGCTCAAATAGGGCCCTCCATCTTTTGTTATTAAGCACCGGCATCGCATCTAAAATGGTATCCATCTCTCGTATTGTGTCATCATTTATCTCATGAGAGTGGGCCACACATGCCTCCAAAGGGTAGGAATATAATGTTGAGGGAAAATTTTCCTCCACGAATGATTTAATCAAGTTTATCTCGTGGATCTCCTCATCAACCTCCCGTGGTTGTTTGCATAAATCAAATATATTAAGCTCAAGAGTCATATTTCCAAAGGACATTTGTACGAGCCCGTTTCTACAATTGATAATTGCGTTGGAAGTAGCTAGAAAAGGGCGGCCAAGTATGACGGGAATTTGAGCACCGGTACCTATCACAGGATGTATATCTAAGACAAAAAATGTCTACTAGGTAGTAGAATTTATCAACTTGTACTAGAACATCCTCAATCATTCCTCTCGGTATATGAATGGATCTATCAGCAAGTTGGAGTGTGGTTTTGGTGGGTTTCAATTCACCTAACCCAAGTTGTTCATAAACTGAGTATGGAATGAGGTTCACACTTGCCCCCAAATCGAGTAAAGCTTGTTTAATCTGGTAGTCTCCTATAATGCATGAGATGGTTGGACTACCCGGATCCATGTATTTTTGGGGCACCTCTTGTTTGATAATAGCACTCAAATTCTCAGTCAAAAGTACTTTGTTATGAACACTGTGTTTCCTTTTGACCGTACATAATTCCTTTAGAAATTTAGCATACGATGGTATTTGTTTTATGGCATCCAACAACGGGATGTTGATCTTCACTTGCTTGAAAACCTCTAATATTTCCAGATTTTTGTCTAAAGGCTTGGGTGAAATCAACCTTTGGGGAAACGGGGCAACCGGCTTGTATTGCCTTTCCGGTTCTTTTTCTTGTGGAGTGTTGTTTGAGCTATCATCCTCTTTGGAATTTTCTGGATCCTTAGGCTTTGAGGCCTTCACCGGATTAGATTTATCAACTATTTTTCCACTTCTCAAAGTGGTGATAGCTTGAACATGCTCCGTATGTTGGGAGGATGAGCCTACATCTTGTATCTCAAATTGGGTTCTTGGGTTAAGAAGAGGTTGGGCAGGAGGTGTGCCTTTCTCCCTAACATTGAGATGAGATTCAACTCTAGCCATTGAGGTTTTCAATTCATTGATGGCTTGAGTTGAATTTTGATTGAATTTCAATTGCTCTTGCATGAACCCATCTATTTTCAGAGAATTAGTCTTGTTATACTCAGCTTGAACCAATACAAATGCACCCAACATCTGCTCTAGCGTAACTTTTGGAGTAATGACTAGAAATGGACCTAGTATAGGTTGAGCTTGAGGGATCTTGGTTGCATTCGCAGTGGGTCCATTCCTCCAACTGAAGTTGGGATGGTTCTTCCAATTAGAATTAAACGTGTTTGAGTTTGGAGCACCAAATTGCCGTTGATAACCGTTTATGGCATTTGATTGTTCTTGTAAGATGTCTTGAACGGCTGAGATTGTGGGACAATCTTGTGTTGCATGTTGATTTCCAGCACAAATTCCACAAACAGTTTCAATGTCATTAGAGTAGATCATCTCTCCTTTCTTAATTCCATGGCCTCAACTTTCGTTGTGAGGCTAGCCACCCGTGCACTTATGCTATCTTCTTCCGATAAAACATAAATTCCTCATTTTTCCTTTTGTTGGCTAGTCTTGGAATTTGCTGGTTTAGATGTATCCCCAGACTGTGCATTCTCAGCCACTTCCTCCAAATAGTCCCATGCTTCATCGGCTTCCTTGTTCATGAACTCCCCATTACACATCATCTCTACAAATTGGCGCATGGGTGAAGTCAGTCCGTCATAGAAAAAGCTTATAACCCGCCAAATTTCATAGCTATGATGTGGGCATGCATTTAACAAGTCCTTAAACCTCTCCCAACATTGGAAGAAGGTTTCATCTTCTTTTTAGGCAAAGTTCATGACAGCGCCTCAACATGTTCGTTTTATGAGTAGGGAAGAATTTTTTAATGAATTCCCTATGCATATCAGTCCATGCACCAATTGATCTTGGCCTTAATGCATGAAACCAACCTTTAGCTTTATCTTTAAGGGTAAAAGGAAATAATTTAAGTCTTACCACATCATCAGTAACATTCGCAAAGTGCATGGTGGTTATTACCTCATCAAACTCCTTAAGGTGTTGATAGGCACTTTCACTGTCTAATCCATGAAATTTTGGGAGGAGTTGGATTACTCCCAGTTCCAAATCTACATTCCCTGCATTTTGTGGAAAGATTATGCATGAGGGAGTGCTCGCTCTTGCTGGTTGCAAGTAATCACGTAATGTTCTTGGTCGGGGAACATTCTCAACCACATTCTCTCCCGTTTCGGTTTGGTTTTGGCCCAGATTTGGATTGGCCATCAGATTAGGTTGATTTACAGCCATATTTTCAGACAAATTTGGAGAAGTTAGATGTCTCCTAACACGTGGTTCTCTGTCTATTCCTTCTACTATTCCCCCTTCACTTATGAGTCGATTATTGGAATCCCGAGCCTAATGTGGCATGCAAAATCCTAAAAGACTGAAACAAAAAGGAAAACGAATTCTCCATTCCTTTCTTTACTCTTCTCTAAGACCAAAGCACAAGGTGTCTTGCAATGGCTAGGCCAGAAGCAAGGATAGAGACCAATTTCTCCTGGTCAATAGGGGTTCAGAGAACTCCCCACCCACTCTTTGAATCTTTTGAGAAAAGTGCAGAAAAAGAAGAAAGAGGAGTAGAGGTGAGAAGAGAAATCTCTGAGCACAAGGTGATCCAAGACGGCAAAGCCGACCAATAGGAATCCAGGTAGCACAAGGCCTACCTATCAAAGATCCAAAAAGGAGTGTCCACCCACTCTACAAGAGATGAATATGATAGGAATGAATAGGAGAAGAAGAAGAGTAAGGTTTAGAAGGATAAAACCTAATTTAACACTTGAGGTCCTTATGTCTTCTTCAGCTTCCTAGAAATCCCTGAAAAAGAAAACAAATCAAACAAAACAAACTAAGTTAGTACTATTCTAAAAATCCTAAATAGACACTATTTTCAAAATTTTGTGAAAAACCGTCAAAGTCCCCGACAACGGCGCCATAAACTTGTTTGCTTCCCCAAGTGTAGGGTTGCGATGTAGTAATAATCTCGGTAAGACCGAGGTCAATCCACAGGGACTTATGTAGGAATTCACAAACACATCCAATTGTTTCTATTGAAAAAAAAAAACTAACAACCAGATTTGTAGTAGATTGATGTAAGTAGCAATGTTGAACTAAACTGAAGTAAATAATTATAAAAAGGCACTAGGGCAAAGATCCACTTGTAGCAATCATTGATGCTCAATTCGCTGTGGTTTCTCACTTTCTCAACTAGAATTGAAATTAAGATCTATCTAGTCGGATGATAGATCAGTTAAACCAACAATCTGACATATATATGATCAATATACATGATTCACTCAATGCAAGCTAGGACGAGCATACTCAATTGCATAGGTCAGTCCCAATTCCAATAGACTAAGTTCACAATCATAACCATCATTAAGTCCTGTCACAAGACAAAGCTATATCATGATTTGAACTTGATTCAAATCACATACACAGTCCCACATACCACAGAATTTCAGAAAAAGTAGAACTTTGGTAGGAAGTTCCCACATGAAGATCATAATACTATAGCGTACTCCAATTCCTTAGATCATACAGGTCTAGACTAACACAAAGCAATTAAGAACTAAAGCACTTCTTCCAAACATCCATGAGTCATCATAGGACTAAGAAGAGCTACTTAGAAATTGAATTAAACTTCGAACCATTGTTCATAACCACGAAATCCAATCTAAAAACCAACTTAAACGAATTGAAACATCTTAGATTCACTACAAGCTTCACCTCTTAGCCCTAGCTAAGAGGTTTAGCCATTCATGATCCAAGGAAACATGAAACAACTAAGAAAAACATAAAAACAGTAAACAAACTAGGAGGAGTTATGGAACTCCGAAATCTACTTCCACCGCCTCCCACCTTGCTCAAACTCTTCATAGATACCCTAGAAACGATCCCTAGGTGTCCTTTTATAGTGGGGAGGCTCCGCAGCATCAGAATCTTTCAGAAATTGCGTAAAAGTATGCAGTGCGCATAGAAAATCGGAGCTTGTAGAACATACTTCATTACGCAGACGACCGGTCGCACGACCGGTCTCAAAAGCGTCAAAATCGTCCAGAGAGTTTTGGGATTTTTCAGCCCAGAAAATATATTCAACGACCGGTCGTACGACCAGTCTGAGCCATGGACGACCGGTCACACGACCGGTCGTGGACAGTCCAGTGAGTTGTGGCCCTGTGGCCCCTCCTGTTGAGTGATGGGACCGGTTGGACGACCGGTCTTGGGCCTTGGACGACCGGTCGGACGATAGGTCTTGGGTGTCTTTTCTTCCTTCTTTTCTTCTCTTCTTTGCTTCTTTCTTCCACCCTTTCACACTTTTTCTTTTGATCTTATTTGCTTCTAAATGGCATCTTTAAGTCTTCCATTGATGCTTCCTCTCTCTCATCCCTATAATCACAAATCCATGCATTAGATTAGTCTATAACTTATTAAAACCTTGCATAATGAGTGATGAATTGGGGTTAGAATATGCACAATTAAGAGCTCAACACTCCTCTCGAAATCCCTCTCTATTTTTCTCAATGAGAGCCAAGCCCCTTTATAAAAGGTGTTCAAACGGTCAAAAAAGGGACAAAAAACGACTCTGCAGAGCTGTCCCAACCGGTCCCGACCGGTCGGCCAATGTCCAAAAAGAGACAGAGTACAATCTGTCTGGGGGGGGGGGGGGTTTGACCGATCGGTCTTAACCGGTTGGACCAGCCCAGCCGATCGGTCATGACCGGTCGGCCCTATGGCCTTTTTAACACAGCAAGCTGCTGTGAGGACTGGCAGTCTAGTCGACCGTTCTTGACCGGTCGGAGTAGTCCAGCCGACCGGTCCCAACCGATCGGATAGGCCTGGGTTCAGCTCAGCTGTTTGCTGACCCATGTACACTTCAACCCACCTACTTTGGCCATGATGTGAGTGATGTTTTGGGACACCTAGGGCCAATCTATGATGACTAATGGATTCCTAATATGGTCAAGGTCATCAAGGAGGTTAAGGGATTGGGTTTTGGTCCAGGTTAAGGCACATCAAGGCATCACTTTTACCTGTATCTTCTTCCTTGATGCAGCGGGGCCACTTGAGTCTTCGGTCTTCGTCTTCATTAGGCTCAACTGACTTTAGACTCATTGACGTAAGTGATTGACAAACAAAGTGCACTAGTATGCCACAGAAAAGTGCACTAACAGGGAAATGCGTCTTTAATTATTTTTTGACTTATGGGCACCTTTAGGCGAGCAACCAAGATCAAGTTGAACAGGTTGTGGTCCCATCAATCCTTGTTCGCTCGCCTCAAGTGCAAGGTTGTGATGTAGTAATAATTCAGTAGAGACCGAGAATGTCCTCAATGATCAACCAGGAATTCACAGAACTTCTTCAAATAACTCTAATTGAAATTGAATTTAAAGAAAACTAATATAAAATTTGAATGTAGATGAGCAATCTGTAAACTTAACGTGAGTTTAACAATCTAAAAGGAATACTAGAGCGCCGAGGATCCACTTATAGCTATTCTTAATGCATAATTCGTATAGGTTTCTCAATTACACAACTAGAATTGGAATTAAATCCTATCTAGCAGGAACATGGAGCGATTATAACATCAAAACAGTATGTGTTATTCATCAACATGACTCCATCAATTCAAGTTAGGAATTGAGCACACTCAATTGCATAAGCCAATCCTAGTTCCAATAGATTAAGATCACAACTATAATAAACATCAAATCATGTCACTAGATTTAACTAACAGCACAATTTGAACTTGATTCAAATCACATTAACATGTAACACATATCTCAGATTCTCAAAAAAGTAGAACTATGGTTTGAAGTTCCCACATGAAGAACCAATCTCTATAGCGTATTGAATTCGATTCCTCGAAGCGTACAGGTCTAGATCTTGCATAAAAATTAAGAAACTAAGTATAATTCTTCTAACATCCATGAGTCATCAAGAGATTAAGAAAAACTAACTTAGAATTTTATTCAAAATGAAAGAAATTATTATTCAACATAAAAATCCAAACTTTGAAACCTTAAAAACGAATTAAAACATCTAAGATAACTACAAGCTTCACCTCTTAGCTCTAGCTAAGAGGTCTAGCCAACCATGCTAGAAGAAAACAGAAAAATTACTCTAAACATGAAAACTAGAAAGACTCTAAGTAGATGGAGTTGTACAACTCTAAATCCTTCCTTCTCCACCTTCTAATACAATAAAACTCTTCTCGGATGCCTTAGGAATGAAGTGGAGGAGTCCTTTTATAGGTTTCAAGCCCCACCGACAAAGAAGCTTCGAGATTTCACGCAAGCCTTACGCAGTGAGCAGCAAAATTTGGAAGTTCAGATTTAGAAAGTTGATGTTTTTTGCTTGGCCGATCGGTCATGACCGGTCGGACTGGCTTGGGTTTGGTCCAGCAAGCATGTGTCCCCTCCTTTCTTCATGGCCGATCGGTCGGACCCACTTGCACACTTGTCCAGCATGCTTCATCGAAGGCAGTAAGGATGGCCGACCGATCGAGACCGGTCAAACCATCTGTTTTCTGATTTTCCTTCTTTCTTTTCTTCTTCTTTCCTTGCTTCTTCATTCCATTCTTCAACCTTCTTTCCTTTTATCTTCAATGATCCTTTAAGAGTATATTTTAGTCATCATTTTGGTGAAGTCTCTCTCTCATCCTACAATCACAAAACCATTGCATTAGATAGGTCTCTAAACATAGAAATCATGCATAGTTAGTGATGAAATGGGGTTAGAATATGCACTTTTAGGAGCTCAACAATCCTCCCATTGATCATTTTTGGGTTGTGTCAAGGGCCCTCCTAGTCTATTCCTTTAGGATTTTCTAGACCTTATGGGTGGCTTGGGAATAGCTTTGCCATGATTCTATAAGTTTGATTACTCTAGTAACCCCCGACGATTCAAAATGAAAACAACCTGATGGGACTTCCAATTTGTTGATCCATCATGTTGGCCACTTTCAAAACCTACATATCTTGTGTCCTACCTTATCCAACATGTACGACCGTACCATGAATGTCGGGCCATACAAACAATTTTGATTGAAACTAAACTGATGTCCAGAGTAATAATTTTTTATCTCGTTTAGAGTAGGGTGCCTATAATCTCACATCATGAAGGGAAGAATGGTGGGAATTACTGGATTTTGGGTCTACACCTGAAAATGAGATGGAAAAATTGGTGAGCAGTTCGGATTGGTGACAAGCATCATGAAAGTGGGCCTCACTGAGATTCAACTGGTCATGATAACAATTTAACGCCTCAGTGTCCAATCTCATTAGGACTCGGATTGCATAGTGTAGAAAACAGCACCAACATTAGTACTATATATATGTGGTTAAGGTCTATGGGTCCCACCATGATGTATGTGTTTTATCCACGTACTCCATCCATTTGTCCAAATCATTTCATGGCATGAGCCCAAAAATGAGGTAGATCCAATGCTCAAGTGGACCACACCACAAGAAGCAGTGGGGACGATGACACCCACGGTTGAAAACTTCCTATGGCCTATCATGATGTTTATTTGTCATCCAACCTATTGATAATGTCACACAGACCTGGATGAAGAATAAAAAATCTGAAACTTCTGTGGTTCCAATAAGTTTTTAATGATATGCGTTCAATCATTGATGGGAAGTCAATCACCATTGTTTACTATGGTGCGGTCCACCTACAATTTAGGTCCGCCTCATTTTACCTCATGGCCTAAAATGAACTGGCAGAATGAATGGATGACGTCGATCACACACATAAAGGCGGACATCTATACTTCTGCACACCCACTCTTGAAATAGGGTAAAATTGTGAAAGCATGAGGGGCAGGGGCAAATCTGACTTTTTCAGGTATTAACAATTCTTTTCCACTGTTGCCGGTCAGTCATAGTCAAAGAAGCGATTTTTCCATGGTATCTGAATACAGTGGGTGGGTTACTTTAAAAAGCGGACGCGGATTTGTGAGAAATCCCGCGCTGAGAATCTATGTGGGGTCCACCTTGGTGTTTGTGAGAAATCCACGCCGTCCATCCTTGTTTTTAGCTCATTTGTGTGACCAAAAATAAACCGGATCCAAGACTCAAGTGGGCAGCATTAAGGAAAAGGTGGGTAGGAAAACTCCTACCGTTGAAACCTCCCTAAGGTCCAGGGTGATGTTTATATTCCATCCATACCATTCATAATGTCATTCCTACTGAAATGAACTGAAAACACAAATATTAACCTGATTCAAAACTTCTGTGGCCCCACGAATATTTCAGCTGTGAAAGTTCAATCCTCACTTTTTCGGCCCACTTGAGTCTTGGATTTGGCTCATTTTTATTCATACATCCTAAAATGAGCTCATAAAAAGGATGGCTGGCATGGATTTCCAACAAACACCACGGTGGAACCCACCTAGATCACCAGCAGCAGGAACTTTAAAGGCAGATAAGGAACTGTAGGTGGGAACCATTGCCTTCCAACATAGGTCATCTTCAAATGATGCAAATCGTTTACATGAGAGTAGTCTCACTTTGTATGGTCTTATGTAAATAAATAGAAGTGCTCAATTGAATTATCTCAATTTAATTTAGTTCTTTTACTTTGAACATAGACGGTCATATTAACATTAAAGTATAATCAAAGGATAAAAGTATTCAATCTCAAAAATCTTTTTAGAAATCCCCCGTTCAAGAGGTGCCCTGTCAAATAAACGGTTTGGATCACTGAAAGGCCAAAATCCAGAGTTCCCATGTATTTTATTTAGCTCGTGGGGATGTATTCAGCAAGCCTCGTTACAAAAGCATCCAACTTCAGAAGAGGAACGTAATTACAGCGTGTGCCCACCACGTGACACTTTTGTGGGCGTCATTATCGCCTCTTTTCTCCTAGTTTTATTCATTAACACTTTGAAAATAAATTGCACTTGATGAACCATGGGATTGTTAATCACCAGCTGTCATGTCTACCACGCACACGTGGCATACATACATATCAATCTAGACCGTCCAAGCCCTAAGGCCCATTGTGGATGGCACACAGGCGAATCTAGCTCTAACCAAAAACCAAATTCAATAAGATTCAAATCAGGATGAAATTGTGGATAAGCTCAATTTAGAATGGGGCCCACAATTTGGACCACTGCTTTAAATGCAAAAGCTTCCACTACTTCTGTTGTTATTGTTACGTCTATCAGTGTGCCACAGTAATTGGGTTAGGATTTGCCTCTGCATTTGGCATTCCACGAATAGCCGCCTAGCTTTGGAAGGATAGAGCCACGGGTTCTTTCCTTTTGGTGGATTATATATGTTCGTGGAGTCGCCGCTCATTGAACTTAGCATGGAACAGCTTTTCAGCAGCTATTGATTGTTGGCCGGCCTTGACAAGCTATTGTGTGCACTAGCTTTTGAGAACATAAGCAGAACAAATGAAAGAGCAAACATAGGCTCCTAAAATGAGTGTACGAGAGTAAGTGTGCAGGTTGTTCTCACTCATCAATAGTTATGGTGTGTAGAGTACTGGCATTATTAGATGTTGGGAAAAAAAATACCCACGCAAGATTGATGAAAGCAAAGTGAAACAATAAAAGAAAAATAGACTAACCAAAACCTAAAAAAATAAAAGAGTAAAAAAGATACAAGAGGAGTCATAGAGATTTACATGATTTGGCTATGCATTTATCTCCACAAGGTAGCAACACAAAGTTTTCTTATTTACTAAAGCAAGATAAATAAAAAAATGTAAGACTTACCTTTCTCCCACTATTACTATGTACAAAAAACCCTCACGCTAAAGAATACACCAAACGAGTGATACACCTCTCTATACGTATAGTCTTCCCTTATATAGCCCACTATAGCTTTATACATGAGGGGAGGAGGGCGTTCTCCCACTTGAAGACTAGTTTCTATAATAAGGCTTACCTTTCTCCCACCTCTCAATACATATACTCCCCTTATATAGCCCATTATAGCTTTATAATGGAGGGAGGGGGGTGTTCTCCCACTTGAAGACTAGTTTCTATAATAATGCGAAAAATACTCCAAAGAACAACTGCATAAATGTTACCAATTAATAAGTAGCAAGTTTAAGAGAAGTCCTATACCATACAAACTTCTCCCTTATAATAGGCTTCCCTTTAATGTTCTATTATCATGAAATTATTTTTCCTAGACTTAAGACAATGGACTTGATTTAATAAATTCCTTGGATCATATTTTTCGTGGATCGATCTTGGAAATCTAAGAAGGCATTTAGGTTCAATCCAAGATTAGAAAGTTTCCTAATCCTTTTAAAAGTAACTTTTTAATTCTTTATAACTCCTTAGCTTAAGCCCTAAGGGCGTGTTTGGCGCATGGAATTCGGTGGTATTCGGTGGGATGGAAGTCTTTTTAAGGTAATTATTACATTTTGGTGGGATTGGTTTTAATCCCGTGGGATGGTGCATCCAGCGGTAGCCATGTTTGGAAGGGAGATTACAACATGGGATTTGGCATTGGAGTGCGTGGAGTGCTTGGATGTGGATTGGAAGGCAAGGGCTGCTGTCAAAGTTGTGTGGGCCCCACCATGATGTATTTGTTCAATCCACGCTGGACATCCATTTTTCCACCTCATTTTAGGGCATGGGCCCAAATATGAGGCAGATACAAATCTCAGGTGGACCACACCATAGGATACAATGGTTATGGAACTTCCACCGTTGAAAACTTCTTGGAGGCCACGAAAGTTTTGGATCAAGCTGATATTTGCGTTTTCACTTCATCCAGGTCTGTGTGACCTTATGAACAGGTTGGATCGCAAATAAACTTCACGGTGGGCCCACTTAAGTTTTTAAGGGTGGGCAATCAATCAACACTATTTTGTTGTTGTGTGGTCCACTTGAGATTCGGATCTGCCTAATTTTTAGGGCCCATGCTCTAAAATGAGGTGGTAAAGGGATGGGCAGCGTGGATAAAACACATAAATCATGATCGGGCCCACACGAGATGGTTTTGAGAAATCCCACCATTACGGTCGGAGTTCCAGCACGAGATTCGATGTGGTATTTCAAACGTAACTCACCTCTATCCAAACAGACATGCGAAATTTGGACAGTGGGATATCGTAATTCCATCCCACGTAATCCCGCCTAATCCCGTGTGCCAAACACGCCCTAAGTAATGCCAAGCTAAACCAAATCTCATTATTCGTTTGCGATGAAAATTCGCATAGTTATTGCAATCATTCGACTATGATGTTGTACAAACTTTGGGGCCTAATCATCAAGAATGAAATACACATATGATGAATGGTTTAAAACATATCCTAGGTGTCCACCCATCATAAGAATCACACAATTAGAAAGAGGTAAAAAAAAAAACCCGATTAATGGACACATTGGATTTCGTACATGACACACATGTAGACCATATATGCACCCCGTCCAAACCCACCTAAAGGGGATGACGTCCCATCCCTCTTCTATATAAAGACAGGGTTGGACGTTCATCCTTCCCACGTGAAAGAGAAGGAGAGAGACATAAGAGAGAAAGAAGGGTGGACTTCCCAACACCTTCAAATGTATTGTCCAGTTTCTTTTTCCTTATCATCCTCCATTGATCTTAAGGTAGGTCAGCCTTAAATTAATTAAATTAAGAATTTTTTAGAATTTTATTTTATAAACCATCCAATTGAAGTTTTAGTATCAATCCATGTCGTACATGTGAAATCTAAACCGTTCGAAATCTAAAATTTTATTTTAGATTATTATTTTTCTCACTTGGGATTAGCCCTAGAGTGATCTACAATATAAGTTGAAGGATTCCTATAAGATTATATCAATTCAAGTTAAATTTGTACATAGTTTCTCTTATCTTCACCTTAAAATTACGAATAATTTAATTTTTACTGTGATTTTCATGCTAATAAATTGTTGGACTATTATCAATTGTTTATGCATGTGAGAATTATATTTAAGATGCGAGTTTAATCACGCTTAATAGATTTTGTGGGTTAGATCACAAAATTATGCATTAAATCCCGAAACTACACCCACTCGGGTCCCGAATGCATCTAATGGATTGGATGGTTATGTCAGTAAACCTTATGATTTTATTGATATTAATCTTACATAAAATTTATATTTTAAACATTCGGGCAGGGGAACCCACTTTTGGAGTATTTTGAACTCATTGGGCGACTCGTCTAACTCGAAATTGCATTGTTGTGCATATTGATATACTTTGAAGTGTTTAGACTATTTTATACATGATTGGGATTTATTTTATTGTAATTTCAAATTAATTACTATATGAAAACACCGCTGGACTTTTTTATGAATTCATGAGTAATGGATATAAGTTTTACCCTTCGTCGATTTTGAGAGCAACACATGTTTTCATTCTATATTGAGTTGGCTTTTGCTCGTCTCCCTTATTTTTATTGAGTTAGCCTATTGCTACTCTTTTTTTGTCTTTATTAAATTAGCATTCTACTACTTTGCTTATTTTATGTCATAAACATATGTCTTAGAATTTCAAAACTCTCATAGTTTGATATATTTCTCTATTAATGCAAGTGATGTGTCAAAGAAGGCGTATCTCATTCAGAGAGACATCATTTTATTACCTAATGTAGAATGGGTTGCTGATTATTTCATGGCCCAGATGGATCAAAAGAAGACCGGTCGGAGTCGAAAGTGATCCGGACCGTCAGGACCGTAAACCAGCCGTATCTCGCAATCCGGAATGAGTTTCGGGACATATAATATATCAATTTGGGGTAGCTCGAGCTACTTTAGCCAACCAACCCACAACGTCGGGTTGCCTAGGCCGAAATCGCAAGATTCGACCGTATCGACGATCATTAGGCTAGTTTATTTTCAGTTTTACTATTTATAGTAAGTTTTAATTCGATCATAACTTTGGATCTGTAGGGCTTTAGAGTTAGTGCCCAACATGAAAAGGGCTTAGAATATTTAGTAGAACAACATAATTGAGGCCGTTTGATAACTTTCTATTTTTGGCCGAAAACCAAGAGTTCTAGTAGGATTGAACGACTTCTATAAATAGTAAGTTTACTATTTATAGTAAGTTGCGTTTTTTAGGAGTTTAAGTTGGAGTTGGATTCTGATACTTTACCTAGGGTTTATTTTCCTATTTATATGCATTGTAATTCCGTTTATTATTCATTCAATTATCAAACAACAATTATTCGAAATTAATTTCCTCTTTTTATCTTTTTATTTCTTCTCGTGGATTCAAGAAACACTCGGTTAGGGAGACGGTGATCGACCTACCACGTCCTCCCTGCGTCATTGGTATCAGAGAGAGGTTTCTTCTTCAGAACGATGACCTCTAATGAAGGGTTGGATCCTCATCCTAAGGACGATGCTCCAAGGGACTATCTAACGGCGACAGCTTTCGAGGCAGCATTCGAAGCAACACAACGAGAGAACCAGTTGATCCTGCAAGGTATACAGGCGACCCTCGACTAGATAGTAACATCGCTAGCTCCGCTTCGAGCCCAAGGCGACCAACAACCACCAACAGCTGCTATACGGGACAATCCTATTGTCCGTGGAGCGCCCTAGGTGGATAATCGTAGGGCTACACTGGACGACTTAGAACCAAGCGATGACGAGGTCGGAGACATTTTGGTATGACGACCTGCGCTAGGGAATGAGCATGTGGAACGAGCAGAATGAGACTATCTGGGCAAAGCTGATCTTCCCAGCTTTAATGGCCTACTTCGAATAGAGGAGTTCCTCGACTGGCTGGCAGAGGTCGAATGATACTTCGACTATATGGAAGTAACGGACGACAAGAAGGTAAAACTAATTGCATATAAATTTAAATCCGGTGCTTCAGCATGGTGGGAAAACCTACAGGTTTTTCGCACCCGTCAGAATAAGACACACATCCGAACATGGCCTCGGATGAGACAGCTTCTTAGAGCTTGATTCCTCCTTAGCGACTATGAACAAATTTTGTTCCAATAATATCAAAATTGTCGTCAGGGAAATCGAACCGTAGCCGAATATCTTGAAGAATTCCAGCGATTGGCTACACAAAATAATTTATCAGAATCAGAGGCACAACAAGTTTCACGATTCATTGGTGGGTTGCGATTTGCAATCCAGGATCGGGTTCGGATGCATCCAGTCTAGACGTTGAGTGAGGCAAACCAATTGGCCACCCGAGCAGAAACACAATTGTTACGACCCCCTGCTCGACCCTATCCGGCAACACGGAATCCCATCACCGGACCCACTCAAGATACCACGTTGGCCAAAGGCAAGGAACCTATAGGAGGGCGTCCTCAACCTCCTACGGTCACGAACCGGGAATGGGGAAGCGGTCCCTCAAGACTTCAACGTGCAGCTTCCACTACAGCGGGTCCTAGTAGGATCCCTAACCCATATGGTTGGCCAATGCCAGACCATTGTCTCCGTTGTGGCCAACCAGGTCACTGGTCGAACGCTTGCCCTCAACGCCCTGCAGTCCACTTGACTACGAATGAAGGTGGCGCGGAAGGTGAAGAAACAAAAGACATACCTGAATTGGAACAGGCTGAAGAGGGGGACATAGAAGATGTAGATTGGCTGACTGAAGATCATGGGGAATCGCTAGTAGTGAGACGACTACTTTACGCTCCTAGGAAGGAAGTGCACCCACAACGACATAATATCTTCCGCAGAAAGTGCACCGTACAGGGCAAAATCTGTGATGTGATCATAGATAGTGGGAGTAGCGAAAATATTGTCTCGAAAATTATGGTGGATAAGTTACATCTACCTATGACGAAGCACCCTACCCCTTACTCGATCGGTTGGATCAAGAAGGTGAACGAGACAAAGGTAACTCATCAATGCATTATCTCGTTTTTCATTGGTAAAAGCTATAAGGACGAGGTCTTCTATGATGTGGTTGACACAGAAGCCTGCCACATGTTACTCGGGCGGCCATGGCAATCGGATCGAGATGTGACACACGGTGGCCAGGAAAACATATACATGTTCACCAAGGATGGTCGGAAAATTATTTTGGCCCCTATGACACCAGAGAAACACCCCGAAGCTTCTAAAGTGGAGGGGAACTCTCTCCTTACCATTCGTGAGTTTGTTAAGGAATCAAAAGAAACGGGCGAAATATATGCCGTTATGGTAAAAGGCGAAAATTCAAGATCCTCTAATATTCCTCAACGCCTTAAACCGTTGCTAGAAGAATTTCAAAGTACTTGGCCTGGAGATTTACCTGATGAGTTGCCCCCCATACGAGACATACAACATCACATCGACCTTGTCCCAGGGTCCAGTTTGCCCAACCGACCGCACTATCGGATGAGTCCGAAAGAGTGTGAAATTCTATAGGGACAAGTGGAGGAACTGATCCTTAAGGGTCTCATTAAAGAGAGCATGAGCCCGTGTGCCGTTCCAGTACTCCTTACCCCAAAGAAAGAAGAAAACTTGGCGCATGTGTATTGATAGCCGCACGATCAATAAAATAATAGTTAAATATCAATTTTCAATACCACGGTTGGATGACATGCTTGACATGCTCAAGGGCTCCAAGGTGTTCTCAAAACTAGAATTACGGAGTGGATACCATCAAATCCGTATTAGGCCAGGTGACGAGTGGAAAACGGCCTTCAAGACCAAGGAAGGGCTATATGAGTGGCTGGTTATGCCATTCGGTTTGACCAACACACCAAGCACTTTCATGCATTTAATGAAGCAAGTGTTGAAGCCGTCATTGGACGTTTTGTTGTCATTTACTTTGACGACATCCTAATATACAGTCAGGATGAAACAGAGCACATGACCCACATCAGAAAAGTGCTACAAGTGTTGGCCGACAACAAGCTATACTTAAATCTAAAAAAGTGTAGCTTCTTAATTGATCGATTATTATTTCTGGGGTTCATTGTGTCATCCATAGGTATCCGAGTGGACGAAGAGAAAGTTCGAGCTATTCGGGATTGGCCGACTCCGACGAATATTCATGAGATACGAAGTTTCCATGGGTTGGCGACCTTCTATCGTCGGTTTGTGCGGAACTTCAGCAGTATGGTCGCGCCAATTACCGACTGTATGAAGAAGGGTCCGTTTCAATGGACCGAAGGGGCAGAGAAGAGTTTTGCAGAAATCAAACATTGGTTGTCCACTACCCTAGTCCTAGTACTCCCTAATTTTGATAAGTTGTTTGAGGTAGAATGTGACGCATCTATTGTCGGCATTGGGGGAGTCCTTTCTCAGGAGGGCAAGCTAGTTACCTTTTACAGTGAGAAACTCAGCGACGCACGATAGAAGTGGTTGACCTATGGGCTTGAATTATATGCAGTGGTTCAAGCACTACGTCATTGGCGCCATTATCTTATTCAAAGGGAATTTATTTTGTACACTGATCATCAGGCCTTAAAATTTGTCAATACTCAGACTAATGTGAATCGTATGCATGCTAGATGGATTTCGTTTTTACAGGAATTCACGTCCATTCTGAAACACAAGTCAGGGCAGCAGAACAAGGTAGCAGATGCACTTAGCCGATGTGCATCCCTTCTTATTGCCGTGAGCAGTGAGGTGGTCGGATTCGATTGTCTCAAGGAACTTTATGCCGACGACGAGGATTTTGCAGATGCATGGAAAAAAGTGCCAAGAGGGTCACCCTAGTGACATTCTAATTCAAGATGGTTTCCTCTTCAAAGGAAATCAACTTTGCATTCCGCAGAGTTCGTTACGGGACAAAATTATTATCGAGCTACATGGTGGTGGCCTCGGCGGTCATCTAGGACGAGATAAGACTCGAGCGATGGTGAAAGAGCGGTATTACTGGCCGCAACTTGCTCGTGATGTTAGCAGGGCGGTACAACGATGTCATATTTGTCAGATCGCTAAAGGACAATCTCAAAATACAGGTCTTTACACGCCATTACCCGTGCTAGATGCCCCCTGAGAGGATTTATCTATAGATTTTGTATTAGGGCTCCCACGAACACAACGCGGCATGGACTCAGTGTTCGTGGTGGTAGACCGATTCTCCAAGATGGCACACTTCATTCCATGCAAGAAGACATTTGATACGGTACACGTTGCGAACCTTTTCTTCATAGAGGTTGTGCAACTACATGGGATTCCTAAGACTATCACTTCAGACCGGGACACAAAGTTCGTTAGCCATTTTTTATGAGCCTTGTGGAATCGGTTCGGTACATGACTTCAATTCAGTAATGCTTATCATCCACAAACAGATGGGTAGACTGAGGTCGTAAACCGCTGTGGACCCTCGCCAATTTTCCCGCGCTCCCACACGACGTTCTTCTCCCTTCCCCTTTCCTTTCGGAAAAGAAGGAGATGAGGATGCGTGAGTGCGAAATCGCCGTTTGTGCCACTGGCTTGCCTCGTTCTCGAGGGCTTCGTTTGGTTGTCGTGTTAAGCTGGATATGTTTAAGTGTGTTTATATAAGACCAGAGTCGCCACTAGCCAATTACTTCGAATCTACAGTCGGCTAGACCCCGTAGAAACGTTAGAGAAGGGGATCTGAAGATTCCTTCCTCTAAAATGACTCATTTTGATCCGCGGCCAGAGATTCGAGGTAAGGGATCACGGTTACAGGGTGGGAAGAGGTTAAGCACCCCACACACTGCCCGTACTGAAGTACGGTCTCTACTTCACAGAATCGATCGAATACTTGAAAGTCTAGTCTAATCCTCGTATATTCTCATGGATGACATGATGCATGAATGCGGGTCTGAACAGTAAGAGTTTCTGATGGGCAGGTTCCAACAACGGGCAAGCCCAGAGCGTACGCTCGAACTGACAGGTGCTTAATGTAAGACGTATGCAGTGTGCTTGAATGATCAAGGTGCTTTATGGTGAAGCATGAATGCAGGTCTGAACAGTAAGAGTTTCTGATGGGCAGGTTCCAACAACGGGCAAGCCCAGAGCATACGCTCGAACTGACAGGTGCTTAATATAAAGACATATGCATATGTACTTGACGAATCAAGGTGCTTGTAGTGAAGCAAGGGGGTTGGAAGAAAAGTAAATGTTGCACTTATGCTAGATGCAAATGAGATGATGCTGGAAAAGAGTAGCTGGGTGGACGGAGGTGTCGCAAAGGTTGGCTTCGAGTGGCTGGATCAAGATTTGGATGACTTGAGAGGCTTGGACCAGTGGTCAGGCTGGGATGGACCAGGGCTAGACTCTCCTCACTCGGGCTCTCCTTGGTGGAAAAATGGGCTAAGGGGTGGATGAGGACTCGGACCGCACCCGGACTGGCTAGACTTGAAGGGCTTGTTGAAATGAGAAGGGGAGGGGGGTATTTATAGCAGCAGAGAGGGGCACTCTCGTAATTTTTTCCGGGCGGCCTGCCATGGGCCGCCCGTACGGCCGCTCCTCGGTTTCCAGCGAGTACGGTCGCTCCCTCGGGGCTGCTGTTGGACTCGCTGGTCGACTCAGTGAGTTGACTCAGCGGGTCGACTCGGTGGTTTGACTCGACGGGTTGACTCGACGGGTTGACTCGGTGTTTTAACTCGACGGGTTGACTCAGCGGGTTAACTCAGTGAGTTTGACTTTTTTGGGATTTTTTGACTGGCCTTTTTTATGGGGGGTTTTTCAGGGTGGTGTTTAGGACTGGGTTGACTGGGTTCAGGCTTGAACTGGGCTATGGAATGGGGCTTACAAGGGTGAGTTTGGCTGAGTTTGGACTTGGGATTTGGGGGTATGGTCCTCCGTTCAACCAGCTATCTCTACCAACAGTGTAGCCGAAGGTGGGGTGTCTACAGATGCCCCTCTTTGGCAGAGGTTGCGTGCAACCGAATGCCAAAGCGAGTGGACACCCCACTTCTGACCCGGTCATTCATGGATCATGTTCTGAAATCTTTGCTTGCCTTTGCATCTGTGTCAGTTGATCGTTTGGAAACAGATCACTCGCACATACCGCGGGAGTTTGGAGAAAACGTTGCGATTGTCCCTGCATGCGCTGCAACCTGGGTACCCAATCGCAACCCTTCCATTCCCGACCGGTACTAACATCGAAAGGTACAGCAGAGCCTCTGCGTCGACAGTCTTACGAGGTTACTGACCCTGTGATTGATTGTATGATGTTTGATGTTTTCCCAGATCACTCCAGGAGTACTTGTTTCGCTACTGTCAAAGTGGTTAGACGCCCTGCGTCAGATAGTCTTACGGGATTCTACTACGCCGACTTGGACTCAGTCAAGGTACTTCAGGCATCCACGCCTAGGTATGTGCGGGTGGGCTTTTCCACCCGATCTGCTGGTTTCGATGCTTAGTTTGCAATTCATTCTTTCCTTGATTGTGGTCTGGAGTCTTTGTTGTCCTTTGTATCTGAGTCAGTTGATTGTCTGAAAATTGATAACTCGCACATACCGCGAGAGTTTGGAGAAAACGTTGCGATTGTCCCTGCATGTGCTGCAACCTGGGTACCCAATCGCAACCCTTCCATTCCCGATCGGTACTAACATCGGAAAGGTACAGTAGAGCCTCTGCGTCGACAGTCTTACGAGGATGCTGACCCTGAGACTGATTGTATGATGTTTGATATTTTTCCAGATCACTCCAGGAGTACTTGTTTCGCTTGACTGTCAAAGTGGTTAGACGCCCTACGTCAGATAGTCTTACGGGATTCTACTACGCCGACTTGGACTCAGTCAAGGTACTTCAGGCATCCACGCCTAGGTATGTGCGGGTGAACTCTTTCCACCCAATCTGCTGATTTTGATACTTGGGTTACAATTCATCATTTCCACCTGTTCAAATGGTTTCTGTGACCGAGCCTTTTGGCTTTCATCTTTTTGTATCTTGGCATGTGGTACGACCGCACTGACACTGGAGTTCAGTTCGACCGTACTTTGAGTGCATTGGATCCAATGGTCTCCGGGGAAACCGCGAGACATCGGATCTTATTTGATTTTTGCGTCGGCTCCTACCCAGAGATATGGAAGATCTCCCGGCGTGTTGGAGGCAGAACGCTTTACTGGAAAAATATTTTTGGATTTTTGAAAAGATACCCACTCTAGGGAGTGATACTCCGTGGGGTTTTTATTTGCAAATAGAAATATTTTTTTTATCTTTTTGAAATGAAAATCTGGTTTGCATGTGCCTCCACTAGGGATGCCTGTGGGGTCTTTAACTAACCGACTTTTATTTTGAAAGCAGGTAAACATGATGATTGGTGCGATGGATGCTGATGCATGGAGATGCATGATGAATGCATGGTTTGGCTCATTCTCTTTTCGTTCGACGATTTTGCTTTTGCTGGAGATGCAGAGAATTTTGAGCTTATTGCTTGCAGGGTTGTACTCCCTTGGGGATTTTTCTTTTTGATACGGAGGTTTGGACAGCGGGTTGGTCAAGATCCCGACCCATGGTCGATCAGGTCCATCGTCCCAAGATGCTGTTTCTTTGCGAATGAGAATGTACGAGGATGTTATCCGACTTCAAGAGGTTCTTCTGGGCATACATGTGATTGAGATGGTGTTTGGTCGCCCGTTTTGGTCAAGATTCCAATTTGCGGACGATTGGATCCGTCATCCCAAATTGTGAAGAGAGTGGAGTTCAAGACTCCTGAAGTGTAGTGCTGGGGCTAATTTTTGTGATTTTTGTAAATATGTGGTCCGAATCTTTACCTGAGAGGGTAGAGATTGGTTTATTGAAAACACAGTAAATATTTTTGTATTTTTGAGGATATTTTCTTTGAAAGCAAGAGAAATATTTTTGTGATTTTTGACAATATTTTGATTGAAAGCAAGGGAAATATTTTTGTGGTTTTTGAAAATATTTTGATTTAAAAGCGATGGAAATATTTTTTGTGATTTTTGACAATATTCTGATTGAAAGCAAGGGAAATATTTTTGTGATTTTTGCAGATATTTGATTTGAAAGCGATGGAAATATTTTTTGTGATTTTTGACAATATTCTGATTGAAAGCAAGGGAAATATTTTTGTGATTTTTGAAGAGGTGATTTTGCAATGTTTTTGTATTTTGTGATTTTTCTGAAATGCAGGGAAAAGATGTGGAATTTCCATCCACTTCCAGCTTCTACTGCTGGTAAGGCACCCGATCCATTTTACGTCAGCGAGCAAGACGGGTCTCACACAGTTAAGTGCCGTAGTTTTACATCTTCGGATGAGGGGATTTTGAGGGTTTTCAGTCAACACACCCACAAAGTTGCATGTTCCTCATGTGCAATGCACATAGACCACGTATCGTCCGACGGACTCCTTCGGCCATAAAATGAGCCACATCCTCACATTTCCCTTAGTCAATCCAGTTTGGGGTCTTACGTTGCTCACAATTCCGTGAGGGTGAGCTCCACCTCCCAACAGCCTTAATCACCTTCATGAGTTCTAGGAACAGGGAACATCCGTCAGCTTCAACAGCGACTTCCAAATCAAGGTTGTCTATCACGGTGCGTTCAACACGAACAGGATTGCGGAGTTCTGCCCGCCACAGCCCTTACCTGTTTAAGAGATTCCAGACACCCGTACGATCAAGTGTCAGCCATGCCTGGAACAGGTTAGGAAAGAAAGCCCCCGAGAAGTTAATCCCAGTGTAGTTTAAGGTCTTCGGACCGCTGGGGATAAATTGGTGCGTTTGAAACTAGTGGTGAATTTTTGTTTTTGTTTTATATTGTATCTATATATATTTTTTTTGTTTTGAAAAGGTTCCAGATTTCAACTCGGGTGATCAAGATTGATACTGGTTTTTATGGAAAGCTTTAAAATATTTTTGGTATTTTTGAAATGATCCGGGTTATCGAACCATGATCCCAACGGTCGAGGCCGATGCCGGTTTTTAGCTGAAAGCGAGAAAGGTCCCCCGAGAAATTAATCCCAGTGTAGTTTAAGGTCTTCGGACCATGAAACTGTACGAAAGAGGGGCAAACATGTTTTTTTTTATTTTTGGAAAGATGTCCGGTGTCATCGGATGGACAATCCAGACTGATGCCGGTTTTTATTGAAAATCTCTCGGGATGTCGATCCTGACGTAGTTTAAGGTCTTCGGACCAAAAACTTTAAAAGAGGCAGATATATTTTTTTATTTTTCTGAAAATGTCCGAGATCGTTAGGTCTTGATTCGATCCAAACCGATGTCGGCTTTTATTGAAAATCCCTCGGGATTTTGATCCCGACGTAGTTTAAGGTCTTCGGACCACTGAATTTTAAAAGAGGGGCTGGTAGTATATATATATATATATATATATATATATATATATATATATATATATATATATATATTTTGTTTTTTGGGAAAATGTCCGGTGTCAGCGGATCTTGATTCAATCCAGGCTGATGCCGGTTTTTATTAAAAGGTCCCTCGGGGTCTTGATCCCGACGTAGTTTAAGGTCTTCGGACCCTAAAAAAAACTTTATGTAAAGTAATCAAGGGGGGAGATTCTTGGGATTCTTCTTGGAAATGGTTTGAATCATCTGGCCATGCCTTTGGATGGTTGAGATCATTGTTTGACCAAGTCAAATTTTCCTTTCTTTTTCTTGAAAATTCCATGAAACTTTTCCACATCATCAACCCAATTTCTCACCCATTTCTCATAAGATGAGATTTTGGTGAGATTTCTTCCTTTTTCTCACCATTCTCTTCCATCACTTCATTCTTACATGGAGGTACAAGATTCACTTGCAACCACCCTTCCCAATGGGGAGTTCTTCCCAAGGAGAGGGAGAGGGAGGTCGTTTCACCTAGGTAGGGGCTAGGACGGCCTCCCATGGGCCGCCCGGACGGTCTCTGCCTCCTGGTCTCTTCAGGGGGCTGGGTAAAAGGGTGCCCTCCCCTTTTCTATATAACATGGGGCACCCTCCCCCCTTCAAACGTGCAATCTCTCTCTTCTCTTTCTCATACTCTTTCTTTCTTCAAGTTTCCTCTCTCTTCTTTGGTGGTCCTTTGCTCTTTTCAAGTGGTGGGCCTTAGAGAAGTCTTGGGACAGCAAGGTGGTCCTTCTTTGGTGAGTGGTAAAGGTATGGACCACTTCCTTTCTCTTTCTTGTCCTTTTCCATCTTCATTGTCTCTTCTCATGATCCTTTTTCTTTTTCATGTAGCTATTCAAAGGGGTGTGAAGGTGGGCCCAAGCATTCTTGATCTTTTCTTAGATCTCAAGTCTTTCAAAGGTGGTGCTTGGAGAAAGACATTGCAAGCTCTCTACTTTTTCATTTTTTTTCACACTCCCTTCATGTGCATGTAAAGAGTGATTTTGCCATGTCATCAAGTGTGCATGGCAAAATACTCTATCTTTTTCATGGGAGTTGGGCCTCTTTTCATGTGTATCAAATGGGCTCAAAGTGAAGTCATGGCCCTTGGTGTATTTGATGGGCCCAATGCTTCATTTTGGGCTCCCTCTTACTTTCTTTCTCTTGTCATTTCCCTTGGAACTCTCCTTTCTTTTCCATCTTCTTTTTAAGATTTGGGCCCATGGGCATGGTAGGGCCCATCTCAAGTTTTGGGCTCATGGGGCTCACTTTGGGTGACCCCATCTTTCTTTACATGTGTATGGACCAAGGTGACTAGCCTCTTTTACATTTGGATCTCAAATGGGCTAGTTTTCCTAGTTGGGCTTATATGGACAAGTAGCCCAAGTCTTCCACTATTTCTTGATTATGATGTACATCCTTGTACAAAGTGTAGTGGGCTCCTTGAAGTTTTTCATGTGGATGGGCTTTTGGGCCTTCATTGAATCTTGGGTACTTCTTTGAACCATGTGTGCCCCACTACACTTTGTTCATGTGGGGTTTTTCTTTTCATGCTTTCTCTCTTGATGGATGGAGGACTTGAGTTACTTGACCATCTATAAGTCTCATGAGTGAGTTGTTCCCACAATCTTACTAAGTTCAAATGGTTTTCCTTGTGGTAGGAATGTGGTTCTCAAGAGTTTCCCTTAGATGTTATCAACCTCAAATGGATGATTCTCGAGTGAGCTATCCATACAACCATGGCTCCTTGATCTTTTCTTTGGGGACTTGGTGGGTCATCCACCATCATTCTCAAGTATGAGTGATTTTTCTTTCCATTTGTGGGAAAGAATGATACCCATAAGTTACCCATTTTTGTCCCATGCCTTGGGACATTTTGGATTTTGATCTTCAAGTGGGCTATGTGTACCATTCTTATCCATTTTCATGATGGTTGGGTGACTCATCAAGCCATGCTCTTTTGTGCTCAAATGGTCTCCCTTTTTGGTGAACAAGTTGGTGCACATAAGTTGCCCAAACTTGCCTTTTCATGGGCATTTTCAACTTTGATTCTTCATGTGGGCTATGTGCATCAACTTTCTACCCTTAGCTTCTTTGATTTATATGTTTGTGGGTAGACCTCCTTGTTGTATTCTCATGGTCAAAACTTTCATCAAGATGAGGCACATAAGGTTGCCCATGGTTAACCCATGAATGGGTTCTCATATTCTCCAAAGTGGGCTATGTGTTCTCCCCAATCCATTGAGATGAGGCCTTTGGGTTGCTCTTGGGGGCCCGTTTCCTTTCTATCCCCCACTTGTCCATGCATAAGTGTAAAAAGATGGAGACATCCTAAGTGAGAATCATGACCTTGGCATAAAAGTGGGTCCATCCTTGGCCACATGTGGACTTTGAAGAGGAACTTCTCATGTGAAGTAGGACTCTCATCCTTTGTTGATCTCATGGCACTTGGGTGCATGTGTTGTCCAAAATGTGTTCTTGGATGATAGACTTTTCTCTCCTAAGGCATGCCATGCAACCTTCTTTAAGGTGGGCCTTACTTTTTCCAATGGGCCCAACACACATCCTAAGTGACACATGGAGTTGGACTTTAGATTTTGCATTTAGATATGAGTCCAATTCCATGGGTCTTCTGGATGATAATTTGGATTTTAATGGGTAAGGGATAGGGACTTACCTTGCCCAGCTTGTAGGATTCAATGGCGGATGGCACCAGAGGTCACCGAGTGGTTGACGAGGATGATCCTGCTTTCATTGTCCGCCGAGGGGACCACATGTGTTCCCTAGCTATGGAGCATCAACCTCTTCCTGCTATCAAGGGTAGAGGTACCAGGGATCGCTGGGACAATTGGATGAAGGAGCCACAGCCCTTGCTTGAGCGAGTACTAGATGGTACTCCTTTTGCCGGCCTCCTCACCCTACGCTTCCATAATAACGATGCTAACCGCATGATGCTTGCGGCCCTTTGTGAGAGGTGGCGGGATGAGACCCACACCTTTCAGCTCCCTTGTGGGGAGTGGGGAATAATCCCTTTGGATATTTACATGCAAATAGGTTTCCCGTTTCATGGGGCAATTGTCCCTCAAGTTAGCTCTCTAGCTCCCCTCTCTTCTACTGATTGGCTACGGCTTGTCGGTGACGTCCCTCCTGAGGGTGAATTCCAAGGCCATCAAGTGAAGATGCGATGGTTTTACAACAATTTTGCTTCCGTCGTCCCTACCACCGAGCGAGAGGCCCTCCACAAGGCGCGGGCCATGATCACTTATGCTTTTGGATCCTTTCTTTTTTGCCATGCGAATGAGAGAGTTGATCCCAAATTTCTTCGTTTAGTCGAGGATCTTCATCACCCCTATAACTGGAATGGGGCTATCCTGACCCGTCTCTTCCAAGGTCTGGACAAGACCTGTCGGCATAGCCGGTCCTTCACAGGTTTCTGGCCTGTTGTTGAGGTATTTCTTCTTTCATCTTCCTTGGGGCCATCTGCCTTCTTTCTCTCTCTGATCATTAGATGTGCTTTTGTCCAGACCTGCTTTTATGACCATTTCCCCCATCTTGCACCGAGGATGCGGGATGATGTTGAGCCTTCTCAGTATCGCCACATGTACTGGCACCAACAGAACCGTCAGCGGAACTCCCGAGTTCCCGGGGACAATTGGCGTGCTGACATAGACGGGCTGACCGTTGAGGACGTAAGTATCTTGCTTGTCTTTGTCCTTGTGCTGTACTTGTAACTGATCGTGGTAACCTCTTCTGCTGCAGCTCGCTCGGATGCCGTACGCTAGTTTCCCTCTTTACTACACACCCCAGCGCATGGAAGCATACGATGCTTCATGTCTTCGTATTATGCTTTCTGACGCTGAGTCCTTCCAATGGTACTTGGGGGAGAGATTGCTTCGGCAAGTCACTGGGGTGGCACGGGTCCCCTGTTCTGCTCCTCCTCCAGCTGCTCGGATGCCAGTTGATGAGAGAGTTGAGGCTCTGGTGGGCCAGCCCGGCTTTCGTTTCACGATCCCGGATCGTGATTATGACGAGTGGTATCTGCTATTTGGCCAGGGGCCTCTGCTTCCTTCGCTTTATGTTCCAGGTGGCCGTCGCAGGTATGCTAGAGGTTCGGTGACTGCTCCTTTGATGGATCTTTATCGTCGGGAGCGGGACGCGAGGAGGGATGATGATGATTATGTTGGTGACTTGTAGCTGGCTCTGCTTTGTATGGCCTTGTACTTTTGTTTTTGTCCCCTTTTGTATCAAGCTCTTTAGGATGAATATACAGGCTTTGATTTCTCCCAAATTCCTTGATGATGTCTGGATGCTTTGACTTTTGACTCATTCCTTCATGATTTGAGACTACTTAGCTGCATGGGTGATGACTTGAACGGTTCAGATTGCTTGATTAGGCCTTGTGGGCCCACTTGATGTTTAGATCTTGGATTCTGGCCTTTCTTTTGATGCTCGAACCTTTGATCTTGCTGCTCCATGACTTGTGTAAGCTTTCCAATGGTTTGGATCCTGATGATCTAGCCCTTGAATGGTTCAGATTGATAGATTCGGCCCTGTGGGCCCGCTTGAGACCTTGGCTTTACTTTGGGGCACCTCTTTTGATGACTTGTGAGGTTAAGAAGGCTTCTCATGGTATGGATGATAGCTTGAATGTCTCAGATCGCTTGATTTGGTTTTGTGGGCCCACTTGATGATTAGATCTTGGATTTTGGCCCTTCTTGTGATGATCAAACCTTTGATCTTGTTGTTTGGCGGCTCACGTAGGTTCTTCAATGGCTTAAACCATGATGATCTAGTCTTTGAATGGCTTGGATTGCTTGTGGCCCCCACTTGATCACTTTTTTCCCTTCTTTGGCTGGATCAGCCATGCTCCGGCCACATTGCTTCGTGATTGGACTAGTGGGGCACCTTTTGTATGATCTTGATCAATCTCAGTTGAAATCTGGAGTGGACCGAAGCCTTGGGCGGCCCACGGAGCGCCATCTGCTGACGTGGACTGTCAGCCTCACCTACCAAGAATCCTGGAGCCAATCCTGCGGAGAGAGGGGAACCGCGTCCGTACGGGCGGCCCAGGGCAGGCCGCCCAGAGCTCGTCTCTTAAGCGGCCTGGGCTGGCTCGTGCTCGGACATTCTCTGGTCCCTGTTGCTGCTGTCCCCACCTGCTGTGTACGTTCAGGTTCGATTCGAACAATGAATCTTCTCTTTGTCTCCTCTTTCATCATCATCTTGTCCTCATCTTGCTTTGTCCTTTCTTGGGCCATGAATGGTGGGGATTTATGGGCTGTGGGGGCTGTCCAAGGTGGGTCCCACACTTCAGATCTTCAACTGAGCTTTGATAATAGGGAGATGCCTTTAATGGATGGGGTAGATGGGGCATTAAGAGGGGGCATTGATGAAGACTTAAGCTTGGTGGTTGGTGGAGCTTTAAATGGGTCCATTAATGGTGGGATGGCTGGATTTTCAGATTTGAATGGGACCTTCATTATGGGAGGAATGGATGGTATAGATGGAATGATGGGATGGGACATAGGTGAGGCTATGCATCCCTTGAGTGTGGGCCCCATGGATGATGTGATGGATGGTGGTGATGGGACCATGATGGACATAGATGGGCTGATCTCATGCTTGGATGAGATGGATGGTTCAGATGGTACCTTGGACGGTTTGGATGCTCTAGATGAGGGCCAGGATGTACGGTATACTTGTTTGGGTGGACTTGATGTGGTCATTGATGATGTCCCCCTGATGATGGACGGTGTGGATGCCTCGATGATCCCTTTGATCGGCCAGGATGGTGATTGGATTCATGATTTCCTGTTGGAGGGGGCCGCAGGTCCAGATCTGACCGTTGATTCTTCGATCGGGGCTGCCCGGACCCTTTTTGATGGTTCAGATGTATTCTTTGACGGTCAGATTAGCCAGGATGCCACGATGTGCGGTGTGATCTTCACTGATAGTCCTTTTGATGGAGAGCATTGTCCTTCCCCTGGTCATCGGTCCTTTGCGCACTCTGTTCATGAAGTGGGCGAGTCTTCTCGTGCGGCTGAGATTATGACAGTTTCAGACAGCGATGCGACTATATCAGACATAGCCATCACTGAGGGCAGGTCAGGGGCTGTCGAGTCTGCAGAGGTTCCAGCTTTTCCTTCTCCTTCGCCCGTTGACCTTCCGATCCTTGATGAGTCATCGTTGATTTCTGGGCCTTTTGTGCTGGAGGGGGTACCAGTGAGGACTTGTCAGCTGCTTCCTCGTTCTTCCTGCTCGCCACGACTGCTTGCTTGGCTTGACAGCTTGCAGTTTATGAGATTCGAGATTTGGAGTCCTATGGCTTCGGCAGTCTGATCCATATGGCCAGAGTTGATATTGACTGGAGGATGCTCGGAGCTGCCTTGATTGACTGGGTCCCTTCGTTGAACTTGTTTGCGTTCAACGATATGGAGATGGGGCCTTCTTTGGAGGAGCTTGCACGCTTGACAGGCTTACCCTTGGATTATACTCAGTACTTCTCGCCGAAGACATCGTCGAAGACTGCTACACCGCAGAACTGGTTCGGGATCCCCTATCTTGTTCGGCCTGCAGCTGGTGGCCAGGATGCTGTAGTGTTCTCTTTGGACCTGCTGTATGATCTTTTTTCGGGTCCTCAGAGTACGGCCGGTTCTACCTTTGCTCGGAACGCACTGATGTTCTGCTTGATTGCTGAGGTGCTGTTCTCGGGATGGCGCAGATCCCAGACTCCTTTGCTTTTTGAGGTGATGAGCCGAGCTATCCGTCGGCAGGGGATTATTTCTCTCATGTTGGCCGAGCTATTCGATGGGCTGACCGACTGCGCCTTGGGCCGCACTCGTGTCCTTCGCGGCTGCTGTGCATTTCTTCAGGTATCTCTCCTACACCTTTTCCTTTTGCTTTGTCAGGACTTGTTTCGCTCTAGCTGAACTTCTTTTGTGATCAGGTCTGGTTATGGGAGCGTCTTTCTCTGACCGTTCCTGTACCTCTTCCTGGCATCCCGGGCTCTGACATCATGCGTTATATCATGGAGTTCCTTCCGCCTTCAGCTAGGATGAGTGAGCCTTTGTACCGCAGGATGTTCGCTGAGCTTCGTGACTGGAACGTTCGTTGGGAGTCATCTTGGCTTTCACTTCCTCCAGTGCTTTGCAATACACACCGTCTTCCTCTGATGTTGGTAGGCTTTCGATCCTACTTTTCTTACCATCCCATTCGGTTCCTGCGGCAGTTTGGATATGAGCAGGATGTTCCTCTTTTTGCTTTCACGGGTATCGGGCGTCGAGTGCTTCCATCTAGGTCCTCTGACTTCAGGACCCGGATTGATTGTTCCTGGGCGAGTTATTTGACAGCTGATTTGTTGGGATTTGAGCTGCGGACTTTTCCGATGACGACCGCCCCGTATCAGTACTGGGTTGCTGAGCAGTCTTTGTATCGACGTATCCCTTGCTGGCACCGGACTGCTGATGAGGATGAGCAGGATATCCTTGGAGATGCTGGCTCTTCATCTGGTTCATATGAACCTTTTGAGGAGCGCCCATTCATTGATCCTTGCTTCCTTTTGGCCACTCATGGCCATTTGCTGTCTGAGATCTCCGCACTTCGGTATCATTGTGAGATGATGTCGAGGAGATTGGCTGCCGATCAGAGATTGTCTGATGAGGAGACAGCGATCCGTACCCTTGAGCGCGACGAGGTGCATTACCTGCGTATGGAGGTGAGCAGGTTGAGAGCAAGACTACTTCATTATGAGTCAGAGGACTCACCTGATGTGGCCGAGGAGGAGGGTAGAGATTGATTGTGTTGGCCACCTGCACATTCTTTTTTGCATGTATGATTGATGATGATGTATATATATATATTTTTTTTTGTATTTTTTGAAAAAGATGATATGATATGTGTAAAAGAAATATGATGCATCTAATTAAAAAAGAGAAAACTGTTTGAAAATCTACTGTGCCATGAGTTGTCTTGTGAGTGTTTCTGGACTTTGTGTCGGGATATAGGAATCAGAACTGGGGCTCGGTCAATTAATTTGACCGATGTCTCGAGATTTGACTTGCTTGATCCTTTGGTTCCCTAGAGATGTAGGCAATGGAAACTCTTGCTTCCTGAGATTGTCAGAGTTTGTAGAGTTCTTCGCTCCTGACTGTACTTCCTCTTGTTCTTGCACTTTCACTGCTTGAACCGATCTGGACTGTCTGATTTCTTGGTACCTGCACTTTTATTTTTTCTTTTTTTTTTTTCATTTGAGCCATTTTTGCCTGCAGTGCTCTTTCGAGTTTTCACCACAGCCGGCTTTTTCCCATCATTTTTGCCCGTGGCGCCCTTTCGGGTTTTCACCACGTCTCGGGTATTTGGTCTTGCCTGCCCCTTAGCAGCTATGCTGTTTTTACCCTTGGCGCCCTTTCAGGTTTTCACCAAGTCCGCTGTATGCCCACTGTTTTTACTCGGAGCGCCTTTTCGGGTTTTCACTCCGCCCTCTTTGTTTAGGCACACATTTTCTTTTTCTCTTTTTTTTTTTCTTTTTCTTCTTCTGCATCCTTGGATAACTGCGGCGGCTAGAGGTCGGGAATCCGTCGTTGCCGGCCGATGGCAGTCTTTCAGCCCTTATCCTGAGTTACGATAATAGAGCTGTCGGTCTTTGTTAAAGACACCTCTGAGATGAATGGATGGATAACTGTGTTTCTTGGATTGATTTTTTTTTTTTGAGTGCCTTTCTTTGGCTTCCCTTTTTCTTTCTCTTTTTTTCTCTCTGTTTTTTTATATTCTTTTGTATTCTTTTTCTCTCTTTTTTTTTGTCTTTTCCTTTTGAATCCCTCTCTTTTTTTTTGTATGTTTCTCTTTTTGAATCCCCTTATTTGAAACACTTGTTGGTGGACGGAATGATTTCTCAGAGGTCCTAGCTTCGACCTCTTGACTTCAGCTCTATTAAAGTAACTTTTGATAAGGTCAAAATAACTTACCCGTGAAAGATCTTCACGTTGTCGGCGTTGGTTGGCTCAGGAAGATCCACCCCTCTCATGCTGGTGAGTCTGAGGGCGCCTCCGGGAAGTACTTCTCTGACGATTAGTGGCCCGTCCCACGAGGGTTTGAACTTTCCTCTGGGGTCCGGAAGGTGCGACGGTAGAATCTTCTTCATGACCATGTCGCCTACCTTGAAACTTCTTTTTCGGACTCTCTTGTTGTAAGCCCGAGCGATCCTTTTCTGATAACACTGAGAATGACTTAGTGTACGCATGCGCTTTTCATCTACTAGTTGCAACTGATCGAATCTGGCCCGTTGCCATTCTCCTTCTTCAATTCCGCTTTCTAATAACACCCGAAGTGATGGTATTTCCACTTCGACTGGTAGAACTGCTTCCATTCCATAAGTAAGCTTGAAAGGAGTAACGCCCGTAGCAGACCGTACAGACGTTCGATAGGCCCAAAGTGCATATGGGAGCATATCTGACCAATCTCGATAGGTCACGACCATCTTCTCGAGTATCCTGACGATTGTCTTGTTTGCGGCTTCTACCCCACCATTCATCTGGGGACGGTAGGGGCTTGATCGATGACGTTGGATCTTGAACTTGCTGAGGAAGTCATCCATCTTCTTGTTGACGAATGGGGTCCCATTATCTGTGATGATAGCATTAGGGATTCCATACCAGCATATGATGTTGTTCTTCATGAATTTGATCACTTGAGATGCTGCAATCGTGGTGTAGGAGGCTGCCTCTACCCACTTGGTGAAGTAGTCGACTGCCACAAGTATGTACTCATGACCATTTGATGCTTTGGGACTGATTTTGCCGATGATGTCGAGTCCCCACATGGAGAAGGGCCAGGGGGTGGTCAGGTTGTATAACTCTGATGATGGGGCATGGATTTGATTTGCATGCTCCTGACACTTGAAGCATTTTCTGATGTGCTGGCAACAGTCTGTCTCCATGGTGAGCCAATAGTAGCCGAGTCGTAGAATCTTCTTTGCCATCATGTGCCCATTCATGTGGGGGCCACAGATTCCTTCGTGTATTTCTTTCATGATCTTTGCAGCTTCTGTTTCATCGACGCATCGGAGGAGGATGTGATTATAGGATCGCTTGTAGAGAACTTCGCCACTGATGGTGAACTGGCCGGCCAAACGTTGGGTGGTTCGGCGATCTGTTGCTGTTGCTGATTCTGGATACTCCTGGGTTTCGAGATATTGCTTGATGTCGGCATACCAGGGCTTGCCAGGGACAGCTTCGGTTTCTTCTATTTGTAGGCAAAAAGCAGGTTCTTCTTGAATTTCGACTGTGAGCTCCCATTCTGAAGCTCCTTTTGGGATCTCGAGCATTGATGCGAGCGTGGCGAGAGCATCTGCGAACTGGTTCTTGGCTCTGGGCATGTATGAGAAGGTGATTTCCTTGAATTCTTCGATCAGATTGTCCAGATACACATGATATGGTATCAACTTCTCGTCTTTAGTCTTCCATTCGCCATTAGTCTGATTGATGATAAGCTGTGAGTCTCCAAATACTCGTAGCTTCTTGACGCCCAAGATTATGGCTTCCCTTAAGCCATCGATGCATGCTTCGTACTCTGCCATGTTGTTGGTGCACTCGAATGCGATGCGCCTCGAGATAGGAATAGGGACATCATCTGGAGAGTAGAGGATTGCTCCAATACCACTCCCTTTAGAATTTGCTGCGCCGTCGAAGAATAACGTCCACTCACCTTTCTTCCTCTTCTCTTCACTTTCGACAAGCAAGAGATCTTCATCAGGAAAGAACGTCTTGAGCGGCTGATAGTCCAGGAGGGAGTGGGCGGCAAGATGATCGGCGAGGGCCTGTCCCTTGATTGCCTTCTGAGTGACATAGGTGATGTCGAACTCAGACAAGAGTAGCTGCCATTTAGCTATTCTCCCAGTGAGTGCCGGCTTCTCGAACAGGTACTTGAGCGGATCCATGTGAGCGAGGAGGAGAATAGGGAATGCAATCATGTATTGACGGAGTCGCTGAGTTACCCAGACTAGGGCGAGGCAAGTCTTCTCGATCTGGGAATACCTGGTCTCGTAGTCGGTGAACTTTCGACTCAAATAGTATATTGCATGTTCCTTCTTCCCGGTCTCGTCGTGTTGGCCGAGGACACAGCCAATGGCTTCTGCTGCTACCGAGATGTATAACAATAGTGGTCGTCCAAGAGTGGGAGGCACTAGGACTGGAGGATTCATGAGATATCTCTTGATGCGATCGAAGGCGACTTGGCAATCATCATTCCATTCTTTTGGAACGTTTTTTCGGAGGAGCTTGAATATGGGCTCACAGATAGGTGTGAGCTGTGCGATGAAGCGACTGATGTATTGAATTCTGCCGAGGAAGCCACGAATTTCTTTCTCTGTTCTAGGAGGGGGCATCTCGATGATTGCTCTAGTTTTGGTCTCGTCGACCCTGATGCCACCCTCGCTCACCATAAAGCCGAGGAGCTTACCTCCCATTGCGTCGAAGACACATTTCTGAGGGTTGAGACGGAGCTTGTACTTTTCTAATCTGTTGAATAACTTTTTCAAATCTTCAAAGTGTCCTTCAATTGTGCGAGATTTGACGATCATGTCGTCCACATATACTTCAAGTTCTTTGTTCATCATGTCGTGGAATAATGCTGTCATTGCTCGCTGATATGTTGCTCCTGCGTTCTTCAGACCGAACGGCATTACCCTGTAACAGAAGGTTCCCTAGGGAGTGATGAACGATGTCTTCTCGCGATCTTCGACGGCCATCTTGATCTGATTGTAACCTGAGAACCCGTCCATGAATGAGAAGATCTTGTATCCAGCAGTGTTGTCGACCAGAGTGTCGATATGTGGCAAAGGGAAGTCATCTTTTGGACTGGCTTTGTTGAGATCTCGGAAGTCGATGCACATTCGAACCTTGCCGTCCTTCTTTGGTACTGGCACGATGTTGGCGAGCCATTCAGGGTAGTTGGAGACTACCAAGAATCCCGCGTTGTATTGTTTGATGACTTCATCTCGGACTTTCAGGGCCCATTCTGGCTTCATTCTTCGGAGTTTCTGCTTTACTGGCTTCATATCTGTCTTGGTTGGCAGATGGTGTACAACGAGCTCTTCATCGAGCCCCGGCATGTCTTCATATGAGAACGCGAAGTTGGACAATCTTGGAACTAGGAACTCTATCATTTTCTGTTTCATCTCAGGTGGCAACGATTTTCCGATGCGTACCTCCCTAGGGATCTCAGGTGTCCCCAAGTTTACTATCTCGAAATCATCGGCTACAACATTGGCTTTGGATTCGAACTTTTTGAGGAGATCCTCAAGTTCGGGAGCAGTATCATCATCTTCCTCGTCCCGAGCTTCGTCCAGACCCATGAGTTCGAAGTCTAATTCGATGTCGAAATCATATGATTCGACTTCAAACTTATGCGACTCTTTAGACAAACTCGGCACACTATTGAATGCAGGGAAAGAAATGTTTTTTGGTTTTTGAGATTTTTCTGAAATTGAAATACTAGATGTTTTTGGCTTTTGAAAGTTTTTTATTTTTTTTGGTTTTCGAAATTCACGGGACTTTGAACAAGCGGGCATTGCAGACCATGATTGATCCCAACTTGTTCCAAAGTTCCGATCGTTGCCTAGACAGGCGTTTTTTTTTTTGGAAGCCAGAGCCCTCAGATGGCTCTTTGGCTGATTCAAAAGTTAGGGGAACAGATGACCATTCAGGACCCCACACTTCCTCCCCTGAAGAGGTGGGGGTTGATGATTTGGGCGAAGAGTCACGATCTGGCCCAATGACCATGACTTCTTGCTGGTCAGGTTCGAGATCTGAGTCGTACTCAGTCCCTCCCGGATCACTTACCTCGCATTGCAGTTCGTCTGGTTCCACAGTGAGACACAAGTTTGGAACCTGGACATCAGACCAATCTAGGGCTGGCCACTTCCCTTTCTTGGTCCAATGGATGGGCTGCTTCTGCCCCTGGCTGATGATTGATGATGTTGACTTTGCAGAGATGGGCAAGTCGTGCCCCTTGCTAATTGGTGCTGAGATGGGCGAGTTGTGCCCCTTGCTGATTGAAGTGGGCAGGTTGTGCCCCTGGCTGATTGAAGTGGGCAGGTTGTGCCCCTGGTTGATTGATGCTGACGTGGGCAGGTTGTGCCCTTGGTTGGGAGTAGGTGTCAGGGTAACCTGGTCCTGAAGCTGCTGTGTTTGTCTTCCTTCTTCGTCTTCATCATTTCCTTCTTCTTCTGGAGGCTTAGATGGTTCGAGAATCTGATCCCATCGAATGGGGGGCCACGTGGCCAAACTAGGCTCATCGGGAGGCCTTTGTGTAGTGCAGTCGGTTGATTCCCTCCTGGATCTTTGCAAGGTTCTCCTGGCTTGACGAATTGGATGGGTGAGCACCGAAATTTCTTCCTCCTTTTGTCCATGAATGTTGACCTGTATCCAAGTCCCCATTTGCGTTGGTTATATATCAGCGGTACCTTTCTGGACTTAAAGTAATTCTTCATTCAGTATTTGAGGCTCAGACGTTTTGCCGGTGAAAAGACATGGTCCACCCTTATCGGTTCTGGATTAGCGATAGAGTTCACGGTCTCGAATTCGAAACTGTGAAACGGGATGTCCTCTTCAGAGTGCTGGATATCAATGACCGGGATGTCTGGTTCAGTGGCAGCAGCATTGGAAGGAATGATGAGCTCCTTCTCTGCATGGATAGAGATCACTTGATTTCCACAGATGTATTTCACTCGTTGATGCAGGGTTGATGGCACAGCTCCAACCTTGTGCAGCCACGGTCGTCCGAGTAACATGTTGAAAGAGGCTGATATATCCAAGATTTGGAATGATGGTGGAGACTTTCGGACCTATCTGTACCCTCTATGTCGACCTCCCTTCCACTGATCGGCGGGGTGTTGTCGAATGCTCTCTGTGTATACCACGACCCAGCCTTACTTCTTCCTGACTAAGTGTCTGCAAGACGTCAGAACTCCCGTCTGTAAATTCGAACTCGGTAATAGCTATTCCTGGTCGCCTTGTGTCTCCAGAAACATAGCATTCCGATACAACTCCCTAGCGGGCACTAGTGCAGGAAGTCACATTGAGCAATAGACACTTCCACTACCGCGCGCCTCGGTCCTCAACAGGTTAGTAGTTACGATATAGAGACCACGACATAGCCTCCTCTGCACTCGTAGCAAGTTCCAAAACCGTTTTAAAGAGCCACATACGCTCTACATGTCTCATTGAGGGTATGACTCAACAGTCCCTAACAGAAC